>CM042012.1:117789797-118389797 GCA_023525715.1 Cichorium intybus
AAAACATATATAAAAGTACTATATGTGTACAGAAAAACTAGAGACTAAATGTGTACAAATCCATAACTGTAACATCCTTAATCTAGGGTAAATAATTTAATAAATAAAAATAATAAGTTTAATAATCATAATAATTAAATCAAAACAATTGGAATTAAAATGTGTATTTTGAAGAGGTATTTAGTCTAGAATAACTTAATAAGAGTAAAAATGGAAATTTGCCATATGGGATTTTAGAAGAAGGACTTTATTTGTAATTAGTATTTTAGAAGTGATGGGGAAGGACTTTCAGTGCAAAAATGGCATAACTTAAGTTCTGGAGGGACTAGTGTTGAAATAAGTGAAACTGGAAGCTTAAGTTGGGGAGAACGCCATTTCTCTTGTGGGAATCACGATTTTGAAGAGAAGGAGGGAGAGGGAGACGATTTCAAGGGAGTTCTAGTTGGGGAAACTCTCTTCCAACAAGATCTAAGTGATTTGCATCAACTCTTTGAGGATTCAAGGTAAGGGATCTAATATTCATGTGGAAAATCCACCATCTAGGGTAATTCATGTCTAAATTCGAGTTCATTGTTGGGGAAGATGAACTTTATGATCCCACAAGTATATCTCACGAATTCTAGTAATCTTCTCTCCATAATTTGGTGGTTTAATGCTTGGAGAACCATTTAGGATGTTTGTTGATGATTTTAAACCCTAATTTTTGGGGAAAACTCATCCAATGGTTAAACCTTGATGATTGGATCAACTTGTATCTTAAATGTGTTTCTATGAAGGGATTAAGTGAATTCCTAATGATTCAAAGTCATTGGAAGAAGGAATTTCATTAGTTATTGGTCAATGGATTGAGTGGAATTGGATTCACCATGATTTAAGCTCATAAAGTAGAGTTGTGATCATAGAATGGATTTGATTCAATGGAGATGACATTGGATGGTTGATTTGGGTCTAATAATATATTATTTTGGTTTTGAATAATGTCTTTTTGATGGTTATGAGCTTAGAGAAGTATTAGACTTTGATTTGGGTGAAAATGGGTGAAAAGGACCAAAAATCGAGCTGCTGGGCACTGTACACGACCCGTGCCAGGACCACACGACCCGTGTGGATAGGTCTGGACATTCTGGTCAGATCCACACGCCCCGTGCCAGATCCACACGCCCCGTGTCAATCTGGACAGACCCTATTTGTTAGGTTTTGAGCTTTAATGGTTGGGTTATTGGTTCTAATGTTCAAGAAAACTCCTAGGACATGTTTAACTAATATTTTATCCTATTTTGGTGTGGTTAAAATAGTCTTAGAGCTATTGGTAATGTTGAATATTATTTCTTGTAGGAGAGGAGTAATTGAAGTTGAAGCAAGAGGATAGCATCCTTCTTTGGGACTTAGGGAAGGTGAGTTATCGGGAGTATACATCCCTCATCTAAACTCTTGTGTGTGTTTTATTCTTTTATCATGCATACCTTATATGTGCTATTTTTTGCATAAATATTATGTGTGCATGGCATTTAAAGAGTCATTTCAAAGATGTTTTCAAGAAAGACTACAATGTTGCTTTTCAAAGATGTTTGAGCATTCCATCATGCATTGCATTTGCATGTAGGAAGGGATCGACCGTGAGACTCCTAAAGATGACTTATGATGTTTTGGGCTTGATAGCCACCTTATGATGATATACCCATGTAGAGGGCCCTTGGGCTGGATAGCCACCCTTAATGATGTCTTGGGTAATGTTTCCACCAATAGGAAACTGCATGAGGAAGTTGCTAACCCTCATGATGCTAGTGTGATGGACACTAGTCTTAGTTTAACTCATACGGGGATCATGTATTATGCTTTGTGCGTTTACTTGTGCACTTAGGTGAGTGCCATTGAGGTTAGATGGAATTTTATGAGTTGGACTTGGGTTGAGATAGTTGCATTACATTTGCATCACATGATCATTTATGTTAAGAGATTTTTATGATGTTTTATTACAAATTTTAAGAGTGTAAAGAAAACTATTTTGGGAGGTTGTCTTGAGTGGTAAGGTTATCCTTTCCACTCATAACGAGATAGCCTCGGGTAACTCACTAGGCATTTCAATTTCCTAACTGTTTTGACGTGTACTCAGGTTAATGTTAGGAGCTTGTGACGAGGCGAGGACATTTTAGAAGACCACGGTTTGTGTGGCCATTTGAACCATATTTTGTACTAGAATTATGATGCCACCTCGCTATACGTTTTTAAATCACTTTTAACTATTTTGAGACCTATTTTTCTGCAATGATGAGACTTCTTTTTGAACTAATGGTATCTTTCATGATAATTACTGTTTAAAATATTAATCCCTAGCGAGGGGTGTCAGAATTTGGTATCAGAGCATCGGTTTAAGTGAACTAGGTACTAGGATTAGTACTTAGACTTAAACTTAAGGTGCTCACAAGCGGAGAGTTATGTGTTAGCTAAATAATTGTATATTATGAAGTTAATGTTCGTCTTTCTCAGAATGGTGAACACTCATAGAATGGCTCTGTAGGTTGAAGCTCAAGGAAGTGGAGCCGGTGATGAGGTTCAATCTCAACCCACTTCCCTTGCAAGCATTGAATAAATGATGCTTGGTTTGATGGCGAAACAGGAGTAAAAGATGGTAGGAAAAATGAAGGAACTACTTGAGGAACAAGAGGCACGATTGAGAGAAGAAGTAAAGAACATGTTTGGGGATAACACCGCTTCGGGCGGGCATGAGACAAGTAGCTCGTACGATAGCATGCAACATGGGCTTCCTAGTAACAATATATCCCAAGACATGATGGTACTAAAGAAGAAGTGTAGTTTCAAAGACTTTAACTCTTGAAAGCCACCAACTTACAACGGGACGTTGGACCCGATTGTACTTCATAATTAGGTAATTGAGATTTAAATGGCTTTCTATGCATGCTAATGTCGGGACGACCAACGTGTGAACTTTGCAATCACTACTCTCAAGGAAACAGCTCTGGAGTGGTGGTTGGAGACTAAGGAAATGATGGAAATGCATGTGTTGGAGAGCGTAACTTGGGATATGTTCTTGGAGAAGATGAAGGAAAGGTTTTGTACCAAAGAAGAGATCTGTGACCTTGAAAGGAAATTCCTTGACTTGAAGAAAGATAAAATAACCATCACGGAGTACAATGCCAAGTTCCGAAAACTTTTGAGCTTTGCTAGAAGATTGGCACCGGATGAGGCCACTAAAGTGGATCAATATGTGGGATGTTTGCCTTGGAACTACCAACTCAACTTCGAGGCTGCTACTCTTGAAGTTGCCATGAGGAAGGCAAGGAAGATTGAGAAAACATTGGAGGAACGAGACAAGGAGAGACTCCAATTTGCAAACAAGAGGAAGGAATGTCACGACTCGCGTGGAAAAGGTACAACCGACCAAAAGAAACCAAGATTTGAAGGAAAGAGCAAGAGTG
The DNA here is from genome assembly GCA_023525715.1 of Cichorium intybus. NCBI lineage: Eukaryota > Viridiplantae > Streptophyta > Magnoliopsida > Asterales > Asteraceae > Cichorium > Cichorium intybus. The sequence goes on from CM042012.1 coordinate 117,793,235, forward strand.
GTGAGGGACAGTTTAGGGAGAGAGGCGAATTGGTGTGTTTCAAATGTGGTGACAAGGGTCATATGGCTAATGCATGTAGCAAAGGGATAAAGTGCTTTAATTGTTAAGGTTATGGTCATAAGTCTAATGAGTGTATTGCTAAGAAGAAGGAGACGAGTGGTGGTAGGAGAAGTGAAGCACCCCGAACTCGAGGAAGAGCATTTCAAATGACTGAGAAGGAAGCTAGAGAAAAGGCGAATGTGGTGTCAGGTATATTTCTTGTTAACTCTCTAACCGCTTCTATGTTATTTGATTCGGGGGCTACTTATTCTCATGTTTCACCGAATTTTGCGAAGAGATTAAAGTCACCTTTGCATAAACTTGAATACGAAGTAGTAATAGATGTAGCGGGTGGTGCAAGAAAAATTGTGAGTAAGGAGATACCACGAGTGAAGGTAGAGTGTAGTGGGGCCGAGTTTTGGGTTGACCTTATACTTTTGGATGTCGGGGGATTTGATGTAGTGCTTGGCATGGATTGGCTTGTAAAGTATGATGCCGAAATTTTATGTGGAAAGAAAATGGTTAGAGTGAAGACATCCGAAGGAGAACCAATTCTTATCTATGGAGACAAAAGAAGAATACCCACAAGTGTAATCAATTTCATGAAGGCGAGAAGATGTTTGAAGAAGGGTTGTCAAGCGTATTTAGCTCATGTGGTGGATATCGTGAAGGAAAATAAGACTCTAGAGGATATTGTTGTAGTGCAGGATTTTCCCGAAGTGTTTCCCGATGATTTACCCGGTTTGCCACCGGATCGTCAAGTTAAGTTTCGCATGGATTTGGTACCGGGAACCGCGTCGTTGGCCAAAGCTCCGTATCGTTTGGCACCAGCGGAATTGAAAGAGTTGATGACTCAATTGCAAGAGCTTCTTGATAAAGGTTTAATTAGGCCTAGATCTTCCCCTTGGGGAGCTCCAATATTGTTTGTGAAGAAAAAGGATGGTTCTATGAGAATGTGTATTGACTACCGGGATCTCAACAAAGCAAATATCAAGAACCGGTATCCGCTACCTCGTATCGATGACTTGTTTGACCAATTGCAAGGCGTGGGAAAAAATTGACCTCCGATCGGGCTATCATCAATTGAAAGTAAGAGACGAATATGTAGAGAAGACGGCTTTCCGAACAAGATATGGGCATTTTGAGTTCTTGGTAATGCCATTTGGGCTAACTAATGCACCTGCGGATTTTATGGATCTCATGAACCGGGTGTGCAAACCGTTCCTTGACAAGTTTATGATCGTTTTTATCGATGATATCCTCATTTACTCAAAGTCGGAGGCAGAACATAAAGAACATTTGAAGATGGTTCTTGAAACTTTAAAAAGGGAGAGGTTGTATGCAAAATTTTCTAAGTGTGAGTTTTGGATTGGGGAAGTTCAATTCCTTGGGCATGTGGTGAATAAAGATGGAATTAAGGTGGACCCGACAAAGATTGAAGCGGTAATGAATTGGGTAAAACCGAAGAATCCAACCGAAATTAGAAGTTTTTTTGGCTTTGCGGGATATTATAGACGTTTTATAGAAAGATTTTCCAAGATTGCGTGCCCGTTGACTTCATTGACCAAGAAGAATGAGAAGTTTGTGTGGACTAACAAACAAGAAGAGGCGTTCAAATTGCTAAAGAAAAAGTTATGTGAAGCTCCTATTTTGTCTCTTCCGGAGGGCACCGAAGATTTTGCGGTTTATAGTGATGTGTCGGGTTTGAGAATTGGTTGTGTCCTTACTCAAAGAGGAAAGGTTATTGTTTATGTGTCACGCCAACTAAAAGAGCACGAGTTGAACTATCCCACTCATGATAAGGAATTGGCGGCTGTGATTCATGCATTGAAGATTTGGAGGCATTATCTTTATGGCACTCAATGCAAACTTTTCATGGATCATCAAAGTTTGCAATATTTGTTTAGTCAAAAAGATTTGAACTCAAGGCAAAGGCGGTGGATTGAAGTGTTCAAGGACTATGATTGTGAAATCCTTTACCATCCGGGTAAAGCGAATATCGTGACGGATGCTTTGAGTAGGAAGGAAATCGGGGAGAAAAGAAGGGTGAAAGCATTAAGAATTGAGGTGGTCTCTACGCTTGTCGACATGTTGAAGAAAGTTCAAGAAAAAGCTCAAGAAGATGGTAACATTAAAGAAGAAAGACTTGGCAAGTCGGTAAAGTTTGAGGAAAATTCCCATGGGTTGAAGACGTTTCAAGGACATGTTTGGGTACCGTTATATGGTGGAAAGAGAGAACTTATTCTTGATGAGGCTCATAAAACAAAATATTCCATTCATCCCGGGTGTACGAAAATGTACATGGATTTGAACCCTTTGTATTGGTGGCCGACCATGAAGGTGGATATTGCCAAGTATATCAACAAGTGTTTAACGTGTTCTTTGGTCAAGACCGAGCATCAAAGACCTTATGGAGATCTCGAACCGCTAGAAGTCCTAGAATGGAAATGGGAAAATGTTACCATGGATTTTGTTACCAAGTTACCTCGAACAAGAAGTGGTCATGATATGATTTGGATTATTGTGGACCGGTTAACTAAAAGTGCATTATTTCTTGCCGCAAGGGAAACATGGCTTATCGAGAAGTTTGCGGAATTATATGTGGATGAGGTTGTTCGGAGGCACGGGGTGCCATTGTCGATTGTGTCGGATCGGGATAGTCGGTTTACATCGCATTTTTGGAAGAGCATGCAAAAGGTATTGGGAACTAAATTATGTTTGAGCACGGCATATCATCCTCAAACCAATAGGCAAAGTGAGAGGACGATTCAAACTCTTGAAGATATGTTGCGTGCGTGCGTGTTGGATTTTGGAGGAAGTTGGGATAAGCATCTTCCTTTGATTCAGTTTTCTTACAACAATAGTTACCACTCTTCTATAAAAATGGCTCCATATGAAAAGGTTTTGGTAGGGCCTAGTTTAATTCATGAAACCACAGAAAAGGTGGAAATAATTAGAGAACGGATGAAGGCGGCTCAAAGTAGACAAAAGAGTTATGCTAATTTGAAGAATCGACCCATGGTATTTCAAGTTGGGGGATCAAGTGTTACTTAAAGTGTCACTTTGGAGAGGAATAATACGCTTTGGGAAAAGAGGAAAGCTTAATCCAAGGTATATTGGACCTTTGAATGTGTTGGAAAAGATTGGGAAACAAGCCTATCGACTTGAGTTGCCACCGGAGTTGGAAGAGATTCACAATGTTTTCCACGTGTGCTACCTTAGAAAGTGGCTTGGTGATAAGGTCGACTTTCTACCTTTAGAAGAAATTCGGGTGGACGAGAACAAGAGACTTGTAGAAGAACCGGAGGAAATTTTGGATAGAAAGGTTAATAAGCTAAGGAAAAAGATGATTGATTTGGTTCTTGTCAAGTGGAAGCATTCGTCAGGAACAAACCTCACGTGGGAAATGGAAGAAGAAATGCGAAAGAGATATCCACATATTTTTAGAGAAGCCGAGATTCCGAGGACGGAATCTTCTTAAGGGCAAGATAATTGTAACATCCTTAATCTAGGGTAAATAATTTAAGAAATAAAAATAATAAGTTTAATAATCATAATAATTAAATCATAACAATTTAAATTAAAATGTGTATTTTGAAGAGGTATTTAGTCTAGAATAACTTAATAAGAGTAAAAATGGAAATTTGCCATATGGGATTTTAGAAGAAGGACTTAATTTGTAATTAGTATTTTAGAAGTGATAGGGAAGGACTTTTAGTGCAAAAATGGCATAACTTAAGTTCTGGAGGGACTAGTCTTGAAATAAGTGAAACTGGAAGCTTAAGTTGGGGAGAACCCAATTTCTCTTGTGGGAATCACGATTTTGAAGAGAAGGAGGGAGAGGGAGACGATTTCAAGGGAGTTCTAGTTGGGGAAATTCTCTTCCAACAAGATCTAAGTGATTTGCATCAACTCTTTGAGGATTCAAGGTAAGAGATCTAATATTCATGTGGAAAACCCACCATCTAGGGTAATTCATGTCTAAATTCGAGTTCATTGTTGGGGAAGATGAACTCTATGATCCCACAAGTATATCTCAAGAATTCTAGTAATCTTCTCTCCATAATTTGGTGGTTTAATGCTTGGAGAACCATTTAGGATGCTTGTTGATGATTTTGAACCCTAATTTTTGGGGAAAACTCATCCAATGGTTAAACCTTGATGATTGGATCAACTTGTATCTTAAATGTGTTTCTATGAAGGGCTTAAGTGAATTCCTAATGATTCTAAGTCATTGGAAGAAGGAATTTCATTAGTTATTGGTCAATGGATTGAGTGGAATTGGATTCACCATGATTTAAGCTCATAAAGTAGAGTTGTGATCATAGCATGGATTTGATTCAATGGAGATGACATTGGATGGCTAATTTGGTTCTAATAATGTATTATTTTGGTTTAGAATAATGTCCTTTTGATGGTTATGAGCTTAGAGAAGTATTAGACCTTGATTTGGGTGAAAAAGGGGTGAAAAGGACCAAAAATCGAGCTACTGGGCACTGTACACGACCCGTGTGGATGGGTTTGGACATTCTGGTCAGATCCACACGCCCCGTGTCAATCTGGACAGCCCCCATTTGTTAGGTTTTGAGCTTTAAGGGTTGGGTTGTTGGTTCTAATGTTCAAGTCAACTCCTAGGACATGTTTAACTAATATTTTATCCTATTTTGGTGAGGTTAAAATAGTCTTAGAGCTATTGGTAATGTTGGATATTATTTCTTGTAGGAGAGGAGTAATTGAAGTTGAAGCAAGAGGATAGCATCCTTCTTTAGGACTTAGGGAAGGTGAGTTACCGGGAGTACACATCCCTCATCTACACTCTTGTGTGTGTTTTATTCTTTTATCATGCATACCTTATATGTGCTATTTGTTGCATAAATCTATGTGTGCATGGCATTTAAAGAGTCATTTCAAATATGTTTTCAATAAAGACTACAATGTTGCTTTTCAAAGATGTTTGAGTATTCCATCATGCATTGCATTTGCATGTAGGAAGGGATTGACCATGAGACTCCTAAAGATGACTTATGATGTTTTGGGCTTGATAGCCACCTTATGATGATATACCCATGTAGAGGGCCCTTGGGCTGGATAGCCACCCTCAATGATGTCTTAGGCAATGTTTCTGCCAATAGGAAACCGCATGAGGGAGTTTCTACCACTCATGAGTCTAGTGTGATGACCACTAGTCTTAGTTTAACTCATACGGGGATTAAGTATTATGCTTTGTGCGTTTACTTGTGAACTTAGGTGAGTGCCATTGAAGTGAGATGGAATTTTATGAGTTGGACTTGGGTTGGGATAGTTGCATTACATTTGCATCACATGATCATTTATGTTAAGAGATTTTCATGATGTTTTATTACAAATTTTAAGAGTGTAAAGAAAACTATTTTGGGAGGTTGTCTCGAGTGGTAAGGTTATCCTTTCCACTCATAGCGAGATAGCCTCAGGTAACTCACTAGACATTTCAATTGCCTAACTGTTTTGATGTGTACTCAGGTTAGTGTTAGGAGCTTGTGACGAGGTGAGGACATTTTAGAAGACCATGATTTGTGTGGCCATTTGAACCGTGTTTTGTATTGGAATTATGATGTCAACTCGCTATACGTTTTTAAACTACTTTTAACTGTTTTGGGACCTATTTTTCCGCAATAATGAGACTTCTTTTTGAATTAATGGTATCTTTCATGATAATTACTATTTAAAATATTAAACCTAGCGAGGGTTGTCACAATAACAATGTTGCCCTATCAAAACTCATAATACCAAAATCACCGGCTAACCTGGAGTAACATGTCAAAAAGACTATTTGTGTACAAAAACAGAAAGTTCAATAGTATATTTTCAGATGAAAAAAATATTAATGACTAAACATGTACAAATTAAAAACAATTTTACCTTATTAAATCATTTTCTTTTGTTTTTAACCTGGAATTAACAAAAAAAAAAAGGAATATGGATATGAATATTATTAATCTCATTGTTTTAAACCTGGAATTACCCAAACATACACCTTAGTTGTTATCTGCGGCGAGCTCATGGTTAGACTCCAAAGTAATAACGTGTATAGTTTTTTTTTTTTTTTTTGGACCGGCGACACAGTAAAACCACCTTCTGCTCTCCCAGGTCGGCATTTAGCCGGCGGCCCGGGTCCTGCAGCCTGTGCCTCCACGCCAAGGAAAAATCCCCCACATGGGGCGTCAACCAGGCTTGAACCCGGGACCTCTCACCCACTGGGTATATAACCCGATGCATCCACCCAGTTGATCTGAGCTTCACTTGCAATAACGTAACGTGTATAGTTGGGGGATGAAATGTAAGATCAAACAATATGTGTTTTTATAGGTTATCGAGATTTTCTACAAAATGTATTTTTACAGTTGACATAACAAAAAAATGCTTGTTTTTTAATACGGAACAAAATATTAGGAGTCTCTTTGGTATGATGTAATTAAATGGTGAAGAAATAGAATAAACAATGTAATAGATTGGTTGTGTCGAAGAAATGTAATGAATCATTTGAATATGTTGTTTGTTATAAACAAATAAAAAAATTTAATAAATTAAATCAATAAATAAATAAAAGGATTATTTTATAAAAAATAAATTTAATTGAATAAAGACAAATCATTATATAAATTGCATATAAACATATTTTATTTCAGTTAAAATATGTATTATTTGTTTTGAATATAGTTAAAAAAGAATTATTTATGATTCAGAAAATGTTCGACCATAAAAAGAACTAGATATCCTTAAAATCTTAACATATAATTATAGTAAAAATTTATTACTTATTTTGTTAAAAATAAAAATCATTTAATTGAAATTATGAAATTTTAAAAAAGATTAATATGTATTAAAGATTATATAAATAAAATAATTTTAATTATAATATATATCATTCCATTTTCTGAAGTTTTGAGGCAAAACATCACTCCCCATATAAATAAAATTATCCAAAAAGAAGGAATCACATTCTATGAGAAATGATTCATTCCATTTATTCGGATAAACCAAATATGAGTTTTTTTATATACGAGGTACTTTATGACAAATTATTCGTTGTTACCCAACCACTTGGTTGAATGAGCAAGGTTAGATGTCAACTGCAAAAAGGTATGCCAAAGTTGAGTGTTCTACACGTGCGGTAGGGTTTTTGGAATTGCTTGCTTATTCTGATCCCAAAAGGTTGGGGTGGGAATGCCAAAATGGTGAATTAGAGTCTGGAAAATTATCAAGATTGTCTTGGCAGTGTCAAAGATTGTTAGATGGTCACCCTAAGTCCATAAAGCGATGGAAATATCACTTTTTGTTGAATTTATACTTTTTCCACATATGCTTATGGGATTGACTGTTAATAGACCTCATGATACCCCATAATTTCTATAGACAAACAAAATGGGATTTCAACACACTTTCCAAGCACTCTATAGTTGGTGAGGAAATCAAGGAGATAGTTCTTGACGCAACGGGATTGAGTCGTGAATCGAGGTTTGCCGCAACAGGATTGACGCAACAGGATTGAGTCGTGAATCGAGATAGTTCTTTATGCTTATGTTTTATCTTGACGAGCCTTATAATGGTGGGAGTAGTCAATGCGTTTGATTACTTGCTCCAATTTCGACGTTAGGCCATCTACAAGTAGCCTGTTCTTGAAACACATGTTACTCAGATTTTGAACATGCTTAGTACTCCAAATGTATACTAGTTGTAAGTATCAATGTATTGACATCATCAGTTCAACATGTTGCCTTCAAATGCTGGGTTATGGATCGAAAAGTCACGTGTTATATATAGGTTGGATACAAAGCATACATAATTTATATCCAAAACATTCTCTAAACCCAACAGTTCACAATGATTCTATGCCATGATATTGTGAAATATAATGCATGAGTTCACACACATAAAAGAGTTGGGGAGTTCATTCCCCTATTTCTGGATGCACGGGATCCTTACCATTTGGAAAGATTGTATTGGTTCATAATGATCATTAGGGAGTTCATACATGTGTTGCTGGATAAGCCTACTCTTTACCATTTAGAAAGAATATTTCCATCCACGTTGCCTACTGAGAATTCATACCCTTTTCCTCTAAGGTCATCCCATTGGAGGTCATTAGTCACCGTAGTGCAACCATCCATTTTTATATGTGTATTTAGACATACCACCAATTCAATGACATTCATATCTATACATGATCATACAACAAGCACTCTTTCCAAATGCATTCATTCCATACATTCAATTTTCTATGTTATGAGTTATGGAACTTCACATGTAATTGTAAACGATAACATAACAATTCTTAAGAAATTATCATTTATAAAGATATCATTACATAACAAATTTGTTATAAAACATGCCATTTGTGACATGTTCCTAAATTAAAAGATCCATATATACTCACACTGGTAATTAGATTAACTAATTACTATTCATGGGATTGTCATTTCTTTTTCTCTTGATCAACACCCTTCTTCAATTTTATTCAATTGTCCGATTGTCAATTTTAATAACATATATTTTTCCTATGATGCTAGAATAGTTCAATGATTTCTTTTTTTCCTAATGTTATACTTGTACAATCCTAGTGTAAATGTATTTTACACATTAGGTTTAGCTCATAAGAAGTCATTTCTATTAAGGCAAAATGACACTGTAGCCCATCAAACTTTTAGCTTCTGGTTTAAAAAGTCCCTGAATTTTTTTATTGCTTCCTAGGGGCATAAAGAATAGTTTTACCTGCTTTTTTAGTCCCCTAATCCAATAATCCCGGTATCATGTTGCCATGTCATTTAATTCAAGTTAAAAAACGAAAATAACTTCCATTCTAGCTATAAAGTAGTCGTCGTTTGAACCTTGGTCTCCTCATCGACATCTGATCTTGCTAAATGGGTTATCAATGGTGCCTCGCTAAATCAATCGGCAAACTCACAAAACTGATGCACGGAAGTTATGCGACAGATTCGTCACCGTCACCGGTGGCCGTTAACCACTGACGGGCTAAATCACGCTAAATTTGAGTAAAATAAGTGATACAGAAGATTCCGAAATCGTACTACCCCAATGACGAACAATACGATTTGACGTAAACGAACTCAAATTTCAAGTTTCATTTCCAACTAAAAGATGAAAAATTGAGTAATGAGAAAAGAAAACATACCGACGTGTGAAGGAAGAGTTGCAATTGAAGCAGAAGAACCTCGATTGTGTCCCTACTGACTTGCTTCTTCCATGATTTCCCCCCAATTTGTTCAAATCAAATGAAAACAAAAACCTTTTTCGCTTCTAAAAAGAACCCAGAGAGCAAAAAATAATCAAAACTGAAGCATCAACTTCAACAAATGTGACTGTGGATCGACTTAATCGAAGACAAAAAAAAAGCAAGAAATCGACTTAATCAAAACTGAAGCATCGACTTAATCGAAAGAAAAAAAAAGCAAGAAATCGAAGGAATCGACTTCATCAAACGTGACTGTGGATTTGTCCTGCGATCAGACGAAGGAGTACCAAATCGACGGAATCGACTTCATCAAGATCGATGTCGACTTCATCAAGATCGATGTCGAAGAATTGTTACCGTGTTGACCCTGCAAATATCAAGAAATCGGCGTAGAATTTGTGGGATTTTGGGTTTAGAATCTCAGCAGATACAACAATGGTGGTTGAGCCTTGGTTAGTGAAAATTGTGAGCCATGTGACTTCGAGGTTGCAATGTGTCGAAAACCATTCAAACTCCACAAATCCCTAACCAATTCAAAGATATCGAATCTCAATTGTATACGAAGAAATAGTTAGTGAGCCATTGATGTAACGAATTTAGGGTTCCTAGTAAAGCTGCAATTCCAAACTGAATGAGGTTGACATGGCAGCTGACATGGCAGAGAGTAGGATGTTGTAACCGGCTAACCCCTTCATTTAAGGTTCAATGGTGTTTTTAACCCAATTGAATGAAGTTCATGTCCCTAGAAAGCAATAAAAATATTTTAGGGACCTTTTAAATCAGAAGCTGAAAATTTAATGGGCTACAGTGTCATTTTGCCTTCTATTAATGGTACCAAATTCATTTTAAAATCCAAGTTCAACTTCCATTTTTCTAATACATTTAATATAATTCATGATTTCAGTCCAATGCACTCACTCTAACTATTTTTCTTCTATTTTCAATGAATTAAACAAGATTGGGTATTTAAACAGTCCAAACTGGACCAGGTTGCAAAGCATCCCACTTTCAACCTAATAAGGGTTATCCATAAATTCTGGGAAAAATAGGGCATAAATTAGACCCTAATAGATGACTACAGGCCTTGAACTCACGTCCTTTACATTCTCAAATAGTTCTAAGTAAAATCAATAATTGGACACAACATTTTAGTCAATAAGATGAACCAGACCCCAACGAATTAGTCCAAGCTCCAAATAGGATAAAATTGGGTTCTGAAATTTTGTATGGACAAACTAGACACCCAACATGAACTAGGGCCACTGACCTCATCCCTAAATGAGCTTTGTACAATTTTTAGTGATTTTCCAAAGATAGATGAATTAATCTGTCAGAATTTTGGACCAGTAAGTTGAAATTGCCACTTTCACATGACCTGGGATCTGAATCAGCTCAGAACCTTTTGAGGAAAGAAACTAGACACTATAACCATTTCTAAAAGATAAGACTCAACCCCAACAAGTACTTACATGATTTTATATGATTTTTCTAAAATGACCTAAAAGCAGCAACATTTCCAATATTTCCATCAACACCCTAGGGTTAGGTTTTTCAACCCTAAACCCATTAAGACTGCCTATTAAGACCTCTAGGGTCTGAATGAACTTCAAAGGAACAAAAATTCAGAAACATCCACTCATACACACTCACACATCCCTCACGGTGGAGGTGTGGTGATGATGGTGTCATCGATTGAGAACAAATAGAGAATGGAGGATGATTACATATGCGATGCAACCCAAAGACTCTTGCAACAATGCCCCTTCTTTCCTCTCCCTCCCTCACAGCTTCACGGGTTCCCTCACCCTTTCTCGTCTTTACATTTTTCCCCAGTCTATCTTTTTCTTTGCTTGTGGTTCACGATCGACATGGAGAAAGAAGAAGCTAGGGTTTAGTTGTATAAGATTAGCAAGATCGAGACCATGGTGTGTGTGAGTGTCTATAAGAACTACGATCACTAACAATGAATAGGGAAAAGATCTCGCTGCCCACATCTCGACAGCCCTCCCATCTCCTCCACAACGCTCCATACCTCGACCTAGGGCTTCTTGTTGCATGATCGATCCATATCAAAGGCTAAAGGCTGGATCTTGCATGCTCTCTATTCTTTCCTCTTAAAATCCTGTTTGAACAAATGAGGCTTCAAGCCCTAGATCTAAGACTTCTCACAGGTTTACAATTTAACTAATTTGACTATTTGCTTAAGTTAACTCCAAACTTACCCTAGTTTGGGAACATGTCTACATTTAAGATCTCATATTTACTTTATTAACCCTAGTCTCATATCTTTATACATTATAGTCCAAATAAACTGACAAAGTATTAAAAATAATTACATACCTTGAAATCTTCATTGAAAATATCCAACAATTCTTATTTTTCAAAACAACTATAACAATACTTTTAAAGAATTATTTTCAAATTAATCATAATAAATTTTATTATTAAAAATTTCTAATCTCAAACCCCAAATGCCGAATGTTACATTTATATTCCAATTTGCTTAATAAAATTATCTCAAATATCATTTATGTAAGGATGGTTAGTTCAATCCTTATTGTCATTTACATATAGTCTCTTAATATCCAAGCCAATCGTTGAAGTAGATCATCGAGTATTAATGGACTAAGAATTTTCGTGAACTTTTACAACTATTAATACATTAACTAGATAACATAATAACGATAAATAGTAATATTCACACTAACAGTCTAACACACACAGTGGCGGATCCACCTCTAGCATAAGGGTGCCCATGCACCGGCTCAAATTTCGCGGGGCTTTGTAAAAAAAAATTCTAGTAGGTTGCACCCCCTCGGAAAAAAAAATTTGCACCCCCTAATGGTAATTCCTGGATCGGCGCTGAACACACATACATAGTGGTCCAAAACACAAATAACGCGATTCTATTAACTAAACAATATTTATTTTAAATTAAATAATAATAATATATACATACAATAGTAGAATCAAATTTCCAGCATGTCATGTCCAGCCCACATGGCACATGCTAACCCCACCCTCACTTCCGATGTGGTCCATGACCTAGCATGTGTGATCATCGTTATTCCATGGTCCATCCCCATATCCACCATCATGTTTCAATATTACTTCCAAATTCCAAAAAATGTCTTAGAATAATATTTCTAATCATCATATCTTATATTCAGACGTATTAAACAACTGGTATACATAAAATAAATGCAGAATAAACAATTTGATTGATAAGAATGTGCAAAAGGTACAAAAAGTTAATAAACACAATGTTTATTTTATTGTGCGTGTAGTAATTTTGTGTGATTATCCGTTAGTTTCATAATTACCAACTTAGGGATGTCCGATACTTGTTGATTGAGTAAGAGCTGACTGTGTCAGTGTCTGATCCAGTAGCTGATCGTGTAACATGTAAATTTTAGGGTTTAAGACCGAGTCAAAAATAAAATTTGAAGTTATCAAACGGTCTGATTTGGACCGAATCAGAAGTAACCTATTACTAGACCCAGTTATAGCAGATCAAACAGTCTCTTAGTTTGTTTTTCTTAAAAATAAGCATGTTGCTATTATATAGACACCATAGTAATAAAAAGCGATCATGAAAGACATTACATATGAGAATATCTATCATTATCACTTTGTAGGAAAGTATGCGGATTTTATGGTATCAAATCGTTTTTACATCAATGCCGGTTTAATCCGTTCATTTCAAAACGAATCAACTTTTAAATTTATTCGTAGTGACGACTCCTTCACACTTTTTTGTGCTTTTGAGGATCTCGTTCCAAGATTTGTGTCCAGTTTTTTCTCATTAAAATGGCTTTGTTAAGTAGAAATTTATGTGGTCTGGATGTTTAGTTTGGAATCTTTTACTTTTTTATGGCTATAAGATGATGTTGCTACTTTTACGACATGTATTTTTCGATAGTTTTCAGGTTAATCTATCATACGAAACGTATAATTAATCTTCACTTGAATTTATGTAATAACATCGAAATATAGAAAACCTTAAAGCATCATTTAAATGGCCATATCGTTTAACATAAATTATACCAATCTTACAACGAATATATAATATTATTTATATATCCATTTTAATTTCCAAAAGATATTTTATGATGTTGGTTTATGGAATTCTTATTTTGTGTAAATTAAAAGAAAGTTTCATAAAAACCACTATGTTTTTATCTTGTTATATGAAAAACAATGTTTACTTTTTATTTCATAAATACAACTCATAATTCTAAAAGTTTTCAAAAACATCATTCATATTAAAAAAATTCAAAAACATTTTTCTTGTAAAAGCATTTTTTTCGTTTAGAATTAGACGTAATTTCTAATCACGAAACATAGTTTGTTTAACATTAAGAATGAAATAGTTTGTTTTACTAAAACAAAAACTGAAAATTTTGGTTTTTGACTTTGAAAATAACAAAATATCAAATTTTCAAGTTTAATTTTTTATCTTGATTTTCAGGTGTTTGTTTATCAGTAATGTTGGTAATACGCAATTCACTAAAATATAACACAATATTAGACCGACACATGCTTATTATTTTAACATTCAACGGAGTTATAAAATAATATGCATGTGCTAAACTTGTCTTGTATCATATTTAAAAAATTATGTACTAGTAATATTTCTGATGAAGAAAACCCATAAAAATTAAAATAAAAAATGTAACAGTAAAAAATAAAAAATAAAACGAAATTGAAACAAGAAAATTGATGGTTTGGCATTTCCGTTGTCAAAAACTATATTTTTTGGTTTGATTTGATTTTAGTCAAAAATCAAAGAATTTCAAACTCTAATAGTTAATAAACGTTTCATAATAAAATCTTACGTTTTATTCGTAAAAGATGTTTGCTTTTTGAAAAAGAATGTTTTTTAAAAAGTTTATTAATATAAATAGTTTTTTTTTACAAAAAATTTAGAAACATGAATGAGACTTTATGAAAAGATAAATAAATCAGTGATTTTTAAGATAAAATAATAAAAACTTAAGATATTTAAACCATGAGTTACATATTCATAAAATAGAATAAATTTTTTCGCAAATTCTTTTAAGTCGATACAAAAAGATTCTCCTCCCACCCAAACCCACACAAGGCTTCCACTACTACTGGCCACCATTTTTTTATGCAAATGTGTGAAAAGGCAATATATATAATGGGTTCTTTACAAAAAATTATACATTATCTCAGGCTCTACTTGACAATATTAAAAAATTCATAATTTCACTTTTATAAATAGTTATTAAAATTTTACTGTTTGATTGGGTTTGTTTAAATGTTCGTAGTATGACATGAAGATCTTGAATTTCCATCTTATTACTGGGTATTGGTCAAATGTTATAATTTGTATTTGGATTTACAAACGTTTTAAATTTCACTCTCATTTCTGGTTTATAATTAATTTACGGTTACTGTTTTACCATACGTGCGCAAACTGTAATGAGTAGATGCTAAAGTGTCATTGCATTAAAAATTATATATACATATATATTAGTGGTTATCCTTCTTAGAATATGTGGGGTAATATTTATAAAATAGTAAGGTTGACGAGTAAATGAATTGAAAAGCCTAATTGACATACAATAGATTAAAACCAAATCATAATGTGATGCTAAGTTTGACAAGTTGACATACAATGTTAGTAACTCGAACATATGTGAGTTTTAAACACTACTTCTCAAAACTCAAACATGATACTAATGTCTTTGGAATTAAGGTATTTATTCAATGTGATTTATGTCTTTTATAAATAGAGTTTATTGGAATTGTTTTGTGTATTTGTTTACTAATAAACATTCAGATTTTGTATATATTTGAGAAGGAGACTTATTAACTTTTTGTTTTTTGTTTTATTTAAAATTATATTTAATCATATTTTGCTTTACTTTAGCTGATTGTGTGATATTGTTACCAAATTAATATTTGTTATGAGAATCAATTTGGAAAAAATTAAAAAATATATTATTAAAGTTTATACAATATTATTTTTGTGAATTTTGGTTGATCCACAGGCAGACATAGTTAAACAAAATAATCATGTTTTGTAATAAATGATTTTGTATGTTACTCTATTATGAGTTATTGGTCAATAATAACCGCTATGAACAAGATATTTCATGGCTTACTAATTATCTAGTTAAATGTTTGGTAAAAATAAGTCATGACCGAGTTCATTGAGACATATATGAACTTATTGAATTTGATAATTTTAAAGCATGTATGACAATATAAATAAATTTTGGAAACATCTAATTAAAGTGTTGTCTGTTATAATTTTGTTGAATTAATTGAAACAATATGTTGTCAAAGTAACATTTGAGGGCAATGTCATAACCATTAGAAGAAATATGGGGAGTCTATCTTCATATATGTTCGGACCCTTTAACCAGATGTTAAGGCTAAAATATTTATGGCACGAATTTTACAGTACTAGCAAAGTTGTATCGAATAGCATGTTGTTGTGTTTTGTAAAATTCATAGTACATCATAAAAAGGTAATTTGATGGTGAGACCGGTGCCATTAGAAAACAACGAGTGTCTAGTTTCTTGCATTTATATACCTCAAATCTTGGTTTCAATCTGAAAGAAGGTTTATGTGCACTTTGTTCATGGTTGTCAAGTTGATCAGCATTGGACAGCTTGTAATTGTAACCTTGTCAATTTCATATATAATAGTAGAAATATTAGAAAAATACAAGGTCAGTCGCATTAGAAATATATGAAAGAATAATAAGTTGTGGTGATAAAACTAAATGAATACATTCTAATTCTAGTGGATCCAAACAATAGGATAACTGTTGTGTGCATAGAAACAGAAAAACATAAACCGTTAAGAAATAATGAAATAAGTTGAGAAATAGTTTATTATGACCCAATAAGTAATAAGATAAATTTTGGTAGGCTATTACTTGATTTTGTGATAAATTTGTGTTGAGATTTGCTGCTAGCTGCTTAGAGGAATCAAGTGAGTTTCACTGTCTATTCGTGTTATTATGTGTTTATGTGTGTATGTGCTTGTATGTCATGATATATATATATATATATATATATATATATATATATATATATATATATATATATATATATATATATATATATATATATATATAATTTTCATTTTTTTTTCATTTTTTTGTTTATACCCAAAATGACTGGCTAAAATTGCGTCTCCCTGTCTCACAAAATCTCCACCATCTTATATAAACCTAACTATATATATAATTGTATGTATATATATATATATATATATATATATATATATATATATATATATATATATATATATATATATATATATATATATATATATGCTTATGGCCTCCTTGTTGGGAGATGTTTATGATACCTCCTCATGGGTTAAGGTTGTACGATACCTATTGTTGATGTAAAGTCATATGATACCTATTTGTGAGGTAAGGGTCACGATGCCTCTTCTTGAGGTGTTATCGTTTAAAGTTCTCTATGTGAGGGTGAATGTCACTCAACCTCTTCATGAGGAACATTGGTTGTTATATAATATGGTACATGTGATAGTGTGTGTAGATATGTGTGCTCACTAAGCATCCAATTACCCATTAATATTTGACATTTTAAGGTTTTAAAAGGGGTATTTTTGAAAAAGAACTCGGTCTGACTATTCGAGCTTCTATTGGTTGCTTAAAGTTTAAAGTCGCCCGTTTTTCATGTCTTATAATTTTTAATGTTCTATTATTTGCATGTGTTGGTAACACCTAGCACTCTGATAATTTTTGTTAATCTCTTTGAAAGGCTTTGTATACCAAAAACGTATTTTCAGATTTATTTATATGATGTTTTATTAAAAAAATAGGGTGTTACGTGTTCTTCATCATACCGAGAAGCTTTGAATATTTGCTCATTTTCAATTACCCATATAATGGTAACTTTTGGGTCGAAGCTACCAAAATACTCATTTGGCTTACAATACATAAAATCCCGAAAAGAACACCCCTTGGACCTTTTCTTTTTTGGTCTAGGAAGGATAACATATGATCTCTCCTCTTCATACGTTGCGCTTCCACTCGACTTAGCTTGTGATGGATTTGGACTTCCAAATTGGTTGTTAAATATTTATTGTATATCCGCTTGATTTTGAACACAAATATCATTGAGGAGCCTTTGCACTATTGCCAAGGTCACAATTTGATGGTTGTTGTTATTTCCAGAATTCTCTCTATTTCGCTCAATTCGTTATGAGGGTGTATGACTCCCTTTTGGAGGTGAGGAACCTTTACCTTTACTTCCAGCATGTGGTACTCGAAGACTTCGCATTCTCACCATTTGACCACAATAAGAGTCACACCTTGAGATCCCACAATATCAATGTGGTTAATAGTTCTTGATATCTCAAAGCTTGAAACAAGTATGGCATCATATTCCTAGTCATGCATTTCTATATTCGTGGCACATAGAACATGTTATCTCCTAATAAGTAGTCACATGGCACAAGTTCCTCTATGTCTATCATAGCCTAAGCCTAGGTTCATGTTGTGAAACATAATCCACTTAAACTATGGCTCTGGTACCAAATTATAACACCCCATTTTCATAGACCGAGAATTAGCATAAAAAGGATATTACTCATGCCAATAACAAGTACTACATTAAAAGTCCTATCTATTTACAAAACAGTTGTACAAAATCAGAGTTTACTTCGGGTGTTACAAAGAGTTTCATCACAATAGCAAACATTCTAGATAACCAAAAGTGGTATAAAAAGTGATCGTATAATTTTTGGTAATTGCTAATTTTGGTCTTCTAAAGTATCCCAGAATGTTAGCACCTTCTTCTAAAGGTCATCTATCTTATCTTTGATTTACACCTGTGGAACACATGTCAACAAATATCTATGAAATAAGAATGTCTCATGAGTACATAGAATAAACAACAATGTATTACACAACATAACATAATTCCAAACAATTCATCCAACAATGTTAAACACACATTAGTTCAATTATAACACATAATGGGGATTTCATACCCCGAGTTCCAATCCATAGGGATTTTATACCTCAAACATCAAATAATATCAAATATAGGATCCCTACGTTTGAGCTAGGCCACTACTTCAAAATGGAGGTACCATTCTCGTATTGTTTTTCAATGTCTAGACATTTTCAATCCATGATCATGTTTCATTAGGGATTTCAAACCCCGTTACCACCAATTACATAAAAAAAAAATTAAACCATAGCATCCAAGGTATCCATATACAAATAAAAAATAAGACATGTCCTTCAAAGTTGGGAAAGTATTATTATGTACTCACCTAGACTAGTTACGGAGTTTAACTAATTCCCACAATCCCTTGCTCTTCTCTTGATTCATTGCTCCTTCAATATCTATAGAATCATTCCATACATTCACATTATTCATTACAAGGGATATAATTCATATGAATTTCTAATCACATACCCTTCTAATCTTAGTCATGGAATGTAACAATCTTGTGTTAACATCCATAAATGTCATATTTCTAATTTTATGTGAATTCATCATGAGACTTGTTAGCTACTACTAATGACACCCTAATCATGTTATAAGCACAATTCAGTACTCCATAATATATCAATGTACGAGTCTGTCATGCATTGATGACTTGTATAATGAATATTTAAGAGTAAAACTTGTCTAAAACATGTTAAATTTTCCTAATAACATATTAATTACCATCAATGAGCAATTGCCCTATGACAATTTCAGTATACCAGCAACTTCATAATCTAGGGTTCATGTGAACTCTCATGAATCATTCAAGACTTCATAAAATGGAAGATGTACCTTTATTCTTTAAAGTTGATGAGGATAATTTATCAGTTGCATGTAATTACACCAAAATCTTGCTAATCTTAAATTATTGTTGAATCCATGATGAAGAGAAATAGAGAGGTGTTCTAGAGAGTTTTGATGTATTTTTGGGTCAAAAGGGATAAAATGGTATATAAAGCATAAAAATTATTGAAATTTCATAAGTCGCCCAAGCTCCAAACAGGTTAAACTCGATAATCCTCATAAAAATTCAACGACGCGTCACGTTATTGATCGGAATGCATCGCGTTCCATTCCCTTCGTGACGTGCGATTTTCCTTTTACACGTTGTGTGATCACCATCTTCATAATTTTTCATCGTGCGATTTTCACTTCGCGTAATTCCAACATTACGTGTCGCGTTCCTAAATTTAGCGTCTACATCAAAACACTTCGAATATTTTAGCGTACCCAAGTTGGGCTTGAATACATCACGTAATGCTAAAATCAAGCGTCGACTGATGCTAAAATCATGCACCGCATAATACGGTCATCAATTTTCATACTCAACCAAAATTTCCTAGTTTTCATAATTTCTCATCCAATCTTTGCATATCCATAACTTGGTCATATTAACTCTGAATTTTACAAATTTTATAGCCTGAAAACCTTGAAATCAGATGAACGACTTTCATATAGACTCATCAATTGAATCCTTACAAACATCGAGCTATACGGCTCCAAATACTGGGGTCTGGAAGTTTCCTATACCTTTCAGGTTTGGGACACCATTTTCAAACAAGCATGTATCATTCCTTTGAAGTCCAAATTCCCTTAATTTTATATTTTTGGAATCTTCATAATGATTATTACAACTTCCATTAGATGTGAAAGGATGAATAATTCTAGATCTTTGAGTTATTTAGGCCTAAAGGTGGTTCTCCAAAATTAATGAAATTTCCACCTAACTTCAAATGAACTTTTAACCAGCTTTATAAGGTCATAACTTGCTCATTTCTTATCCACTTGAGCTGATTATTTTTCCTATGTATTCAGCTTATACTTTCACTTAGAGGGTTGTTTCTTAATGTCTTTGGACTTTGGCTTATTTTGGATCCAAAGACACCACCTCCCGTCATTTTATGTAAAACTTCATTTTACCCTTGCACTCATATTTACTTTACTAATTGATCATAGAACTCAATATAACACATATATGAACCATGATTAACTGAGATTTCATAATTTGCATACAAAGGACAAAATACCATCCTAGGTCAATTTTCATACTTTAATAACATCATAGTTGTTTCAAGGAAATTTTAACAAATTTCCTAGCATCCTAATTACAACTTTTCTATGATGTCAAAAGATGGATGTAAAGACTGCATTTCTAAATGGAGACATTGCCGAAATACTTTATATTGTTCAACTAGAAAACATTCTGCTAAGAGATCCAAAGTCTATGGTTTGCATGTTAAATAATCTATATATGGTCTCAAATAAGCTTATCGTCAATGGTATCACAAGTTTCATCAGGTTATCACCCCACATGGTTTTGAGACAGATATTATTGATAATTGTGTATATCACAATTTAAGTGGGAGTAATTATGTATTCCTAGTATTATATTTCGATGATATTCTCCTTGCGGGCAACGATATAGGCTTAATGCATGAAACCAAGAAATTTGAAATTTGAAATGAAAGATCTTGGTGATGCTTATTTTGTATTAAGAATGAAGAGATTAAGAGATCCCTCTTGAGGTATCCTTATATTGTCAAAAAAAGAGCTATATCCATAAAATTTTAAGCAAATTTAGCATGATAGATAGTAAACTAGGAGATACACCCATATCTAGATGAGACAAACTCAGTCTAAAACAATGCCCCAAAAATGATTTTAAAAGAAATGAGATGTGAAAGATCCCCCTATGCTTCAGTGGTAGGGAGTCTTATGTATGCATAAGTAAGTACTCGTCCCGACTCCCGACATTGCATTTATAGTACGAGTTCTCTATAGATACTTTTATCAAGGAATGCAACATTGGAAGGAAGCAGAACGTATGATGTGATATTTAAGAAGAACAAAAGACTACATGCTCACTTACCGAAAATCAGAGAATTTTGAGGTCATCGGTTTCTGTAAATCGGAATTTTTTGGGTGCCAATATAGTAGTTGCTCTACATCAGGTTATATTTTCATGTTGGCTGGAGGAGCTACCTCATGAAAGTCTGCTAAACACCAACCCGTAGCTCCTTCAACCATTACAGTTGAGTTTATAGCTTGTTTTGAGGCATCCAACCGTGGAATCTGGCTACAAAAGTTTATCACTAAGTTGCGAGTAGTAAATGGTATTCACAGGCATTGGAGATATATTATGACAACAAGTCAGCAGTAGTTTACTCCAACAACAATAGTAGCTCAACGAAGTCATGGTTTATTGACATCCAATATTTAGTTGTCAAGGAGAGAGTTCAGGATGGACAAATATATATAGAACATATAGGAACCAATTTAATGCTAGGACATCCATTGACTAAAGCTCTGACGCCTAAGGTGTATCATTAGCATACTACTGGTATAGGCGTTAATATAGAGGATACCTTGGTTTATTGGGAGCCCTTAAGTACTACGTTTTATATTTAGACATTGCGTGACAAAATTTTGTAAAATAAAGTTAATGATATCTTTATCATCGTCCTAAATTCAAGAACTTGCAATACTTATATTGCATAAAGAATTGACATCACTAAAGACTATAGTTGGACCAATTAAAATGGACATATATAATGTCACATTGCACGCCATTTTTAAATGGACATTTGTAATGCTACATTCTACTTTTTGATTTATGTCATTAAGTGTGTAGGTATGGTGATCATGGTGATTTAGTCATCCTTTGAATATATGACCAAAGTCGTCTTGGTTCGATATCTATGCATAAGTTGGACCAATTTTTCCTTAAGGAAATAAAGTTAAAGTGAATAGATGCGTATCTAAAAATATCTAATATGGTTTAAAGCATATAATTCTCAAGTGGGAAATTGTTTTAAGGAAACCAAACATATGAAAAATCCCTAATCGAGTCAAAAATCAAATGTTTCAGAAACTTATTCCCATATAAACATCATTTCTAAAGCATCATAGTACCTGTAGCGTAGTATTGAAGATCATTTCAACCAACACCTTTTTATTCTTATTATGCAATACGACATCAAACCAATTGAACAGTCTAAAACGAAGGGGATCAAAGGTTTTGCTAACTCCAGCCATCTAAAAATAGTAGACCGTGTTCGCACAACTATCTTACATTAACAAACAAATGTAATATGTTTTCTTTATTACTAAGGCAAACTGGACAAACAACCGTGTGCACCTCAATACTTTTATCAACTAACAACTGGTGTACGTGAAGAAGATTTAATAACACCACCCACATGAAAATATTAACATTCCTATGAACATACACATTCCACATGGTTTCGATGCTACCATCTTGCAAAAAGAAATCATCCAACGATTTTCAAACATTAGTCACTATAAACTCGCTTGCATTTCTTAAGCTCCATAACCAAGAATCCAGACTATTTCTACCTATGAAGCTAAAGACAAGCTACAAAAGCTCCCAAAATTGCTCTTATTCCCCCTCCCCTTGAATATGTCTCCTTCACCGTCAAACCCACACACATTCATGTCTTCTATATGAAACCATACATTCACTTCCGAACACTGAGGAAAATAAGATGGAGCAACCGCTCTTAAGAGCCGAACCACCTATCCAAGTATCACTTCAAAAGCAAGTGTTAGAGCCATCTCCCAGAAACTGTATATTGGTGAAATGAGGAATAGTAACACATGTGTGCATATCTTCCAAAGACTTCAAGATTCAAGCCTAAACGCCCATACCACGGACCACATTATCTCAAAACTGGAAATATCGCTACTGCCACTTCTACAAAAGAGCATGATTAAAATTACCCAATATTCCAATATCTAAACCACCTTTGCCTTTAGATGCCAATACCAAATCCTATTTGACGCACTGTAATTTCCTAGGATCCATGTTCGTACCCTAGAAAAGTCGGGACCTCACCACTTCTAAATATTTTTAATTGTAAACAACATTAGAAATATAGACATATAATAAATTCCCAAATCACCAAGCACTGAATTTAGTAAAATAGAACGAGCACCAATGTAGAGAAGCGAGGCCTTCCAATTAGCGAGCCTAACTTCAAATCTATGTATAACTGGCTTCCACCCGGCCCCTTAATTCATGTTCTCGGCCACCAAGATGACAAGATACTAAAAAGGAAAGCTTCTCACTTTACAACCAGTTATCACAACCATTTGAGCCACCTCCTCGGTTCTCACTCCCAAACCAAATAGATTATCAAAGAATCCTGATGGCGTGTCACATTTTCTTGAGACCACTCACCTAAGAAGACGATATCATCTGTATTGGAAAAAATATGAAAAAACAAAATAATGACCCATACTAGTCGCCCCCATAAAGTAATTGAGTTACATGGCATCCAAAATACTTATATGCAAGCCTTTCATTGCTAAAATAAAAGAAAATGTGTTGACGGATCCCCTTGCCAAACTCTCCTCTCTAGAGAGAACTCCATCGTAGGACTTCCATTTAATGGAATGGAAGATCTAGTCGTCTCCAAGCATGCCTTAATCCACCCCTTCCATTTCATAGGGAATCTCATAAACCCCATAATTCGATCCAAATATTCTAGCTCAAAGTGTCATATGCCTTTTCAAAATCCTCTTTGAAAATCATGAACATTTTCTTATTCCTTTTAAACCAGTCCACCATTTCATTAAGCATTAGCAGGCCATCCAAGTTTGTCTACCTTTAATAAAGGCATGTTGCTCAGTGCTAACCACACTATCAATGACATTAGCTAGCTGGATTGGAAGCACCTTTGTAATAATATTGTATTACACACAAATCAGATTGATCAGGCGAAAATCAGTAACAAGCAGCGGGCTACCCATCTTCGGGATGAAAGTTACAAAAGATTAATAACATGCCAAAGGTAAAATAGAAATCACAAAGAACTCCCGCACCGCTTCCACAATACTCTTTTCAAACAAAGACCAATACTGTTTGATGAAAAAAAAAGAGTTAACCCATCTGGCCCAGTGGCTTCCTCACTACCACACAACCAGACGACTACCTTAACCTCTTAAGTCGTGACCTCCTGAACAAGACATGCACTTTGATCTACCTAGAGCTGTTTGAACTAAGGGCTACTATTTTGGAGGGTAGCACCTTGAACCCGATTAAATTTCTCCTTAAATTGTTAAAAAATGTTTGTTTCACCTTCTTTATAGTTGATAATTTTTGGTCAACAATATCATTTGTATAATTATAATCTTAATAAATAGATACTTCAACGCTTTTTTTTTAGAACGGCAAACTAATATACTTCAACACTTAAAATGTGTATTGAGAGAATACATATTATAGATAAAATCCAACCTAGAATTTGTTCCCTTCATTTATAATCCGTCTCTCATTAATAAAGTTACTAGATTGCACATATCTTGGATAAAATGATTTCTCATTTTATTTGGCGATTTTTGATGATTATTCATTTTAATTTACGTGACCATTATTGATAGTTATCTTCATGAAGAATAAGAAAATGGTATATACTTTAGACACCAAAAAAGGATTTGGAATCCTTAATCACGGGAGAGACATATGTTGCGCCGGATTCCCCCTACCAACCTACAAACCGAGATCCTTTTGTTTATACGTGGATCAATAATTACTCTAATTAACAATTACTTATTTAATTAATTAGGGAACACTTTTAGTTTCGAAATCTGTGCTTTCTCATTCATTAAAATCTTTGAGTTTAGATTTTCTCCAATTTTTTTATTTGGTTTTTTCATTGGTTGTCGTTTAACCAATACCAATAAACAATGTACTTATATTACTCACGCTTTCACTTTGAATGTTGTGATTTTATGGCTAGCGTTTTGCTAGTATTCTTTGTTTTAATCTAATATATTTTTGCTATTTAAAAAAACGATCGACTTTTGTTAATAATTTCAGATATTGTTGCATGCTTTTGGTTATATGGTTTCAGCTGATTATTTTTATTGATTTATTTATTTTTTGTAGAATTTGATAGTTGTTATAAAATTCTTATATCAATGGTGTTAAACCAGCAATCGAAGAAAAAAAACGACAAAGACAATTAACGTGGTTCGTTGATGTGGCATAAGTTTACGGGCAGGACTAGATCTATTGTGTTATTCAATTGTTTCAAGTAATACATTGAAAATTCTAACTATAAATATTTATAACCAAAAAATCCTATGAATTATAGGGTTGGACTCATATACAGGTAAGTCTAAAAAAACAGCTCACACCAAACACTGATCTCTTCGATTTCAACATTCAGTTTTCTTCAATTCAATTCGGGTAGAATGATAAATCCATTCGTACCACCAAATTCCAAGTCACACTCTAAATATTGTATAGATACACAAAACTGAAACATGGTTTACATTATATGCTATATTCAATTTAACTTTTTGGAAGTAAAATACGCATTACGAGTAAAAAAATAATGCCCAAGTTTGAAATATAGAATGATAACAAAATATATTTGGATTATGCTCTAACTATTATATTAGTTTGTAGTAATTGTGGATTAAGGAACAGATAGAGGTGTCTCGAGCCTTGAACTTTAAAATAATAAAATGATTTTTAAGTGATTTAACTTAGTTTAATTAATCACTATGGACGATAATCATGTGCCCACCCCTTTCTTGTGTAGGTTCATGAACCCCTTTTCACACATTGGGTTGTCTTGTTTTCTTGGTACAAGAAAGCTTGAGTCAAATTTACATAAGTTTTTTTTATATAAATATTCGATGAGTTACTTCTTTAATGACTTAAAAGTTTTAGATTAAACTTTATTTATCTGGTAATAATAAAACATGACATGCTAAATTAGATCTTTTACATAGATGAAAAATATTCTATTTTAAAATATGTGGACATACAAACTTTTGATATATCTTCTTAACATGTGACATAAATGGTACTTGAAACTCATATTGACTTGTGGTAAATTTTACATTAATCACATATTTTGAGAAAAAAAAAAGGATTGATGTTTTAGAATGCAAATTTGGAACTATGACTTCGTGTACATGTTATATGTAATATGAAAAGTCATCCACATATTGTTAAATATAAGTAATGAAGAGATTAAAGCCTTTAATACATATTTGTTGAGACTTAAGAGAATCCAGGCTTTGAAATAAAAGTTGATATCGCAATTTCAACTAATTTATTAACAACTTCATCCAAACCATACTGAACATTTATTCATTTTAATTTGCTCCCAGCACATTCGACCTACAGTTTATCCTCCATGTACAGTATAAAATATAAAATACTTGTAAATGACGGAAAAAGCCCGTTATATGTAAGTGAAAAAAATATACCGTGTTAGAAATTCGGGGTTAACGAATTGCTTGGAATCTCTGAAATTTGTGATGTTCACTCTCAAATCAAAGTATTTCGATGGTAAAATCGAAAACTTGATTGGATAAGATTTAGAGAAGTTCAAGAACAAAGAATGAGAGTTCCTAGGAATTTCATGTACTAGAAAAATGACCAAAAAACTTAATATAACTTGTCCAAAACCGAAACGAAACCGTCACTGGACAATACACACAGATCGTGTGATGTCTTGATTACAATCTGCTTTGACACTCACACGGGTCGTGTGATCACAACGGTCAGAAACCGGACTATTTTTGAAAAAATGTATTTCTGATGCATTTTTTATTAAGCAATACAACTCGACCCTAGCCATGGGCTCTGTCCCTTGGACCCCGCTACCAGGGCGCTTTCCCCGGACCCCCGTTAGCTCAGGGGCTTCGCCCCTAAATGACGGTATACTTTGAATTTTGATCAAACTCAAACAAATGTGCATTCCGCACCTCCTTTACTTGTTTAATGTTTGTCAAAATTGTATTCGGTCAACTAGTTAATCAATTACACTTAAATACACATTGATAATATAAAATCACTAACATACCGTTTATTTAAAAATTAGAATTCTATTACGTTTATATCATTAAAATGACATGACATTTTTTGTCTTTATCATTTGCATGCGACAATGTGCAAGTCCAGTTCATGGTAATTTTGTGTTGACCAAAGACCAAACCCATCATAGTCAAAAAGTAATGTACATACAACAGAAGAGGTCAAGACTGAAGTGGCTCAAATTATATTGGGCTTATGTCTCTCACAAAGTATATGGGTCCAACTGGATCTCGAACCTTTACATTTATGGGGATATTTACACAAATAGTCCCTATTTATAATTTTTTTTAAAAATAAATTGTATTAGTTCTTAATTTTTGTTCCTAACTTTATTCCTAACCATTTAAAATGATGACAAGTGGATTAAAATATTATTAATTTTATTAAACTTTACACTTGTCATCTTTTCAAATGGTTAGGAATAAAGTTAGGAACAAAAATTAAGAACCAATGCAATTTCTCTTTTTTAAAAGGAAATGGTCCTTATAATTAAAAGAAATGGTCCCTGTCTTAATAGATAAATTCCAAAACTGATTTCTATGTAAAAAGAATTACAACAATAGTGGAATGGTCTCTGTATTAGTAGCATTGCAAAACTATAAAAATGGTCTCGTATGTTTCATAAAGTTAAGAAAATGGTCATTTTGTTACTTTGTTTCATAAACATACAAAAATGATAAATTTATATTTAACTTGTGATCTTTGCAAAAAAATTACAAAAATGTCACATGTGTAAAACAAAATTATAGAAATGGCCACGATATAACATTAAAATTACATAAATGGTCCCTATACCCTTACATTTTGCATGAAATAATGTTACGTATTAGTTTATACAGTCGAAAATACAATATTAATAATCTTGCTGCAACACACAGTCATCACCACTAGTTTTTTTAATGTATGATTTTTCATTTTTTATTTATATAGTTGATAAGACACAATTTTAAAGAAAGACGTTAAATTTTCATACTATTGAAATGTTATATCAAATATTTATAATTAACTTTTGTATCATTGCAATAACAACATCGTTTAAGAATGATTCTCACTAACATAATAGCTATGTTATATTATTTAATATGTATTTTCATTTAATATGATTAACAAATATCCAATACGATTATCATGTATTATACTTTAATTACAAATTCTTATTAAAATATATAATAATCTAACTTTATATATATATATATATATATATATATATATATATATATATATATATATATATATATATATATATATATATATATATATATATATATCAAGTAGTTCAAAACAAACAAAAATGTGTAAATCGAAATGAAAACCCCTTTTTGAAAATCAAATAATTTATCCTTAATAAACTCTTTTTGCATTAAAATAATTCTTCAATATGTGTTTTGTAGTAGTTAGGATAACATAATAGCTATGTTATATTATTTAATATGTATTTTCATTTAATATGATTAACAAATATCCAATACGATTATCATGTATTATACTTTAATTACAAATTCTTATTAAAATATATAATAATCTAACTTTATATATATATATATATATATATATATATATATATATATATATATATATATATATATATATATATATATATATATATATATATATATATATCAAGTAGTTCAAAACAAACAAAAATGTGTAAATCGAAATGAAAACCCCTTTTTGAAAATCAAATAATTTATCCTTAATAAACTCTTTTTGCATTAAAATAATTCTTCAATATGTGTTTTGTAGTAGTTAGGATATACCGGATGTGGTTATTTTAATTTGAAGTATTGTTTAATCAAACAAGATGTCTGAAATGAATATCATTTCAAAACAGAACAGTTTGTCTGAAATAGTCTATTTTTCATTAATTTTTTTTCACTAGAATAGGATTTCCAGCCTCTATTTGTTAAATTTTTTTCTTGGTCACAAGAATCTACTTTATCTCCTTCTTCACCACCATTGGTAGAATCTGAAATGATATTCTACCAGACAACACAATATTGTTGATAGCATCGCGTCATAATTTATTTATGGTTTAAAGAGTTGCAAGGCCGCTTATGAAACTTAGAGATCTCATTTTTGGCCTTAGAAGTTGAGAACCTTCGACAAACAGTATTTAGGGGTATGTCCTGGACCTGAATATCATGCCCGACTATATTAGAAAGTATTGATTTTCACAGGTACATAATCAAGATCAAATTCATACAGAAACACTTACTTGGAAGTGTTAACTTTGATGAAGATGAAGATGCCATGTTCTTGATTCCTTATCTTCCCGTAATGGTGCTTTACAGATTTTCTGATGGAGAGATAAGATGCTAAAAACATGCTTGATCTTAGTGTTATATAGGGGTTTAGAGTATAACTGAAAGACTCTTCACATTTCCCCTGATCGTTCATATGTTCCAGCATTTATAGTTCATCAATTTACACCTTATGGAAAAGAATTGGAACCACACAAATATAGCCCCTCAAGTTATAGACATTGTTATATCCATCATATTACAAATATTTAAGTCTAGGGATATGGTATGTCATTATGGCAAACATTATGGTACTAATATAAAAGTACCTAACGTGTAACAAGTATTACAAAATAGTCCTAGGCCACAATAATGTGTTATTTTCCAACATTCTCCCACTTGGCCAACTGACTATTTGTATACACGTTTCATTACTTGGCCAAAATTAGTTCATCATGTTTCATATTAATACCAAGGCAGAAAAGTACAGCCTGGCGCATCGTTTTGAGATACGGGACCCCCACCAATCATACAATGGTACTTCATATGAAACTCACAATTAATTTACGCCAAATGACTTTAGAATTAAGTGGTAATACAATACATTTGTCTATATAGAACGTAAGTGTGCACAAGTTATTAGTATAGACAAAATGCATATAATAGAGGAGTTATAATCAAGTACTTGATAATTAAGATTCAAAATTTCCAGTAAAACAATATACTATAATTACTTCATACTAGGTCTACCCTTAAGCCCATATTGACGACATGTTGTTGGAATACTTTGGGTGGTAGACCTTTCGTCATCGGATCCGCTAGCATATTGCTGGTGCTAATATGCTCGATACAAATGTCATTCTCCTCCAATCGTTCACTTACGAACAAGTATTTTGTATCGAGGTATAAACCAGCCCCACTTGAACTATTGTTATTGGAAAAACTTATGGCGGCTAAATTATCACAATAGATTTTTAATGGCCTCTCTACGGAATTGACAATCATGAGCCCTTTTATCAAATTTCTCAACAACATTCCATGGCAAGTTGCATTATAAACAGCAACATACTCAGCCATCATTGTTGATGTTGTCGTCAACTTTTACTTATGACTCCTCCAAGATATTGGCCCTCCTGACAGCATAAAGATGTATCCTAAAGTTGACTTTTTGTCATCTTTGCACTTGGCAAAGTCAGAGTCTGAATAACCTATCACTTCCAAATTATCAGTTCTTCTGTAAACAAGTTTGTCTTCCTTCGTCCCTTGTAAGTATCACAGGACTTTCTTGGTAGCTTTCCAGTGATCCATACCGGGATTGGATTGATAACGGCCTAGCATGCCAGTAACATAAGCGATGTCGGGACGGGTACAAACTTGGGCAAACATCAAGCTTCCAACCACCGAAGCATAAGGGATTAACTTCATTTGTTCTCGTTCTACCTCTGTTTTGGGCATTGAAATAAACCAAAAGTGTCCCCTTTAACTACGGGAGCAACTGAGGGGGAGCATTGTTGCATGTTGTATCGACTAAGTATGCGTTCAATATACGCCTTTTGAGACAATCCTAAAGTCCCTTGGGCTCTATCTCGGTGTATTTCTATGCCTATGAGATAAGAGGCCTCTCCGAGATCTTTCATATCGAAATGACGCGACAATAAACGTTTCGATTCATGCAACAAATCAATGTTGTTACTTGCCAAGAGTATGTCATCTACGTAAAGGACAAGTATCATGAAATTCCTCCCACTCATCTTGAGGTATATGCATTGATCTACCTGGTTCTTAATGAAGTCGTGTTTCTTCATGACTTCATCGAACTTTAAATACCAATGACGCGAAGCTTGTTTTAACCCATATATTGATTTCTTGAGTTTACACACAAGATGTTCTTGACCATTAGGAATAAAACCTTCAGGTTGGGTCATATAAACATCCTCGTGTAAATCTCCATTAAGAAAAGCTGTTTTGGCGTCCATTTGATGCAACTCTAAGTCAAAATGAGCTACAAGGGCCATTACGACCCTAAGGGAGTCCTTTCGAGAAACAGGTGAGAAAGTTTCTTGGTAATCAATACCCTCCTTTTGTGTATACCCTTTAGCGACCAATCAAGCCTTATATCGTTCAATGTTTCCATTCGGGTCCAATTTGGTCTTGAAGACCCACTTGCATCCAACAGGTTTGCAACCCTTTGGCAATTCAACAAGTTCCCAAACATCTTTCTTTTTCATGGAATTGAACTCATCAGTCATAGCTTCATTCCAATTGTTTGATTGATCACAATTTATGGCATCACTATACGTAATGGGGTCACTTTCCTTCCCTATGTCAAGATCGACCTCATTTAAATATGTGATATAGTCGTCAAAGTTCGTGGGTCGCCTAGATCATTGAGATCGTCTTATAGGCTGTTGAATTTCTTGTCTTTCAGTGTCAACTTCTTGAATAGGTTCATTTTGTTGTGTTTCATTTGCCTCTACATTCGAAGAATCATTTTCGTGAGGCATGTTGTGATGACTTGAATCTCCTAAGGAGGTGTTAATTGAAGCAGGCACTTGAGTAATATGTTCCTCTTCGTTAATCTCTTGGAGATCAAAGTCGATTGATAAACCACCCCCACTATTGTTGACATTCTCAAGAAAATCAGCATGCTTTGTTTCTACAATTCGTGTACTGTGTAACAGAGCATAAAATCGGTAACCCTTAGATCTTTCAGGATGCCCGATGAAGAAACAACTTATGGTTTTCATGTCTAGTTTTTGTGATTGAGGATTATACAGTTTTGCTTCGGCCGGACAACCCCACACCTTTAAATATCTTAAACTTGGTTTCCTTCCTGTCCAAATCTCAAAAGGAGTTTTAGGGACAGACTTCGAAGGAACTCTATTTAAGATGTGGACTGCCGTTTTTAATGCCTCAGTCCATAGAAATTGGGGTAAGTTTATGTTTGCAAGCATACTTCGCACCATGTCCATTAGAGTCCTATTCCTCCTCTCGGCAACGCCGTTTTGTTGAGGAGTACCAGGCATGGTGTATTGGTTAACGATCCCATTATCCTTACAAAATTCAAAGAAAGGTCTGGGTGCTTGACCAACATCTGTATGCTTGCCGTAATACTCACCACCCCTATCCGATCTCACTACTTTTTATTTTCCGGTCGAGTTGATTTTTAACTTCAGCCTTAAAAGTTTTGAACATTTCTAGAGAATCATATTTTTCATTTATCAAGTACATATACATGTAACGAGAGTGATCATCAATAAAAGTAATGAATGATTTATGTCCACTTATGCTCACATGAAAAGGTCCACAAATGTCAGTATGAATCAGTTCAAGTAAACCTGAACTTCTTGTGGACCCTTTCTTATTTCCTTTGGTCATCTTCCATTTCATACACTTAACACATTTATCAAAGTCAGAGAAGTTAAGGTTTGGCAATACCTCATCCTTCACGAGTCTTAGCATTCTATCTCGTGAAATATGGCCTAAGCGTTGATGCCATAACATGGATGAAGTTTCCACTTCTCGTTTCTCACTAACATGAGCTTTACCTTTCTTCTTATCGAGATTTGTGGTTGTAGTGACATAAGCGACATCAGGCTTCTCAACTTTGAGTCGTTCTTCTTCTTGGACACACATGGCTATTAGCTCACTCATCTTCCATTTTTCCCGTTGTGTGTTATAGTTGATCTTGAACGGATCAAACTGAGCGGGAAAGGATGTCATGATGAAGTGAACGAGGAAACCTTCACTGATTTCCATTTCCATACTTTTCGATTTGTTTGCCATGTCAGTCATCATCATAATATGTTCACGTACACCACTCGATCCGTTATACTTTGTCGTCAACATTTTGAGGATGAGGGTACTAGCATGAGCTTTTGATGTACCTCGAAATTGTTCCTCTACAGATTCTAGGTAGGTCTTTGCATTTTCGGAGTCAGTAATGGCCATTGAAACGTAGTTCTTTATGATCATAAGTGACATGCGGTTTGACCTTTCCCATTTATCATAAAATTGTTTTTGTTCAACAGTGCTCTTTTCACTAAGAGCTTCAAGAGGGTCAAAACGCAAAGCATGATCGAGTTCCATTACCCCTAGTGCCAATTTTAGAGAATCTCTCCATGTTGCAAAGTTAGTCCCAGTCAATGTTTCGATTATGTGACTTGGTGAGATAGTAGATGCTGAAATAAGATTATTGTTTAATATATGCGAAGAATATATTATAGTGAATTATGAGATAACAAAATGAATCATGTCAGTATACCTATTACTAACACCAAAATAATAGGTCGAATAGATAGTCTTACCCAATTATTAGTTTCGCTTTGACTAGACCAATAATTGAATATTATGACGTCTTTTAATTTAATCATACGCTACACAAATATTGCAATCACCTTTGAGCAGAAATACAACATTTATGTATATTATGCTAAAATTCATTGTGTGAGTCGTTGGTGAAATTTAAAATTTTAAAACATTAATGAATTTGGTTGAATAATATAACAAACATGATGTGTTTTTAGTAAACATGATGGTAAACGTCACATCATCTTTATTTGAAATCAAATTACACATCATCGTGATTTCATGCCAACACTACTAATATGTCATTTTCATAAAAAACAAACTTTTCATTTTCATTTTTTATAACGAAACAATATAAAAAACTTTAGTACTTATTACAATTAGAATAGCACCATGATTAGTCTTAAATAACATTGAAAAACACTTTTTGATAGAAAATCACTTAAAGACGATCAAAAAACAATATACTATGTTTGCTTGTTTCAGTTGGTTTTCAAAAATTGAATTAAGTTCTCTCATTCAACTACTTTCTCATTCCATCAACAATCAATTTTTGTGATTATCCATTTATTTAGTGTAGTGCTATATACGTACCTATTCATTTCATTTTGTACTCCCTAAAATCATCAAATCAAAAAATGTTTTAATAAATTAGTTTTTTAATCAATATATCCCTCCTGATTTGACTAACTAATTTGTTTTATATTAATTTTGTATTTTATTGTCTTTTCCTTTATTATTATTGTTATTATTATTAATAGTAGTAGTATTATTATTAGCTATAAAATTATAATCGTTCATGTTTATTGATAATTTAATGCCTCATTTTTTGGCGTTCGAATTTATTCAGTCGTTTATAAAGCAAGTGGTTGTACGTAAAATTTATTATTTATAAAATCTTTCGGGTTATACCGTTTGTAGGTAATCGAAATTCACGTTAGTATTAGCTTGAAAACGTCATTCTTGATCCATCGACCCAATTGTACATCATCTCCGTTTGTCCAGGCTTGTGTGTGTGTACAGATCAGAACATTCTGTTGAATGAGAAACATTGTATAGTGCTCGATGAAATATTTATGTTCGTTATCCGTATAAAACACTAATTGTAATATTGGACCAAACTTTGCATTGCTATTATTATTTATATTTTTACTTTTTATACATTCGTTCGAATTTGACATAACCATTTTGATACAATTTAACATAATTTTATAAAATTATAAACGTCGTTCGTTGTGTCGTAATTACTTTAAAAAACTATCGTTTATTCTTACAAAAACGTAAAAATTATAAAGGCTAAATTCATTAATTTGACATCCGTTCAAATTTGACATAACCGTTTTCATATAATTTGACATAATTTTATAAAATTATAAACGTCGTTCGTTGTGTCGTTAAAAAAAACTATTGTTTATTGTTACTGAAATGTAAAAATTATAAAAGGTAAATTAATTATTATTGTTTTTCTAATAATAATAATAATAATAATAATAATAATAACAAATCAAATACTATTGATAAAAGAAAAGAAAATGAAAATGACAACAAACAAACAAAATAGATAAAAGACAAAAAAAAATCAAATCAGGGGGTACAATTAGATAGTAGAGGTATGTATAGATTCACCCTTTATTTATGGAAGGTTCCAATGTAATCATAGCCACAATCCAGTCGTTGTTATAAAATGATAAAAAATGAAAGAAAGTGGATATGTTTCCAAAATCATTTTAGTTTGTGATCGAAATGGTGTATATAGAGGTACAAATACATCTGGCAAAGATACAGGAACAAAAAAAATGTGTCCTTTCGAATTGGTTGCAAATTAATATAAGACTTATGATTTTGGACCTT
Organism: Cichorium intybus; assembly: GCA_023525715.1. Lineage (NCBI taxonomy): Eukaryota > Viridiplantae > Streptophyta > Magnoliopsida > Asterales > Asteraceae > Cichorium > Cichorium intybus. The sequence goes on from CM042012.1 coordinate 117,828,777, forward strand.
GAAGGTTGTAAATGATGATCATAATCATGAACTTGCAATGCATATGGAGGGTCATTCATTTCCAAATCGATTGACAAAAGAAGATACTCTTATAGTGGCAGAACTGACAGATAATAATGTCCCTCAACGTGATATTCTATCGACAATAAAAAAATTCGAAATGAATATAACGTATCTGTAATTAAAACCATATATAACGAGCGAAGCAAATATCGATCAGAAAAGAGGGCAGATCGCAGTCAAATGCAAAATATATTTGAAATTTTGCAATCAAAGGGGTATGTGTATGAGTTTCGAACAGATGATATGACCAATGAATTGGAAGATTTGCTTTTCGTCCATCCGACATCATTGAAGATATGGCATGCATTTCCATAAGTGTTGATGATGGATGCAACATATAAGAGAAACAAGTATAACATGCCTCTTCTTGAAATTGTAGGTGTTACTTCAAAAGACACGACATTTTCCATAGCTTTCGTGTTTATGGACGAATAAAAAGAATCAAATTATACTTGGGCATAAAAATTGCCTTAAGTTCGCATTGGATGGATATAATGGGGTGATTGTCACAAATAGAGAGTTGGCCTTAATGAATGCATGTGCAAATGTATTTCCGACATCCAACCGGTTACTTTGTAGATGTCACATATTCCAAAGTATAAAGAATCACTTCAAGCAACGCATAAATTCTATGTATATGTGGGCACCATTTCAGAAAGCTTGGGAGAATCTGCTTGAGTCATCAACAATGATTGCATATTTGAAAATTTATGCTTAACTTGAATCAATATTGGTAGATTATCCAGATATTATTTACTTTCAAATATAAATTTGTATAATGTTACATTTTTATGCTAACCAATTACTTGTTTTATTTTTAGTTGTTCTGGATTATCTCAATCGAATCTGGTTGGAAAAAACACAAGGAAATGTTTGTATCATTATGGACCAACATAATTTTACACTTTAATAACCACACTAATAACAGGGTTGAGACTCAGTACTCTAAATTAATACTTGGATTCACATCAATCTAAGTTAGATAGATTTTTTGACCATATTCAACATACAGTTGAATCACAATATATAGCCATAAAAGCCAATCTTGAAAAAAGCAAAATTGTTACAAAGCATCTACACAATATAGACCATTTCAAAAAGTTGTTAGGTTTTGTTTCACATCATGCTTTAGACAAAATAAGACAAGATTCAGATCGAAACGAAGCCAAAAGAATAACTGAGGCCGACTGTGGGTGTCAACTACGTCATAGTTGTGGGTTACCATGTGCCCATGAAATTGCAATTTATTCTAATGCAGGCCAACCAATACCTTTTGAGTCAATTAACAAATTTTAGAGGAAGCTTGATTTAAACACAACTACCGAAGATGATGAACTATGTTGTGAAGATGAATTGGAACTTTTTAAGAAAAGCTTTTCTAAGCAGACTACTGAGGGGAAGGCCAAATTTAAGAGAATACTAAAGGGCATATTTGCACCATCATCAACAACAGATGTTGATCCGGTTCGTAAAAATACTCATGGACGTCCACGAGGGAGTACAAAACAGTCTCAAGCAAAGCCTTCGGCTCCACCAACTCAAGATCCTCGTAGACGTAGTTTTTCTACATATACGCCAGATTTTATGGGGTCTAACATGTTTGATTTAAACCAGGAACTGGAGAGGCACAACACATATTCGTTCTGAGAACCTTCAATGTTGAACTCGTTCTTCAATTAGGAACAGGCTTCTCATAACTCATACTACAACCAAGATGAAATGATGCATAACTCATACTACCACCAAGAACAACCAAGGCATTATTCAGATCCGTTTATGAATGAAATTTTATATGAATTTCATCCATACGTCAGAAAAATAGAAAATGTTGTTGGAGATGGAAATTGTGGATTCCGGACAATAGTCGTTGCTCTCGGTCATGGAGAAGATTTTTGGTGTAAAATTCGGTCTGATTTATACAATGAGTTAGTTAAGCACCCTAAAGAATACACCTTGATATATGAAGAATATTTCAACAACATAGGTCATCTATTTAATTACTTAGGATCAACTTTTGTAGGAACTGAACATCGGCTTATTAGGCCAGACACCAGTTTTCTCATTGCAAACAAATATGGTGCAATTGTTCATTTTCTAAGCAAACAATGTTTGTTGACGTGCTTTCCACTAAGACTTGGATGACAAGACATGTCAAATCATCATGTTACTGCTATTGCCCTTATTCACGGTAATCATTATGTGAATGTCGATTTACAAGAACCATATATAATGCCTACGGTTTTGTCATCATGGCTTCACCACAGGTCACAACATTCTGTTGGATAGGAAATCATATATAAGGCTCGATTGAATGCATATATATTGCACCAAATGCCCCCATAGAATGATTGTAATATTTCAGGAGTTAATGTATCTGATGGTTATTAAAAGTTACATTTATATTTTAGTAAATAATTTATTTTATTAATTGTATATTTGTATTAATGTCTTTCAAATAATATAATTAACAATAATAATAACACTAAAAATAAAATTTTAATAATAATAATAATAATCCAAAATAATATTAAAAGACAATAAACGACAAAACACAAAAAACAAACACAAAAAACAAAAATAACAACAAAATGACAAAATAAACAAAAATTAAAAAAAAACAACAAAAAGAGAGGTGCGCCAAACAATTCTGGGGGTGCGTAAAGAATACTCATTTCTTATTAGGTAAATTTCAGAAAATACACTAAGTTTTCAAAAAATTTCGATTTTGACACTGTGTTATTTTTTTTTCAATTAAGTCACTAAGTTTTCAATTTTTTTCAATTAAGTCACTATGTTTTCAATTTTATTTCAATATTGACCAAGTGACCAGTCAACCCGGTTTTCAGCTGACGTGACATGGTAACGTAGCACCTAGGTGTCAAAATTGAAAACATAGTGACTATATTGAAAAAAATTGAAAACTTAGTGACTTAATTGAAAACAAAATAACACAGTGTCAAAATCGAACTTTTTTTGAAAACTTAGTGTCTTTTTTGGAAATTACTCTATATTTTTTAAAAGTATAAATACTTCTTTTACGTTTTTGGTAGTGTGTGTGTGTGTGTGTGTCTATATATATATATATATATATATATATATATATATATATATATATATATATATATATATATATATATATATATATATATATATATATATATATATATATATATATATATATATATATTCACCGGTATAGATATGTATTTTATATTTTTAGAAGTATGGATACATTTTTAGAAATATATACACGTATTATTATGCTTTTAAAAATACAAATACATGTTTTTTTTGCATATAAACATGTATATATCAATAAAATACGTATTATAAAACGAGTTCAAGCCTCTTTCTCAATATTTTTGTATTATAAACATACTATTGATTGATACGACACATGATTATATGCAAAACAAAACGTATTTATAAGTTAAAAAATGTAAAATATGAGTTCATACTTAAAAAAGCATTTATACTCTTTAAAGATGTATGTATACTTGTAAAAGCATAAAAATTTGTATTTCTATTTCTAAAAGATATTTTAACATATAAAAGAATATATTTATACTTCTAAAAAACATAAAAATATATTCATACTTCTAAAAAACATAAAAATATGTATTTATACTTTTAAAGACGCAAAATTACGTATTTATACTTCTAAAAATGTATTATACTTCTAACCGAACGAACTTAAATACCTACTAAAAAAAGGGCAGGCCCGCATGCCTTATTTGAGACTACTAAGGCAGGCGGTGGACTCTTTTATTAGGGAATGGAAGAAGGGGCCCAAAGCACGGCAGATGCCGTACACTTGAGTGGAAAAGGAAAGCGAGACCACTCTAGGCTCGCTTCTTCCCGCCCCTTATTGAAAACGAAACTAAAGAGCAATCAAACAAACTAAAGCGCTAACGTTATATTACTTAGTAAAGCAACCTTTCACGCTAGGCGCTCACTTTTTTTAAACAAACATAAATTAAAGAACAAATACTTATTTTTATCTTTTTAGAAATATAAAATATGTTTTATTTTGGTTATAATCACGTATCGCATCAATCCAAAGCATGTTTATAATGAAAAATATTGAGAAAGAAGATTGAACTCGTTTTATAATACGTGTTTTATTGATATATACATGTTTATATGCAAAAAAACACGTATTTGTATTTTTAAAAGCATAATAATACGTATATATATGCTTCTGAAAATACATTCATACTTCTAAAAACGTAAAAAGAAATATTTATACTTTTAAAAAATGTAGGACAATTTCCAAAAAAGACACTAAGTTTTCAAAAAAAATTCGATCTTGACACTGTGTTATTTTGTTTTCAATTAAGTCACTAATTTTCAATTTTTTCCAATAAAGTCGGTATGTTTTCAATTTTGTTTCAATTTTGACACCTAGGTGTCACGTCACCATGTCACGTTAGCTGAAACCAGATTGACCAGTCACGTGGTCAATATTGAAACAAAATTAAAAACATAGTGATTTTATTGACAAAAAATTAAACCTTAATGACTTAATTGAAAACTAATAACACAGTGTTAAAATCGAATTTATTTTGAAAACTTAATGTTTTTTTTTAAATTACCCTTTCTTATTTATCAAAAGTTTATCTTGTTCCGACACGAAAAATCCATACTCGAATCAATGTATCAAATACATTATTTTTATAGTAAATTACAGTTTTGGTCCCCGTGGTTTACACAATTTTACACTGACAGTCATCGTTTTCAAATTTCACGCTGAAGGTCCATGTGGTGGTAAAATTGTTACAAATTTGGTCCCTGGTCCAAGTTAAATGACCAATTTACCCTTTCTTATTTCTTTTTCATTTTTTAAAATCTATTATTGATTATTAATTTAAAAAAAAAAAGAAAATCATTAGAATCTGCACTTTTTATCCTCAGTCTCGCCTATGGCAGCGAAAGGTTCGTTTCATTTTGTTTCTCTGAACCAGAAATCCATCGAGTAATTAACACTTTTTTTTGCTCATCGTTACTGAAACAAGATCCGGATTGCAAAATCATGAACTATTCCTCTACTTCTAAACTTCATACAATCCCAAATCCATCCATTAATCGACCACGCCATAGCAGCAGTTCTAATCTTATCATCATGCTCATCAAACAAGCCATTAATGGCCGCATCAGGTGCAATCGAAATCCTAAATCAAATCCTCCTTCGAAACAACACTACTCAAGTAAAACTCGACATCATCGTCACTCTCCACAACCTATCGCCATGGATTCCCACCGTTCTGTTTAATTCATCAAAGGAATTCAAAGGACCATCGGCTGGATTCAATGCTGGAGCATCGGGTTTGTATTCAGGGACCAATTCTAAAACCAGGTATTCGTATTTTACAATCCCATTTTCTTTTACGATTGAATCCAAACGTGTAATTAGGTTATTGAATTCGATTGTGGCGTGTGACATTTGGTGATTTTTGGCTTCGATTAGTTCATCTTAGATCATGAGCGTGTTGGAAAGTCCAGCGATTCCACCGCTAGATCTGTGAGTATTTTGTTTGATTCATGGAGTTTGTCGATTAGGCCTTTACCAACAGAAGATCCCCAGGGAACCGCCGGGTATCAATGGCCGGCTATATGTAGCTTAATGAGAATGAATCAATAATAGAATTTTGTGTTCTGGGTTTACAATTGACACTTGACACAATGGATTTTACAGGTGGATGGACGTTGGGAGTTGCGAAGCCGAAGCGTCAGGACGCGCCGGAAACCACGTGGAAGTCGTTTGATGTCGCCGAGAGATCAACCATCACAACCTCATCGAAGTCCCGCCTAAGGGTAACCGGAGTGAGGGAGGGGTCCAATCGGGAAGCCCACCGGAAGGTTGGGGGTAATTGGGGTAGGGGTGGGTGTTTGGGGGTATTTTTTCCTTAATTCTAAATATAATAAATCAAAAGAAAACACATGGACCAGGGCATCATAGGGACCAAATATGTTATTTTTTTGCCATCACAGGGACCATAAATGTGGGTTTTCAAAAGGATGAATGTTAGTGTAATTTAATGTCAACCACAGGGACCAAAATTGTAATTTACTCTTATTTTTATTTTTATATATAAATGCGACCTTTCTATCTCTCAAGTCTCAACCAAAGCATAAAAACAAATTAATAGTTTACAATAATAAAAACATTTATAAAATAAAGAGGAAAAAAAACACTTAATAAAACGACATCCAGTTTGTTTAATTCGCTAATCCCTTGCCATTCTTTAGTCATTACGAGTCAATATTCTGTGCGTTCAAAGGTCAGTTGAAACGATACGAATATATGCATCAGTGCATCACTATCTACCATATCTCCATATCCCTAACGAAAAGTTAGGCAAAGTGTTGTCGTTTTAATATTTTCTAAAACCCTAACAACCTTACGAAGACAAGGTCAAAGCCACCAAACCCGACCCAAACAACCACCCGAATCTTACTGGTTGACCACCCGTCTCCGCCCCGCTTTTCCCTCCGCCGGTGGTCACCGGAGCAGATTCTGCCGCCGGGATATTACACTCTCCAAACGTCATATTTGGCTGCACAATATTTAAATATAAATAATAATGTTATTTCATGATTTCATCCATCTATTTTAGATAATAATTTAAAATTTTAAAAATGTGAAAACAGTGTAGACAGTAGTTATTAAATTCGCATACCCTGCATACTGAAATGCTGTTACAACCACAAACTAGCTGTCCATTAGCCATATCTACAGCATCAGGTGCACCCCCGCCATTACTCCTCTGAAAAAATTTGAATTTGCTTAACGTATTTACAACACCGGTCCCCGTGATTTCTCTTTTTACCGTGTTTAGTCCACAAACAAAATACTTCTCAAATTTCGTCCTTATTTCAAGGTTTTGTTATTGTATCGATTTTTCTGATTTTGGTCCAGGAACTAAAATTGATATGAAACTATGAAATAAATACCAAAATTTTCAATTTTTGACTAAACACGATAAAAGTCAAAAAGCAGAGGTACCATTTTTATAATCTACCTTTAGAGTAAGAGTTAATAACGAAAATGGTCCTTTTACAGCGTTTAGTCCAAAACTGAAACTTTTTTTCCATTTTGATCCAAGGACTTTCTTTGGTCATTATTTGAAGGTTTCATATCAACTTTGGTTCTTTTTTCAAGGTCCCAAGGACCAGAATTTGAATAAGTTTCAAGTTTGGACTAAACACGGTAAAATTCAGAAAGCACAGGGACCATTGTTGTAATTTACCCTTGAATTAAGAGTAAACTGCATAATAGTCATTTTTACCATGTTTAGTCCAAAATAGAAATCATCTTTCAACTTCAGCCCTTATTTTAAACCAAAATCGATATGAAACCTTCAAATAAGGACCAAACTAAAAGACACGTTCCGATTTAAGACTAAACACATTAAAAATCAGAAAGAACAGGGCCCATGTTTGTAAATTTGCCTTAGATTAAGAAAAACTACAAAATGGTCATTTTTTACTGTGTTTAGTTCAAAATAGAAATCGCCTTTCAGTTTCGGTCCTTATTTGAAACCAAAATCGATATGAAACCTTCAAATAAGGACCAAGACTGAAAGAAGTTCCGGTTTTGGACTAAGTCGGGTAAAACTCAGAAAGCACAGGGGCTACTTTCGTAATTTACTCTTAGATTATAATTAAATTTGTGAGAATACCTTGTAGAAGTCGACAGCAATGAAATTAGGCCACCTTTTACGGTCTAGATCATGGCATGTGTTCATCATGTCAATTAATGGAGCCGAATTATGCTTGCAGGCTTGGGTAAAATCCGGGGTATCGGGAAAATAGTTCATTAAAACGAGTGACCTTGATGTAACGTTCATAGTGGGGGATTCCGCGCGGTTTGGACATAATCCGCTTTTCATCCCGTCTGTTCCATCTGCAAGGGTAAAATGGTCATTTACTTTTTCAGTTACAAAAAAAAACAATCTTTTTATTCACATGACACGTATAGATAGAATGTTGAATGGATAAATGATGTGTTTATGAAGAATGGACGAATGAACCGTCTGAATGAGAACAAATGACCGTATTACCCTTCTATTGTTCCAAAACAATTACAGTTTTGTGTATGAGTGATTCTTTTTTACTTAATAGAAAGAAGCCGCGGAATGGAGGCTTTTCCATACGGGACCTATTTCTTTACAAATTTGTCCTCACGTCCAAAACAAGTCCATTATGGGCAATGAGACAAGGGTAAAATGGTCATTTACTTTCGTTCACACGGTTCGTTTAGTTAACAAACGGAGAAAGTTTTTTATGAACAAAGACCTTTTTTTTAACTGTCTGAAAGAAAATAAATGACCATTTTACCCTTCTGCTGTTCCAAAACAATTACGGTTATATACGAGTGTTTTGTCTTTACTTTATCCAGTCAGCATTTAATGAGTAAAAAAGAAATGAGAAAACTCACATTGGTTTTCCACCATGTATTTCCATTGATACGCGATTCCTTCTGTACGTTCTTTAGCAGCTTTTGAAGTGAAAACCACCAACCGAAAATTTTGTTTGACCATAAAGTCAACCGTGGGCCAATCGCCACCATTGTTAGGCATTCGAGCTACTGGAAACCAGAATTTTCTCAAACCAGCATTGTTGAAGACATTAGTTAATCCATTTTGAGATGTAACATAATCTTCAATGATTATAGTGATGATTTCAGTAGGATTCTTTTCCAAAAACTCCCGAATCTCTATCAAAACATTAATGGCAGGTTGCTGATAATACACAAAATGTCACTTATTTAAGTAAAATTATTCCTGAAATGTTAGAAAATTGGGTGAGTTGTTAAATACTTACAAAAGCTGTGTAGTTAAAGCATTTGCCACCAAAGGAATGGCATAACCAAATGTCATTCTCAAAGTCATACATATCAAGCATCAAACCTCTCACACCATTCTGTAAAGAAAGTAAGTAAATAATTATTAATCAGGTTTTTTAACAGGCTGTTATAAAATAATTAAGTCAAACACTAAACTAACTACATTTTCCAATATGGCACCCACTGTATTATATATGGGATTATTTAACTACTTTACCAATGTTAGTTTCCATTAAAGTTGGCACAAGTATTAAACAAAGACAAGCATGAGAGATTCTGTTCGTACTATACCAAATACATCTGTCCTTTGAAGGCATATATACCTTCCTTCTTTGTATTCCCATGTGGTTGGTAAGGTACATACTGTATTCAATGAGAAAGGAATACTTTTTTCGTTTAAATTGTTCATGCCCCACATCACCTAACTATATCGTTACATGGGTAATATGTGTGAATATGGTAAATGATTTGTTTGTAAGCATTGAATTTCCTGCTAGTAATTGATGATATAGATTCCATTAAAAGCTTACCATTGAAGATTTTGTAGTTATTGTACTGAAATACATGATAGTCAGAGAATATCTTTAACTTCTTAATAGTTCCTCGTCAAAGCTTAAAAACAAATTACTCGAATAAATTAACCTTTATTTCTGCGTAGAATTGTCAATTGTTACGTCAGTTGAAGAGAAGAGAGAGAAGCTTACATCGAGCTGAGAACTAACAGAATCCTGCTGATTCGTCGGAGCTAGAACAACAGAGCCTGTATCTGACCTTTCTCCCAATCTAGCAAACGAATTGTGCGTCGTCAACCACGAGTACCGATTGAATGGCAATCCTTTCACCTGTAATCAGACGCAATCGCATCAAACACACATTCACAATGATTTTCACACACAAAACATACTTATATACCTTAGAAAAAGGGCTGAGAGGCTGAAGGCGAGTACACCGAGGACGAACATTGCCGTCTGCGACGCAAGCCTCGCAATGTAACCCTGAGTCACAGTTGTTATTATTTACGCACGTCTGTCCTTCCTGATAGATTATCCAAAATACTAATCAGTCCAACTAAAATAGCCATTAACAATACCTTCCAAAACATTCATCACTGATTAGAAATCGACCTTGAGTGCTGCAGCGTAGTTGCAAGCGAAAACCGTGATGAGGATAGTCGCGAATAACACATTGGATAACACACTACACCTGCATATGATTTTCTGCAAAATTCAAGTCGCATATTTAGCTTGTTGTTAACGAATCCAAAGATACATACATGACAGCGATAGAAAAACAAAATCCTTGCCTCCATTGATTATCCGAGAGAGAAATTTGAGGTAGCACAAGAGTAATATATATGTACGTATCTCTATATATTTCAGATGAAGAACTATCCTTATCGGTTTGCTTGAAACTTGAATGTCGGTCGAGTTGGTAAAGATGAATGTGTATACTCAAATGGCGTGCACACTGCACTCTGCACCACCCTGCCATTTATACTTTCGTTTTTATGCTTTTGCTTTTATCCATATTTCAGCATTAGTTACATAAAAAGTGTTATTCTTATAAAATTTTATAAATCACGATCAAAACAATTGAAAATTTTTATTTTTCAACTATTGACTTTTAAAAAATTAGATAATTAAAGACCAAGAGTTTACAACAAAAAAAAAAAAGTAAGACAATCTAGAATATTGATATCAGCAAAATTTTGAAGTTATATTTTTATATATAGACTAGACGTTAAATTATAATTAGGCCGTTTTTTCTTTTAAAAACTACGTATACGTTATAGCTTTTTATATCTTTATTAAACATTAAAGACATCTTAAATAACTCATATTAGGTATAATCACGATGGTAATGTCTTATATCAACAACTATTGAATAAAAAAGTGATTTTGTTAGAAGTTCATAATTTCATTGTTTAAAAAAGCATGCTATAAAATAGTTACACAATCGTTGTCGTAAAGCAAACATAACCAGTGTTTTTAATTATTTGATATATCGCCTTTTTCTTTAATTATATGAATTTTAAGGAGGATAAAAACATTTGATGTCATCATGGAAAAGGTTTGTTTAAAAAGCAAATAAGCGTTTACCAGACGTGACGAACTCAATTCTGCCATTTTAAGCCTTCCAAGCAACATTTGCTTGACCCAAAACATGCAAGTTATGTGGACTTTTGTCGATTTACGGTAATTTGCATTCTGTCCCCTCCAAATTTCTAGATAAACAAAAATGCCCCCTCTAATCTAAGCAAGAATTAGCATCTCAATTTATTTGCATCTCTTATGTTAGTAGCATAATAAGGTTGGGACATTTTTATCTTTGTCATTACTCATTAGATAATCCAATATAATATGTTATAATATATAATCGAATGCAACTAACAACCATAAACTAGATTTGAAAATAGAAGATAATTTTACCTCATTTGTTTTCATTGACATTGCTGAAGTTATAGAATAAATTAATCCATATCCAAAAGTTGTTATCATCCGGTTGTAAATTCACCAAATAAACAGTAATGCCTCGATGCCTCAAAAACTGTTGCGAAATCAGCACTACACTAAAGTGGATCTCCAATTAGGATATACGAATACAAAAGAAAATGAAAAGAGACTAAACTTACTAGAAGGAACAATACATAAATCGGAAATTATAGATTTCTCAAAGTAGAATATATTAAACCGCGACAGTGGTTGATGCTCGTCTTTGATACGATTCCCTAGAGATTTCCCATATACATCGACCTCCTCGAGTAGAATAGTCAGACATTACATATTCTTGGATTTGGATCGATCACTTGCATGGAAATTCAATAGAGTTGGAACGTGCTCAAGAATCTCTGTCTATTGTAGGTTGCTCTGTATAGTTCGTTATCGATTATGTAATGCTAATGGAGTTTGGTCTAAGTTTATACTTGTATATATTTCAACATGAAACTGCTACCATTAATATGGAATTTAATTACTTATAACACATATAAAATAATTCAATCTTCGTTATTAGCATGCATTTGGAGAAAACCTGATATGGAAAATTCCATGACTTGTAACAACAATGTTGCGGTCATGAGCCTCTAAAGCCAGCTGTAACATTTGAGGCACGTTTTCCATGATTTTTTCCTCGCTCGTGTTGCTAAGTCGGATATTGTTTTATCTTTGTTGTTTCTTACGAAAATGCAAGGAATATAATTTTGCTTTCTTACTTGTTTTTATTTAACCTTGGGTTTACAAATTAATCTTGCAAAGATAAATTTTATTATACCAAGGGTTTCTTTTGATGAGGCTATGATAATGGTTTCGATATTGGGATGTAAAGGAGAAAAAACCAGTTCAATTATACTGGTATTCGAGTTGGATCAACCATTGCGTGTGTTGAATGATGGAATGACATTATTTATATATCTACCGAAAGGACCCGAAAGAAAGAAATTTCAAGGTGTTTGGAGCAATATAGTTGATTCTTATAAAAATCTTCAAGACAAAGGCATCGATATAGAAGATTTTATCTAATAAAAATAGGTAATGGTACTTCTACCTTTTTTGGAAGGAAAATTGGTTAGGTCCGAATATTCTTTGGTTATTTTTTTTATACTTTATGTATATAAAGAGGATAAAAGTTGCTAGTTGAGTTCTCATTTCAACACGTCGAGAGCCAATGTGGAGTGGATGAAGAACAATTGGTTAAGCTTCATTCTTGTTTAAAAGATTTCAATTTTCCGGATTTGGATAATGTTTAGGTCCTCTACACCTATGATACGAGATCATTCATGGTTGCTTCTGCTAGATACACAATTAATGTCTCCTTTTTGGTAATAGGTGGTCTATCTACACGTTGGAACAAATATGTCCTTATTAAAGTTAATTGTATTTGGGTGGCACATTGGTCTTGACTAGTTATGTTAGAACGGCAAATCTATCATACGCCTACTCTTAAACTTCTCCTTGTTATGTTAGTGTCAGGGTTTGAATCCATGACCTCCATGTTAGTATATCACCTTGTTAGCCAAGTGGGATAGCCCCAAATCTATGAAGGAAATATTGGTTAAACGAGGTAAGGATATGGATCTGGCTTTATGTCAATTTTACAATAGGATTATTGAGTCTGTGGATCACTTGTTTTTGACTTGCCTATAGACGATCTTAATTTGGAACTCAACTAGGTTCGACCCGTGCGGAGCACGGGTTGGATTTGGATCGTGGATTTTTTGTTTTGTTTAAAGTGTACTTTTTCGGATTTTTTGGATTGTCTGAATATGAGCAAATGACCAATTTACCCTTCTGTTTAAAAAAAATACCTTGCATTATGTTTGGATTTCTAAGCATCTTCCCACGCGACAGCGCGTTTCTCAAACTCAACCCTCAACGCCTCCTCTGCCAAAATGTCTGTTTCGTCCTCCGCCACCTTCTCCATATCCTCTTTCATCTTTCCAAGTTGTACCCCTAGCTGGAAAATCTCCTTCCGCATTCTAAGTTTGGCTTCTTGCTCGGTCAACTCTTTCGGATTCCTTGACTCATCAATTCCAACAGGTGTGGTATTTGGTACTCCTCTTCGAGGTGTAGATGGAACTGAATTTGGACTACGAAGTGGCGTTGTGGCCCCCACCGGTGTGGAAGCCATTGAAGGGTCTTGGCTTGGAATTGGTGTCATTTCAGTTCCCATGTCTCGCATTGAAACCGACCTTACTTCATTACAACCTACCATCATAACAAAACTATGAGTAAATTATAGTGGTGTTAGGCTTTGCCTGTTATGTGGTTTGAGGTGGGTCAGGTCGTGTACAATAAATATTTTGCAATCAAATATGGCAGCAAACTTTACAATAAGATTATTAAAAAAAATCACCGTTCCAACACAAGCTTTATTTCCCCACTTCATTTTCCCAACATCAATGTTCTCAAATATCTTTACCAATGTTCTAAAATGGTTAAATTTTTAACTAAACCATAAAAGTTAAAAAAAATGAATAATTTCAATTAGTAACCAAGATACCTGAAATGTTTTAGCATCTTTGTAGCATAATTTAAACTATCATCATGTAAGCCTAACTTCAAGAATTGAATAATCTCACCATATGGTCCTCTCTCCTTATTACAATAAGGACTCCACGTATCAGATTTGTAAAGCATAAAAGTAAAAGACAGAAACCAAAAGTGAAATCTGCAACTAAAATAAAAGAAAAAAGTTAGAATTCATTCCATTATTTCAAAAGGGAAACTTCAGAATCTGTTGTGTAAACAGAGTTACAAAGCCAATATGATAAAATCGACCAAATGTGACTCCTTTCCCTGTCGAAAAACAACCAGACATTTCATCAAACAGTTAAAATTCATTCCATTATTTGAAAAGTTTTGGACATGAAATAAGTAATTAACAAGTTGAGGAAATAAAAGGTTATTTCCTCAAAGATAAAAAGTATAACTAAAGAAAAGATAATCATACTATGAAAATACGAAAAGATTTTGGGGACGGAATCCTCTTAAGGAGGGGAGAGTGTAAGAACCTAAAAATTTTGGTAAAAGTCATAAAATAAAAATATATAAAAGTTGGGTTGAACAAGGGCGTAACAGTAAAAATTGGTAAAAAGGGTAAAATGGTTATTTGGCATACCAATGACTTTAATGCAAAGAAAATAAAACTCATAATGATATAAAAATGAATTTTGGTGCCATTTTGGGAAATAATAGAATTTTGTACGAAAAGGGTAAAACGGTCCTTCGTTGCATTATAGACCAAAGTGTAAACTAATTTTTGTAATGTGGGGCAAATATGTAAGAAAATAAACTCTATGTAATAAAAGTTGATTATGGTGTTAAATTGTAAGAAGTAGAACTTGAGGGGTTAAAAGTGAAAAACTTGGAAGTATAAATAGGAGAAAAAATCTCCCAAACTTCTCAGAAGATTGTGGAGTGTTCGAGAGAGAGCTAGAGGATATGAGTTCTAGGAGTCACGGGAGAATTGAAGCAAGGATTGTAACAAAAGATTTGGAAGTAAAGATTTTCATGTGAATTGAGGTAAGAAATCATAACTTGAACATGTACTATTCATCATCTTCTCGGGTTAGAATTGGAACCTGGATTTCTGTAATTTATGAAATGGTTCCAGTGATTCTCTCCATCCAATTATTTTATAAACACAATGTAAACACACTTCAACGGTGAGGTGTTGTTGAATTTATGAAAATGATCATTTTTGGCTCAAGAACCCTAGTTCACGGGTCCTTGTGATCAAAGATGGTGTTAATGGTTTTTATGAAGTTCAATATACTATAAAAGATGGAAGAAATCAGTTGTAAGAGATAATTTGAAGAAATTTCAATTTTTGGACCAAAAATGTCAAAAACGGGATTTCTGTGATTTGTCAAGGATTGGAATGATTCCATGGGTTAAAACCTGATGTAAACTGAAGGTTTTAGTCATGGAATGATTCTATAAGTATTAAGTTAAGTATTAAGCACTTAATAGATGAAAACAGTGAGCTGCAGCACAAAAATCGGGCAAAATCTCGCACCTGCAGCACAGGCACGAGTCGTGCCCTTTTTGCACTACCATTGGCACGAGTCGTGCCACCTGTAGAAGCCAAAAATAGCATCCTAGAAGGAGCACGAGTCGTGCTCTTTCATGCACAAAATGTGCACGAGTCGTGCTCCAGGTCAGGGGCAAAATGAAGTTGCAATTTGATGCTAGGCCTATCCATTTGATGTCCAATTGATACCATAAGGTTAATATGATATAAAAACATGAAAAATAATGTTAAGTTGAGTGTATGACTTTCCAAGGGTATAATGGGCAATAATATACCATGTAAATGATAAATGAAAGTAGCAAAGAAGAGGATAAGTGAAATAATGAATGTCACAACCATATTGTGATATGAGTCTAGTAAGATCTGAAATTCAGTGGTCTATACATACTGTTAAAGTATAACATGTTATTAATAAAATGTGAATAAACTCCTTAGGTACTTAAGGAGTAAAAGATCATGAATAGGAGGGGCGAGGAAAAAGGATGGTTCTAGTTAGACTTCTCTAACTAGTCAAGGTGAGTAGTATGTGGATTTTTGAGTACATAGCAAAATGGGTTTTATACAAAGAAATGAGTTTTATTCAAAATGTTTTGGAGTCAAAGTGGTTTTATGGATTTAAAAGTATTTTATGAAAAATATGCTTATAATGTGTACAGAAAGAGAATCAGAAATACAGTGAACTGATAATGTGATTGGCCCATGATGATGAGTTGCTTAGTATCCGGATAAAGACCACGGCCTGCTGCGATAGGGGTGGCAAAAAGACACTACTGGGATGGTACCTCCCGTCGCGAAGTAGTTGTCTAATTACCTTGGTAGATGAATTCGTTTCATGCTATTGAGGAAGTAGCTATACGGGTGCGTCTCGTATAAAACCTACGGGTGCGCTCGTAGGATTGTGCTCACAAATGAAAAGGAAAACCTATGGGTGCGCTCATAGGAAGTTAAATAATATGGAAATTTGGAAACGTTTAAAATATGGAAAACTGTTTTGGGTCTAAAACCCATATTACTCACGATGTATGTCTTACGTATGTTTTTAAAATGCTATGTACTCAGGTAATCAAACAAGGGATTAGAAGAGTCGAGTATGGGACGGTAGCTTTCGTTGTGCAAAGTATGTGCTGCTTGAATTGTGGCAATGATACGGAAGAGTAATACCCCGTGTGTATAACTAAATATTTTGTATTTTAAAGTCTTGGAAAAAAAATATTTGTGTGAGATTGGGGTGTTACAAATTTGGTATCAGAGCCATAGTTTAAGCGAACTAGGTGTCAATACTTGAACCTAGACTTAAACTGTGTAAGAGTTAAGTAGGATACCTACTTTAATATAAGGTTGAAAGTAAAAAGAAGTGAGGGTTAACCTGCAACAGTGGAACATGAGCCTTGGTGGTGAAGCCGGAAGCAAATATGTATAGGTGGTTATAATAATATGGGCCCGTACTATCATAATCACAGGATATATATTTGAGTTTGGTGGAACCACACAAGAATCATGTGAAGCTGTAAGGGACGAGTTTAGGAGGTTTGAGGGGCATAGGTTCGGTATACCTATGTAATAAAATCAAGTATGACTGAAATTGTTAAAGTATAATTGAAAAGAATTAAAGATGAAATAATAAGTATGAGGTATGAAGTGGGGAAAAACTCATACTCTATATGTGAATTATTATAAAGTATGAATGAAGAGAATTAAAATTAAGATAACAAGTGTGTGAAGGGTAATAAGGTAAAAATCCAAATATGTGGTTGTGATAACCACCATACCATATGAAAAATAATGTAAAGTATACGTACTGGAACGTGAGGCAGTATGAAAGGAAACAGTAAGATAAACGTGACCAAAAGGTATAAATATACTGAAAGTTTTGAATGGGGAGAAATGGGGTATATTGTACAAATATAAAAGAAAGTGTATAACTGAAAATTCCGTTGTCTAACGGAAACAAATTATGACTATGGAGTAAAGATAAAAGTAGTGTCACAACAGTGACCAAAGAAAGAAAGATTGGGGAAAAGAATATGAATATATAGATATATAGATATGAACAAAACTCCTAAATAAATGAATGAAAACATTAAATTTGGAAAAAAAAAAACGAGTTGGGTTTTGTAATTATAGACAAACCCAATGGCTGTATGAAAGGGAAAAGAATAAATATTGAGAAGTAGTATGATATGTTTCCCAGGGACAACCAAGGAATTGAAGTATATGTACTAAAAGTTATGGTCGAATATGTTAGTATAAAATGAAAGTAAAATACTTAACCAAGTATTAGATAAGGAATAAAAAGAAAATTAAGAAATGAGAAGTCGTGACTTCCAAACCCGAAGAAAATATAACAAGTAAAGACATCCAAGGGTTGGAGTAAATAACTAAGTCGTAAGTATGGTGCTATAACGGGTAATATGATAAAGTAAGATACCCGAATGAGAAAGAAATGAAAAATGGAAGACTGTTAAGAATTATGATATTTTAAGTATTTTGCATTATTATAATGTGATTATAAGAACATGAATTGAAAAAAAAATTATTAAAGAAAATGATGATAAGATATTGGTTGTTTGGAATTAAAGTCCGCAACCAAATGAAGGAAGTATAAAAATAAATACAAATAATAAAAAGGGTATACCGGAGTATGTTAACCGAGGAAAACCAAAAGCATGAAAGAAACATGACTAAAGGTCATAATCAATATGAAGTAAAGAATAAGAGTAAATGTCTAAATAAGTAGTAGACGAACAATTAAAGATAAGATCAGAACTGTAATAAACAGACAGGAAGTTACTACTTCTGAATGTGAATGACTATAACGGGTAAAAGTATTAATGATTGTGAAAAAAAAACGGTCAGTGCATGACCAGTATTTATGAAATGTAGTATATATGTATACGTGTATGAGTGTGAAAGAATGAGTAAGTATGAAACTTATATATATAAGTGTAAAGGTGGATATGAAATATGTATCTTAATTAGAATACTATAAATTAAGAGGCGGAAGAATGAGATAAAGTATTTGGCATACAGCCTCAAAATAAAATATATATATATATATATATATATATATATATATATATATGGTATCAGTGTTTCGTCATAAAACACATAGGAAGAAAGTATGACGTGGAATACGAGATATATAATACTGTAAAGGAATGAATAAGTTTATAGCTTTAATATATGTAGAAATAAAGTGTATAAAGGAATGAGGTATAAACGAAAAGATAATGTAATGTGTTGGGCATATAGCCCTATAACACATAGAAAATGCCGGTAAAAGATATGATGAAGTAAATTTGGGCTTAAGGCCTAGAAAATGTATAGAAAAGGAGTGTGATACAAAACTTTAATATCTATGAAAGAAGGGTCATATTATATAAACACGAAAATAATGTATGCTAAAAGAGTATTATGAGGAGAGGAAGTAAATACTTAAATTGGTAATGTAAGTTTTTCCTAATTAGATGGTAAAATGGTGTATTTGGGTGGTAAGAAAGACAAGTTTTTGGCATTAGCCATAATAAGTATAGAGT
Source organism: Cichorium intybus (assembly GCA_023525715.1). Lineage (NCBI taxonomy): Eukaryota > Viridiplantae > Streptophyta > Magnoliopsida > Asterales > Asteraceae > Cichorium > Cichorium intybus. The sequence goes on from CM042012.1 coordinate 117,847,755, forward strand.
AGTCAATGATGAAAAGGTAAAATCTGAATTACATGTGAAAGTACTAAAAAAAAAATTTATGAGATATAAAGTTTTACTGTCTATGGAAAACATGGTATTAATCTATATGATTATGAAAGAATGATGGAATGGGTAAGTAATTGACGAGTCAGAAAAGAAAATTTTATAAAAATATATATATTATGATGTATTGGAGTAATGAGAAAGAAAAATGTATGAAAAGATGAATTGTGGTACACAAAATGTATGAGATGGTATAAGTCGTTTAAAAGATTGAACCAATTATGGTAACCAATTGGAGGGGCGGTGGAGAACAAAAGAGTAGAAGATAATGTGTTAAACTAAGCACTAGTGTGAGAAATAAGAACGACAAGAAAGTACTAAAACCTGAGTAATATCATGAGAATGGTACATGGGGTACCATAGAGGATAAGAAGTGTACTCATAGGAGTACTGTAAGAAAGCTGAAAAATGAAAAAAAAATGATAATTGAATCATTAATAAAAGTTAAGATGTGGAAGTAATAAATGTACAGGAAACGAGTAAGAGGTGAAGCTGAGATTTCGTAATCATGAAATAAGAATGAAAGTAACGTTTGAATTATTAATAACTCAAGATACAAAGATACTATGAGTATCACGGGATACAAGATAAGTATTTATGAGAATAACTCATGTGAATTATAAAAGAGGGAAGATAACAATATGATAAGAATGTATGTACGATATTATAAAGTTTAATAAATCCTATAGTTACATAGTAACAGTGATGAAAATAAGAGTAGTAAAGTTTGGCAGCAACAATAAGTCAACTTCAACAGTGAAACTGTACAAATTTACTGGGCTAAAAAGTATGTATCATACTTAGAAAGAAACCTACGGATGTCTAGTTTCTAAAACAAAAAGCAGTATGTTATTTTGATTTTTCTGGAGTGAGATATGTAAATTCTCATGTGAGGTGTACTGTTTCGATAAATTCTGTCCCAAACAGAAAAGTGAGGATGTAAAGTGTAATAAAAGGAAGAGAATACATCTCTTATAAATAATCATAAGACGGGAGTTGTTAATAGAAATAGAGAAGAGTGAAAATAAATAAGTAAAATTAAGTGAAAAAGGAAAGAGTGTGGAGGTATTATAAAAGAAAAGATTTTGTGAATTTTGTATAAATATGAATTATGTATAATTATATTTAATGGTATTTGGAAATTTTTTTTAAAAGAATGTGATGGGTATAATCTCACAGGTTTTAATAAGGATATGGGAAGAATTATATAGTAGATTGCTATTTTTGATAAAAGTATGGAAGTATGAAACTATAATGTGAAGTAAGTTCTACTAAGAGATTTTGTATAAAAATGAAATGAAGTAAGAAGGAATATAACCAGAATATAGAGGATGAAGTATGATTGAGTGACTAAAAAGTTAAGAAAACATATAAAATGACCGAAGGGTATTTTAGTTATTCAATAAAAGTAAGGTATAAGTTGTAATAAGTATTTTGAATATTATAAGAAAAAGAGAGTAAAATGATCAAAAAGATATTTGGTTATTTGGGAAGATGTAAAGTTTTGAAGAGATATTTATATATAAGAATAAATTGATTATAAGAAGAAAATTTAGAAGTGGGAAAACTTCAAAAACCATAAATTCTAGAAAATTTTTTTGAAAAGTTTTGGACATGAAATAAGTAATTAACAAGTTGAGGAAATAAAAGGTTATTTCCTCAAAGATAAAAAGTATAACTAAAGAAAAGATAATCATACTATGAAAATACGAAAAGATTTTGGGGACGGAATCCTCTTAAGGAGGGGAGAGTGTAAGAACCTGAAAATTTTGGTAAAAGTCATAAAATAAAAATATATAAAAGTTGGGTTGAACAAGGGCGTAACAGTAAAAATTGGTAAAAAGGGTAAAAAGGTTATTTGGCATACCAATGACTTTAATGCAAAGAAAATAAAACTCATAATGATATAAAAATGAATTTTGGTGCCATTTTGGGAAATAATAGAATTTTGTACGAAAAGGGTAAAACGGTCCTTCGTTGCATTATAGACCAAAGTGTAAACTAATTTTTGTAATGTGGGGCAAATATGTAAGAAAATAAACTCTATGTAATAAAAGTTGATTATGGTGTTAAATTGTAAGAAGTAGAACTTGAGGGGTCAAAAGTGAAAAACTTGGAAGTATAAATAGGAGAAAAAATCTCCCAAACTTCTCAGAAGATTGTGGAGTGTTCGAGAGAGAGCTAGAGGATATGAGTTCTAGGAGTCACGGGAGAATTGAAGCAAGGATTGTAACAAAAGATTTGGAAGTAAAGATTTTCATGTGAATTGAGGTAAGAAATCATAACTTGAACATGTACTATTCATCATCTTCTCGGGTTAGAATTGGAACCTGGATTTCTGTAATTTATGAAATGGTTCCAGTGATTCTCTCCATCCAATTATTTTATAAACACAAAGTAAACACACTTCAACGGTGAGGTGTTGTTGAATTTATGAAAATGATCATTTTTGGCTCAAGAACCCTAGTTCACGGGTCCTTGTGATCAAAGATGGTGTTAATGGTTTTTATGAAGTTCAATATACTATAAAAGATGGAAGAAATCAGTTGTAAGAGATAATTTGAAGAAATTTCAGTTTTTGGACCAAAAATGTCAAAAACAGGATTTCTGTGATTTGTCAAGGATTGGAATGATTCCATGGGTTAAAACCTGATGTAAACTGAAGGTTTTAGTCATGGAATGATTCTATAAGTATTAAGTTAAGTATTAAGCACTTAATAGATGAAAACAGTGAGCTGCAGCACAAAAATCGGGCAAAATCTCGCACCTGCAGCACAGGCACGAGTCGTGCCCTTTTTGCACTACCATTGGCACGAGTCGTGCCACCTGTAGAAGCCAAAAATAGCATCCTAGAAGGAGCACGAGTCGTGCTCTTTCATGCACAAAATGTGCACGAGTCGTGCTCCAGGTCAGGGGCAAAATGAAGTTGCAATTTGATGCTAGGCCTATCCATTTGATGTCCAATTGATACCATAAGGTTAATATGATATAAAAACATGAAAAATAATGTTAAGTTGAGTGTATGACTTTCCAAGGGTATAATGGGCAATAATATACCATGTAAATGATAAATGAAAGTAGCAAAGAAGAGGATAAGTGAAATAATGAATGTCACAACCATATTGTGATATGAGTCTAGTAAGATCTGAAATTCAGTGGTCTATACATACTGTTAAAGTATAACATGTTATTAATAAAATATGAATAAACTCCTTAGGTACTTAAGGAGTAAAAGATCATGAATAGGAGGGGTGAGGAAAAAGGATGGTTCTAGTTAGACTTCTCTAACTAGTCAAGGTGAGTAGTATGTGGATTTTTGAGTACATAGCAAAATGGGTTTTATACAAAGAAATGAGTTTTATTCAAAATGTTTTGGAGTCAAAGTGGTTTTATGGCTTTAAAAGTATTTTATGAAAAATATGCTTATAATGTGTACAGAAAGAGAATCAGAAATACAGTGAACTGATAATGTGATTGGCCCATGATGATGTGTTGCTTAGTATCCGGATAAAGACCACGGCCTGCTGCGGTAGGGGTGGCAAAAAGACACTACTGGGATGGTACCTCCCGTCGCGAAGTAGTTGTCTAATTACCTTGGTAGATGAATTCGTTTCATGCTATTGAGGAAGTAGCTATACGGGTGCGTCTTGTATAAAACCTACGGGTGCGCTCGTAGGATTGTGCTCACAAATGAAAAGGAAAACCTATGGGTGCGCTCATAGGAAGTTAAATAATATGAAAATTTGGAAATGTTTAAAATATGGAAAACTGTTTTGGGTCTAAAACCTATATTACTCACAAGACGTATGTCTTACGTATGTTTTTAAAATGCTATGTACTCAGGTAATCAAACAAGGGATTAGAAGAATCGAGTATGGGACGGTAGCTTTCGTTGTGCAAAGTATGTGCTGCTTGAATTGTGGCAATGATACGGAAGAGTAAAACACGTGTGTATAACTAAATATTTTGTATTTTAAAGTCTTGGAAAAAAAAATATTTGTGTGAGATTGGGGTGTTACAGTGAGAGACCCCCTGAGCTACTAATTCATATGTAGGAACTGATTGCTGCCGAGGTAGCTAAGGCGGTTCGAGATTTATTACCCACTCTTATCAGGCCTCAGTTGGAGGCGGCTACCGGAGACATACGCGATCGACCCCCGGTCCCGCATGTACGGGGGGAGGGTCAAGAGGAGGCGGTGACTAAAACAACCAAAGTAGGGGCATCTGGAGAAACTAAAGGTTGCATTTATGAGACTTTCTCAAATGTAAACCCACCGAATTTTTTGGAACTGATGACTCGATAGACGCCAGAAATTGGTTGGCTCATACTGAGAAAATATTTCGTACCAGCAAATGTGTCGGGAAAAATAAAGTTGAGTTTGCAACCAATTTGCTGCATAACGATGCACAGTTTTGGTGGGATATTACTTGTATTGAAGTGGGTGAGAGTTTGGAACATACGTTGATGTGGGAGCAATTCAAAATTAAATTCAAGGAGGAGTATTGTTCTAACATTGCTATGAAGATTTTGGAGGAGGAGTTTATGAAACTACAGCAGAGGACGAAAATCGTGCAACAATATACTATGGAGTTTAATGAGAAAGCGAGATTTGCAACGTATCAAGTAAATACAAAGGAGCGGAGAATAGATCGATACTAGTGGGGTTTGAGGACCTAAATCGAGAGTTTCTACAGAATTTTAGATTTACTACTTTCTAGCATGACAACCCTGATGTTTTTCCAGACGACCTTCCTGGTTTACCCTCAGACCAACAGATTGAGTTTGTCATTGATTTGGTGCCTAGAGCGAAGCCGATAGCCCGAGCACCCTATTGGTTAGCACCGTCCGATATGGAGGAGCTGAAGAAACAACTGCAAGAGTTGCTGGATCGTGGATTCATCCGACCAAGTTCGTTCCCGTGGGGGTGCTCCTATCTTATTTGTTAAGAAGAAGGATGGTTTTATGTGAATCTGTACATACTATCGTGAGTTAAATAAAATCACCGTGAAGAATTGTTATCCTTTGCCAAGGATTGACGATTTATTCGACAAGCTTCAGAGAGCTTCGTATTTTTTGAAGATTGATTTGAGGTCGGACTATCATCAGTTGAGAGTAAGAGAAGCTGATATCCTGAAGACGGCGTTTCGTATCCCATACGGTCACTACGAGTTCTCGGTGATGTCGTTCGGCTTGACGAATGCTCCAGTTGCTTTTATGGATTTGATGAACTGAGCTTGTCATCCGTTATTGGATAAGTTCGTGATCGTGTTTATCGATGATATTTTAATTTATTCTAAGAGTCGATACAAGCATAGGCAACATCTACAGTTGATTCTAGACCTCCTTCGTAATGAGAAGTTGTATGCGAAATTTTTCAAAGTGTGAGTTCTGGTTGTGAGAAATTCAATTTCTCAGCCACATGATTAATCAGGAGGGTATTAAAGTAGATTTTTCCAAGATCAAAACAGTGATGCGTTGGGAGCCACCCAAGAGTTTGATAGAGGTTCGGACCTTCTTGGGATTAGACGGTTATTACCAACGGTCATATATTTACTTCATTTTTATATGGTATTAGAACTTTATTCAGTCCGTGGTTGTTGATTTGATTATTGTAGAAGACTTTGTAAAAGGCATGACTATCGTGTGTAATTCTCTTCTCAGTAATGTCCATCATAGTTTTCGGTTTCAATATTGCTTTTGTTGGTTATGGTTCTTCGATCTCACTAGTATTTGATTCTCGCAGCTGTTGTGGTTTGTTTATTGTTTTGTTCTCATTTTTGTTGCTGGTTTTGTTCTAGTATTAGATTATATTATTTTGCTTGATTATTGGCATTATGAATCTAAAATATGATTCTCTTCGTTCCTTAGCACCTAATTTGATGTCAAGAACTATGCATACGAAAGTTATGTAATGAAGAATTCTTTGCGTGAAAACATATATGGGGTATTGTCACAAGTGTAATAGGTAAAGCGTTAGATGAGAAAGCTGCTAATTATGCATCGTTACTAGATGCGTAAGAAACTGATAATTCTAATAATATCACTTGGGTCGATAATTTTGTAGTTTAGTTAATTGACACATAATTATCAGAGTAAATATATGAAGTTATGAAAACATATTGTGAAAAACCATATAAAAACAAAGATTTTTTTTTGTTGTAAAATGAGTTTTGGAAAAAACATGAACATGAAGTATTAAAAATAGATCATGAAAAACGCAGTAGAAATGAAGTTATAAAGCGAATTATGAAGAAAAAAAATGTAAAAACATAGTAAAAATGAAGTTATAAAATCGTGAAATAAATGTAAAAACGAAATAGAAAATGAAATTGTAAAAACGAATTGTGAATATATATATATATATATATATATATATATATATATATATATATATATATATATATATATATATATATATATATATATATATATATATATATATATATATATATATATATATATATATATATAATAACAAGTAAGCACAATTTCAAAAGTTAAATAACTAATTATAGCCCAAAAAAATTCAGTGATTTTAAATAGCCAAAAAAATAAAAAAATTCAATGATCTTACATATCCAAAAAATATAGAAACAACAAGTTCAATAACATTTTAAAACTTAAAATAAGTTAAATAATTAAATGAGTACAAAGTCAAAAATTAAGTGGTCAAATATGTTTGCAACCTTATTTTTGTTACAAAACATGGTATTTGCTATTTAGCTGTTCAAAAAAAGTCTAATAAAAGTTTGTAACTAAATAATAATCAAAATTTCCAGTAATTCTAAAAAAAAAAACCACCTCTAACTAATTTCCATACTTTCTAAAACAGCTTTATCTTGTTGGACCATTTGATATTAATATTGTTATTGTTGTTGTCAAGTTCTGATGTAAACAAGTCAACTTGGATGGTTTTCATAAAGCTAACATTTACAGTGCTACATTTATTCATCTTAAATTGCTTCCGTGAGTGACTTTTGACCCTTTTTATTATAATATGACGATAGCTGATAATACATTAGATTAATCGGGTTTTTCATACAATCGTTTTCATATATTTGTTGTATAAATCTCTCTTCTAAAAAAGCATTGACTTGACCAAAAGTAAAGAGAAAAAACAAGAATCCAAATTCCTATTTAAAAGAGTGATTGTCAAATACTTAAAGTCTATTATAACTCGACCACGATTTTAGTTATTTACTTTGATCTTCATTTGTTTCATAAATGAAAAGAACCCTAAATAGATATTTTAATCATTATCAGGAATATTGGACCTGATAAAAAACAATAATTAAACAGCAAACAATACCAAATATCCCTTCTAATTGTAGATTCACATGCAACTTAATAAAACATGATTAGCTTTTGAAACTAATAATTTTTTACCATTTGTTGTAAATTTCAAGGAAGAAGACAAAATTGGACCTTCATACTTTTTATGTGCGACCAACCTATTTCACGTTAATTTATATTATTTTGATGTGATTAGCTTTTACATTTGTAAATTTTTAGTACTTATCAAATCTATATATTTCTTTTAGAGAAAATGACAAATTAGGCTAATTAATAAAATGATTTTCAAATAATATGTTAAAAAACATAGTTGACCAAAATAGTCATGATTTTCGCAGTTGTGATCTGCGCAAATCCATGGTTACATACGAAAAACTTTATGCTGCCAAAACGGTGTCGGATTATTGACAAGGCCTGCATAAAAATTTAGCAGGCCTGCGAAAAATTGATGTTGGGTTGTGAAAATATGGCCCACGGGCTGAGATACCAGACCTGCGAAAAAACCTAGATATATACATACACACATACACACACATATATATTACTTTTTGGCATTTGCCACAAGCCTTTTTCGAAACCTTTTTATCTAAAGCTTTAAAGCAAAATGACAGATAACGACAACGATTACCTTTTGCAGTAAGTTTAACATTGTTTATGTTAATAATTTGCACAAAATCATTGTTATTGTTGTGTTTGCTTAATAAAATTTGCGAAAAATAGTTTTTCTTGTGATGTATGACATTTTCGCAGGCCATGGTTGAAATATACTTGCGAAAAAACATTTTTTGTTGTGACGTAGGATATTTTCACAGGCCATGGTAGCTATATACTTGCGAAGAAGTCATACCCTTTGTTATTTTTTTTAATTGTTATTTGTCGCTTTTAGCATAAAACTTTTATCCTGTGAAGCATGAATCAAAAGCAACAACATGTAATGTAAGACTGACGGTGGCTCGATCAAGTGGTCTAATGGTAGAATTATTTTGTTCAACCGTGTTTGGATATTGGTTAGATGTTCTGAAGGCTAAGGGGGATCGACTGCTTGTACACTGTATGTTGTTGCACAAGGTGCACCCGAATGCCAATTTAATCGCGCAACAACGATTAAGATTTGTGTTTAGGGAACAATATGTGTATTTGGGGCTCGAAAATTTTTGTCTCCTAACCGGGTTCATTTGGGAGATGGTTTCCGGATGTAAACAAAGAACTAAAACATGTTAATTCAATGTTCTGTAAACGTTGCTTCCCCAACACTAGGAAGGAGGTTGATGTAACACCCCATCTTTCATACACCTTATTTGGTGTATTAATTTATAAAAACACTATAAATAAAAATTTCGTTCTTTTAAAAACTTTTCTTTTAATCAATAAGACATTGTTTAAAACTTTTGGTCCCAATAAAAACAATTACGTAAAAAGATATTTAGACAACATTGGGGGTTACAAACTCATATCAAAACAACCATAGTAAAGCCTTTAACAACTCAAAGTTATGTCCCGTATTAAACTAACATTTCTACCGAAAATTCGGCATGACCTTTGGGCAATATGGACAATTCCATACTGACCCGACTAAATAAAACAACTCAAAAACAATACGGGACATAACAAAATTTTATTGTACAACTACAAGGGAATTCTAAACCATAATAAGACATCTCTCAATTACATGACAAACTATACCGTAATTGAGATACTCTATCTTCTAAACATCTCTTCTATCTATACTCCTCATATCAGCTTCTAACTATTTTCCTTCTATCATCTGCTAACCAGCATCCTGTTGCTGAGTACATAGCATTTTAAAACAAAAAAAATACATAAGACATAAATGCCTCGTGAGATACATGGGTTTTAGACTCAATGAGTTTAAATCAATTTGAATATCATTTGCTATTAACAAGTAAAGAAAACCTTTCCCTTCTTTTCAAAACCTGCAAACTCCACAGTTATGTCAAAACAATATTTCAAAAGTTCATTGCTATAATCATCAAAACAGAAATCATTACTTACCATCCAAACAAAAGCTCATTGTTAAAACTTCAAATACTTTAGCTTAAAATGTCAAGTAAGCAATTCATCATAAGCAAACATAATTCAAGTACTTTCTTAACCAGTATAGACCAACTGTAATTCATGATTATTTATTATCATTTGGCTTTATACGGGTTTCCCCGTATCCCTTTCCCTCCCCGGAATAGAACCAATCTATCCGTGAGGGCGTGCTAGTTCCCTTTCCCTTCATGGAATAGAACAAATCTATCCATAAGGGCGTGCTGAAGACAACTACTTCGCAACGGGAGGTACCATCCCAGTAGTGTCTGTTGACCCCCCTTCTTGCGGGTAAGGTCCTTGTCCGGACATCTCTCACATTTCTTACATTTAAGTCATATTCCAATTTTTACTATCATCAATTCATTACATGTTGGTCTCGATCAATAACATTCTTCAATCATATAGAAATCATTCCGACCTTTGCATAAAATAACTTTTAAAACTTTAAACTTTAGAATCATTTGCAAACTATTTCAACCGGTCAACATATATCAATACTTAATCATTCAAGCTTTAAGAATCACTTCGAAAACCATTATTCATGAAACATTTAACATAACTTTTGAAAATCATTTGTCAAACTATTAATCATTAAACGATTTGCATAAAAACAAAACTTGTTACTATGTACCCAGAAAAGTCCTCATGTACTCACCTCAGTAGCTAGGTATGTCTAGCTACACTAATCCACTAGTCCTTGACTCATACTTGCCTCCAAATGTCGATCAACCTCTATTGATTTAATAAGAGGTTAGAACATCATAAACTAATATAAACTAAACACATAATATGTGTTAAATCACACATGAACTCTTTTAACATCATCTAATTTCATTCCAAATATTAAGTGTAATACTTGAAGTATAATAATTATTCTGGACACATTTACCCTTTATGTCCCAATTTGACAAATTGTATATTTCTTGGGTTTAACATGTGAATCAATAACTTTATAAGTCTAACATACTTATAAAACATTACTAATTACGTAAATGTCAAAACATCTCTCATTTTACTCTCTTATGTCATTTTTTTGTAACTTGAGTCGTTAAAGTTTCTAAAAGTAGAAACTATCGGAGCTTTGATATTTTTCCGTTTACTTGACACCGATACATTTCTAACATTTCACAATGTCATTCCAATTTACTTTTATGTTCTTTTACACACTATTTTTACATATATTAGATTTGTCCCCTTCAAGATGGGAATTAACCATTCCATTCCAAATTTACCAAAGGTTGTCCCATGTCTATATCTTTAAATACTTGTAAATAACTTCATTATTTTCTTTATTAACATTGGAATTATCAATTACATTCCAACCATAACAATTGTTAGGAAAACTCAAGTCTTTTACCACTTATTAAACATATATAAAATTCGTATTCAATAACACTAATACATACTTATTCACCTTAGATTATGCAAGAAATGTCTAAGTGTTCAATTCCCCTTTTTCCTTTTTCCTTGTTTCTCTATTGTTTGATCCGCACTTATGCACATTGTTTGGGTCATGATATGAACTTATATTTTCATGTTTTCATACCATATTAAACTTATACTAATGATTGGGGGATCAAACTACTCAATTAAGGTCATAATAGAAGTGAATTATAAGTGTCCAAGTCATTCAGGTCATGTAGCAATCATATGGAACTATGCAAAACTTCCAAATTTTCTACGGACACTGACACGGGCCGTGTTAGGGGAAACACGGGCCGTGTTCCACCTTCTGATCACCTTCTGTTTATCTGCATAGAAAACACGGGCCGTGTCAGGGGAAACACGGGCCGTGTTTCGCCTACAGACCCTCTTATTTTTCCTGTACAGCTTTTAGTCCTTAGTCTGCGTGGTTTCAGCTCAAATCCGGTTCAATAGAAGGTCAAAACATTATATTTAGAGTATTTCTAAGCTTCCTAAACAACACTTATTACTCCATTACCACTAGAATCAAATCAATCTTCGCAAACCCAAATTTTAGGGTTTTTGAACGAAATTCTCAGTTCCTTTTTGTTTCTAATTGTTTCCAAAGGTGGAATTGAGTTCCAATGATGTTTAGAACGTGATTCAAGGGTTAGAAACTCAAAACAAACCTCATGCAACTTCTGAATTTCGTTTTCATCCATTCAAAATAACCCAAAGTGGATTAGATAGCTTACAAAGATGAAATTCTTACCTTTGATGACTTGGAAATCACAATCTTCAAGCTCGATTCTTCAATTCCTGCTCCAATTCTCCAGAACTTTCAAAGTCTCGCTCTCTCCTTCTCTTGCTGAAGATATTTCATGAATCAAATGGAGAGAACCAGAAGTTTCTCTCTATTTATACTTCCACACTTTAACCAAATGACCAGTTCCCTCTAGTTCCATTCCTTTTCACTTTTGGTCCAAAACTCCTAACTTCTTCTTAAAGGTTTTATTTCTTACACTCTTGCCACAAATACACAATATTATTACACAAAAGGTCATTCATAGGGTCAAAAGACCAAATTACCCTTTTCTTTACAACATTTTTCCATTCTACATACATTTAACTTGTTTGGACATCAAACCTCTTAGCATCAAGATACTTGACTTAAAGTCCTTATTTCATATATAAAAATTTAGGTTGTTACAGTTGATACGAGGAGTTCGGAGGTGACACGTTCCGGCCCAACCCTAGGTGAGTAATTATATTAAATAATAATTCGTTAAAGTTAACAAATTTTGTACTCATTTAAGGTAGTTCATTGATCTAATAATTTTTTTAACAACAAAATCAGCATAAAGCATGTTCTAGCTCAATGTATATCACATTTCAGCAGGAAATACAACACATTTCAGCGGGAAATAAAACACGTTTAATCACGAAAACAACATGTTTCATCATGAAAACAACACGTTTCAGCACGAAAACACAAAAAAAAATTATAAAAAATGCACTTTCTAATTAGAAAATACAATTTTTATACGAAAAAACTGCACTTTTTAGTAATAAAAAAACACTAAAATATTTAAAAATAAAAAATAAATGCATTTTACCTTGAAGTTCATACGATTCAAACGCCTCTTGTAAGTCGAATGCAGTCTTCAACATCTCATATGTTGAGTTCCATCGCGTTGGAGAATCACTAACCTGTTAGAAATTGGGGATTAATGAATGCTTGGAATCTCTATAAATCGTGATGTTCACTCTCAAATCAAAGTATTTCGATGGTACAAATCGAACACTTGATTGCATAAGATTCAGAGAAGTTCAAGAACAGAGAGTGAGAGTTCCTATAAATTTCGTGTACCAGAAAATGACCAAAAAATAGAATATAACTTGTCTGAAAACCGAGAAGAAACTGTCAACGACCCGTGGGTCGTGTGATCCCACAAGGGTGGTGTGATGTCTTGACTGCAATCTGCTTTGACACGCACACGGGTCGTGTGATGTCTTGACTGCAATTTGCTTTGACACGCACACGGGTCGTGTGATGTCTTGATTACAATCTGCTTTGACACTTACATGGGTCGTGTGATCCCACACTGGTCGTGTGATCACAAAGGTTAGAAACCGGGCTATTTTTAGAAAAAACGAATTTCGATCCCAGCCAGGGGCTCTGCCCCTTGGACCCGGCAGGGGCTGCCGCCCCTTGGACCCTGCTAAAACGGGCGCTACCCCCAGACCTCCGTCAGTTCAGGGCTTCGCCCCTAAATGACATTGTACTTTGAATCTTGATCAAACTCAAACAAGTGTGCACTCCACACCTCCCTTACTTGTTTAATGTTTGTCAAAATTGTATTTGGTCAACAAGTTAATCCATTACACTTAAATACACATTGGTAATATAAAATCACCAACATAACCAACAATTTTTTGTTTTTTAGACCACACTCTTTCATACACTTTTCGAACAACATCAACATGGTAGTTTTGTGCTTCTAGCCCATCATTGACGATTAGATTTAAAATATGGACCATACACCTAATGTGAAAATGTTTTCCACTTTCATACAAGTAGAGAAATTTTTTTATCACAAATTCTATTGCCTTATCATTGAAAGTGACATTGTCGACCGTCATTGTCATCACAATCTTTATCCCCCACCCATGTATACAATCCAAAAGAAAACAAGCCACATTTTCACCCTTATGACTTTCTATGAGTCTAAAGTATAAATTCTTTTATGCATTACCCAGTTATCATCAATAAAGTGACCCGTTAGCACCATATATTCACTTTTTAATGAGTAGAAGTCCATGTGTCGGTAGTCAAGTGAAAGGTGTTATTTGGGTTACTAGAGTAAGTACTTCCAGCGTACTACTATTGTGCACTGTTTATCTGTCACAAAGCATGTCCCCTGTGCTATCACATCAACTGACCTATGTGCAGAAAGTCAAAGGCTAGAGATCTGCCATGATCCATCTCGAGTTTCCTCCACTACTACAAATATATCTTCCGTTCTTTCTAGAAAGAGTGAGTGTAATTTTTAGTGCAGTTTATAATTGTAATTTTATATAGCATTCATATATAAATATCTCTCTAGTTGCATAGTGAACGTAGCTTGATCTCACGATCGAATGAAGCACTTACTTCTCTGTGTTGATTTCCTTGCTTGTTCTTATTGAATTTCTCGTTGCATGTTTTTGTGTGTTGAGTGCTTATTGTCGAGGATTATTTGGCCTAATCTTGTTCTTGAGAGGTCGAGCATTACGATCTCGCTTGTTGTTCCCAACATAGTGAACCGGGTTAAACGAAACTCCCTTCAACCGCTTCCAATGTTTTTATATATTCGAAATCATTTTATTCAAAAAAATAACCAAAGATCCTTATTTTTAACATAAAATTTTATAGGGTTAAGAACATAAAAACCGCTGTAGTTTGGCCAAAATTATGGTTTAACCACTATATTTCTTTTTGTTCCATAAAAACCACTTATACTTTCAAAAAGATTTCATATCGACCACTATTCATTTTATTTTATAACTTTTAAGGATTATTTTCATCGAAAGATTATGTGAAAAGTTTCATATCGACATTTGAAGCAAATATTGGAACTTCATTGCAGTGAATATGATACATAAAGTTGTCTACATGTGATTTTGGTCTTCGTAAGTGCATCTCTTCAGCCACGTTGTGAATGCATAGGGTGTCCAAGTGAATCCACTAAATTTTGAATGTGACAGGGGTAAGAAGTGTTCCGAGTTGGCGACATACAATCATGACTTTTATTTGTTGTAGTGGTCGCGATGTATCTTTATGAAAATATGAGTGGTTTTTACGAATTTTTTTGTAAGTATGAGTGATTTTTTTAGAGATATATATATATATATATATATATATATATATATATATATATATATATATATATATATATATATGAAGTACTTAAACTTGATTATAGCCAAACTACAGTAATTTTTATGTTATTAGCTCAATTTTATAATATTCAATATTGCATGGGATATAAACGTAACATTTATAGTAATCACAAATATAAATTTCCATCTCGTAGCAAGAGGAACCCATTTAGATGTATTTCAGATAAATATAGGCAAAATTACATTGTAGCCCCATGAATTATTGGTAGTTGGTCGATTTGATCCCTAAAGTTTTTTTCATGCGTTTTAAGGGTATGAAGTTTTATTTTACTTGTCTTTAAAGTCCCCCTCTCCATTTTAACCGGTTGTTGGATCCTTACGTTTCAAAAATAACACATATGAAGTGACGTGGCGGGAAATAGTCCTAAATTTAGGGACCAAGCTTGCCAAGATGGCAATTGGTCAAACACTTTGAACTCCAAATGACCATTATCCCCCAAACCACGACCAATTTTCCCGACGAAAAACATTACGCACAAGTTGCCGAAGAACAAGTTAACCAGCGGATGCCAAAATTTACCCCACCCCATGTGATCGCAATCTTCTTCTGATTCCTTCCTTATCGGAATAAGCCCTGGTCCCATGACACTTGTCTCCAATTTCTTCTCTCTCTCTCTCTCACCGGAACAAGTTACTGATTTCCATTTATTAGACGTTGGGAACAAAAGGGGAGAAAGGGAATCGATTCAGGGTTCTCCAGATTGAAGTGATTGGGCTGATGATAACTTATACTCATGAAGACGCTAATACGCCGAATCATCATTCCATACACCAAATCACCCCTTCAATCAACAATATCCCTCCTCGCTTTCTGAATTGCATTAATACGGCGGCAGAATCACAACACACGGCGGCGACGCAGGAAGAGGCAGAGAAGACAGCAGCAACAATCAACTGCATCTGCAAATCATTTTCAAATAATCTCAACTGGGAAACCCTTAATCGGGAGCTTAAGTTTATGAATGTCAGAAACTCCGCTATCATCAACAGAGTATTAATTCAACTCAAAGAACTACCAAATGCTAAAAAAGCTCTGTCTTTCTTTCACTGGCCTTCCCATTTCGCCAATATGACACACCAAACGAACACGTACGCTCTTCTAATACACATTTTGGTTAATGCAAAGCTAATTAAAGATGCCAGCGCGCTAATTGAGTCAATGCTTCGACGATCTGTTGTGGGTAATTGTAAAGATCCTGGCGGTTCTGAAAATCAATCGGCGACGAGTCAATTGCAAAATCACGCATCTTCTTATCAACCTGGGACTTGTAATCTTAAAAGTAACAGATCTTCTTCTGTGCTCTCGTTTATTCACTCGTTGATGTGAGGAAGATACGTAAGTTGGATTTGAAATTAGGGTTCCTGGCATTTAATTGCTGACTAAGCAAAGGGGTAACCGGTTTACCCCTTCCAATTCGATTGAGTGACTATTTTAACACATAGTATATGAGTTTGTTTCCTTAAAAAGAAAAAAAAATAGCTTAGGGATCAAATCGACCAACTACCAAAAATTCATGGGGTTACAGTGTAATTTTGTCATAAATACAATGCTTTTAGTTGTATCTTGCATTCATCTTAATATCTTATACTAAAAGTGGGTTTAAGAAATCACTTTTATATTCATTCATTCGCAAATTTTCTTCATCCCATATTTGCGGGAAATTTTAAATACACACTAGAAAACCAATGATTATATCTAAATTGTCATTACAATGCAAGTGTCTAACTATAAATTTAATTTGATGTGTAACTGTAATAATATTTTATTAAAACTTATATATAAAATAAAGATTGCAATATAGTATTCACGTATGCGGTTAGCTTTATTTTTTTTATTAAAATATACAATTATATATCTCTTAATTCTGTTAAGTTATGTTTTCAAATTTAATTAGACTATTTCTTTTAATATACAAAAAGTTTAAATATACGGTTTATTTTGAAAGAAACAAGTATATATATATATATATATATATATATATATATATATATATATATATATATATATATATATATATATATATATATATATATATATATATATATATATATATATATATATATACACGGTTAGGTTCATTTGCGACGGTAGAGATTTTGTAAGACAAAAAACGCAATCCTACCAATTTATTTTGGTGTAATTAAATACAAAATAAATGAACAAAACCGTTTGTGATACGATTTCGCGCTTGATGATTTTCGTTTGAAGTAGACTGATTTTCTTCCTTGAATTATGGAGTGAAAACCGTTTATGATACGGTTTCCTCTATTAGATCTAAATTGAATTTACCTTGTTACCCTTCTCCGTATCATCTTTTGATATAGTTAGTAATCAGACGAAAATTAGTGGATGATTAGATTAGCCAATCGTGATTGTTGATATATTCCATCCTATGGTTATATTTGGTTCTTAAGTTCTCACAAGATAACTAGTTCTCATTTGAACCTAACCCATATATATATATATATATATATATATATATATATATATATATATATATATATATATATATATATATATATATATATATATATATATATATATATATATATATATATATATATATATATATATATATATTGTGTTACCCTGTAACCAAATCCTGACCATCAGATTTCATTCTTGTAACAATGAAAAAAACACATTCTTGACAGAATAAGTTTTTAACAGAATGAGTTCTTACCATTCTTAAAAGAATGTGTTTTAAATGAGTGGTCCAGATTGAGTTTCAAGATTACACAATACTTGTATGGATATATTTGATTCTAGCCCTATATATATATATATATATATATATATATATATATATATATATATATATATATATATATATATATATATATATATATATATATATATATATATATAGGGCTAGGTTACATTAAGAACCACAATTATTGTGTGGTCGTAAGTACAAATCTGGTGCGTAGAATTCAAATGGTCAATGGTTGTGATTAATTACAGAATATTGATTTTTTTAAATTAAAAAATTATCAACTTTCCAATTATATCATTCTAAAGGGTAATATGGACATTTTATGTTTTTTCAAATATGGAATGTGAGATTTTAATGGGATTAAATTTCAAATTTAAATTTTATTTCAAATTCAAATTCGAATTTCTTTTTAAATTCAAACTTCAATTTTGATTCTTCATCTGAGTTCTTAACCATTTACATTCTATTAGAATTAATTACAAAAACATACATTAGAATGATACTGCAAATTTGAAAGTAAATTAAACATTCTGGTAGAATAAATTACAAAATCATACTTATATAAATTACAAAATTATACAAAAATCAGATTTATATGAAAGTAAATTAAACATTCTATTAGAATGAATTACAAAAATGATATTTACATTGTATTGTGTAACATTAAAATGACTAGAATAATATATTAAAATCTAACATAATATACATTCATTCTGACAGAATATACATTCATTCTGACAGAATATACGATCATTCTGACAGAATATACACGGTTACTCTTTAATTCTTCTACTGTATGTGAAGCGTATCCACCAAAAACTCATGCGGTAACATGTCTAAATAATTGATATTTCTGGAATCATTCTTAGCATCTTGAATGTTGAAGAATTTGTTATCCTGGAATCAATCTATGCTTCTCGAATCATTCTTGGGGTCATGTGGTTGATGAACAAATACAAAGCCATATTCATAAACTTTTTTCATTCTGATATAGACCTGCAAATCATTTTGAGGGGTGGAGGTGAGAGATAGAACACATAGTAACAAAATTTGGGTGAGTGATGAATAAATGATCATATATGTAATCCTAAACACCCTCAAAACTGGTGTTTGGGATTGATTATTAGAACTATGTCACAAATGATCATATACACAAAATAAAGATAGAATACATAGTAACTTTCGGAATCTGGAAACCATGAAAATAATTGCTTAAATATAAACAAAAAAAAAAGATAACCTAATGTTGGATGTATTTCTTCACGGTTCTTGTGATGTCAATTGTAATTAACAGAAGTAAACAGAGACCAATAAATAAATCTCAATAACCTTTGTACTATAACCTAAATCCCGAATAAATCAGATACCAATTGAGAATTAATCTTGAATTTTGGAGGTGATTAAGAAATTAACTAATTTTTTTGCAAGTTTTTGAGAAACCCACATAAACCCAACAAAAATCAAACACACATTCTGTAAATTTTGAATGTAATTAAGAATGAAAGAAGCTTGTCTTACTAAAAGTTTGCGAGAAACCATGAAATACGTCCTAAACGTGACGGAATCAAACACCCATTGAGGTAAAAGTTGGATTTTTTTCTAAGGTAAATCAATCACAATCAGATTGAAAAACTAAAAAAAAACAGAAAAAGTCGGACACCAAATGAGATAAAGATCGAAATTGGACGAAATTAAGCATAGTGGACATAAGATTCTTAAATTAACAGCAAGAGCAACGAAGCCTACAAGTGAAAAAGAGTAAAACGGGAACCTGTTGAAGAGCTCGATCAGAAGGAGTCACGGACAAAAATCTTTGATGCATTTTTCCACATACAAAAGGCGAAGGAATAGTGGTGAAGGCTTTGTGATAGCACGATTGCAGGTTGATGGCGGCAACGATGGCTTGCTGGTGACCGGCGATGGCTATAGTCGGAGGTGGTGGATCACTGATCGCTGGAATTGGCGTAAATTTCCTAGGGCTGGGAATGGAAGGTTAATATAATAAATGTGTTAAGAGGCAATTACCAGTTTACCATAATTATAGGGCTCTATTCCATAATTATAGGCATTAATTTAATTTTAATTAAATGATTTAAATATTAATTGACCAAACTACCCTTGATGATTCTAGGCTTCTGATTGGGTCTTACGTCCACACAATAATTATAAGTTTTATTATATCCTAACTCTATATATATATATATATATATATATATATATATATATATATATATATATATATATATATATATATATATATATATATATATATATATATATATATATATATATATATATATAAGGATACGGTAGAACCCAAAATCCGGTAGGAGCCGCGAGTAATGTTCTCATTCAATCATTCTCGTTAAGGGCTAGAATATCAAACGTCTTTCTTCGACGTGGGAGAGAGAGAGAGAGAGAGAGAGAGAGAGAGAGAGAGAGAGAGAGAGAGAGAGAGAGAGAGAGAGAGACGTGGGGGTGGGGTGGGTGGGGTATTTTTTTTTTGTTTATTAATAAAATAAATAATAAATTTAAAGAAAAAGAAAAAAGAAATTAAAAAGGATAAAAAAGTCATTTCATATGGACCTATTAATTATTTCGATACCTCAGGGACCAATCTGTTAGGATATGCATACTTAAGTGACTCATGGAGTGAAAAATGTATAGTTGGATACCCTATGTTAGCTTTAGAATACTTTAGGGATTATTTCTGTAATTTACTATAAATAAAACCTCCATACACGGTTACTTATAAAAACCAATAAAACCCAATAAAAAAAAGTCACATGGTTTTATTTAAGTAATTTTGATATGTGCGGAAAGAAAATAAAAAGAATAAAAAGAGCATCCATGTTTGGTACGTATAGCCTAAGTTTCACCTCCAAATTGGATTTGACATTTTAATATCATGATGGAACCTATCACTAGGGTGTGAATAACAGCACCCCATATTTGCATATCAGAAAACAAATGAAAACAAACGAAGGCCCACCAAAACAACACTGATGAACAATTATATTTAGAACTTATATTTTTCGTGATTTGCAATGATAGCAATAAAACAAAATAAACCATAAAATGTCTAGCATCTCGACATCTTGATGTGGGATATTATTTGTTCTTATTACCATAAACCCAAAAGAATATCTTATAATGATATTCGGAGAGGATTGCTAAGTAAGGAAAAAAAAACAATTTTAATCCAACCAGTAAAATAAAATAAAATAATTGTAAAGATAGAATAAACCGATTGCAAGTTATATTTAAACTATTTATATACTCAAAACCTTCTACGAATTTTATTAAAAAACTTATATCTCATTCTAAAATTTTAATAATACAAATTTTATGATAATATTCAATATATTAGTTCTATATAAAAACAAAAAGTGAAGAGACAGTTGCTGTGGGAAATAGGGATGGGGTTTTGATTAAATTACTTATATCTATTAAAATAAATAAAATTTACAAATATTGGGTTAGATAACTATGACGTGAAGGCGAATTAGGTGAGGGGAAATGCCTTTGCGCCTGGGGTGATTGCCATGCCCTGGGTTGCGGGACTGATTATCCGCAGGTGAAACCATATCTATTCGCTGGTTCCAAAAAAAAAGATAACTATGACGTGTCATATTAATAAGTGACTTGCCTTCTGTATGTAAATTACATGAAATTAGGGGTGAGCAGCGGAACAGGGTACCCACTTTTGGAACCAGAACCGCCGGTTCCGGAACCGGAACCGTTTTAAGCGGTTCCGGTTCCGGTTCCTAAAATGATGGAACCGCTCTAAGCGGTTCCGGTTCCGGTTATCATTTTTCTGGAACGGGTACCCGCCGGATACCCTGTATTTTAAAAAATATTATATATATATATATATATATATATATATATATATATATATATATATATATATATATATATATATATATATATATATATATATATAAATCACAACATGTCAAATTATATATATATATAAATCACAACATGTCAAATTAATTACCAAAATGAACATGTCAGAGTTTTTCACAGTTCATTTGGTACCTGCTATTTCCAGAGCCATAATTACTAAATTCAGATCATAGTATAATTGGTAAAGCATAGGATACAAATTGTAAATAAGTTTTTATTTGGAAATAGCAATTTCGATTCTTCTTATAGCAAACTTTTATATTTACGTTTTTTCCCCTTAACTAATTTTGAATTAATTGTTTTCACCCTATTTATTATAAAGTTATATTATTGGTATTTCGTAAGTTACGATTCCAGTCCCTTATTATATTTTAAAGTTACATTTTCCGTCCCTTACGTAATTTGTCTTTGTGGAGCTGCGTTTTTTCAATATATGGGGCTTCCGCAGCATTGCGCGGACTGTCCGAATACTAGTTCTTATTAAAACCAAAATCTACGAAAGGGGTATATATGTGTTAAACACAATATTTCATATTCATATTAAAACTAAAATCAACGAAAGGGTAAAATAAGAAAGAAAGAATAATATTTGAGGACGTGAGATGTGCGTATGATTTATTTGTTCATTTTAGCTTGGTGTCCCACATCGCTGGCCTCAAGCAAGATATGTGAAGCTAAAGGTTTATAAAAAGGTATAGAGCTCCTTAACATCTGTTCCACATCGCCTGTGAGAAGATGCATCGGAGGCCAAGTCTTTTATAAAAGTGGCTTCTACCCCATTGACTTATTGGTCATGAATAAACCGGTTTTTTAGTGGTTATAACCTTTCCGATTTTGAAAATAGTGGTCGAAATTAAAAAAAAAGTTTACGTAACAGGGTACCTTGTTTAGGAACCGGAACCGATTCTGGTTCCGGTTCCTAAAATTTAAGAACCACTTAGACCGGTTCCGGTTCCGGTTCCAATTTTTAAGGAACCGCCGGTTCCGATTCTAGCCAAATTAGACGGGTACCCGCATATGCTCACCCCTACATGAAATGGTACAAAAGTTACAAACTTTACATAGAATATGTTACATCAATGATAAACTCACAAAAGCATATAAAATATTTATAATATAAATTTTCTAGTTTGCTCTAAAAGAAGAATATAAAATTACTTTAAATCAAGAGAGGGGGTAAAATAGTAAATACAGCAAAATTCTCGAAGCGTGCAAACAAATATATACCACTGTCGTCTTCCCTGAGCATAAAAAGTCGGGGCAAAATCAGTCAAAGCATCCCTCGCTGCTCACACACGCATCTGTCACGTAAGCGGATTTTACTAACGTACGCAGACGCGATTCCCTTCTTCCTGCATCTCATTTTCGACAACAATGGTGAAATACAGATGGATGTGGATGCTACTCTTATTGTCCCTGCTATTGCTTGTAGAAATGCAGTTATTTCCTGCAATGGCGGATTCAGGTGAACCCTTTCACGAATTTCTACACTTGTTAAGTAGTTTCAGTCACGTTTCTGAGAGTATTACTGGATTACTGGTTTAAAATTGGTTGATGTTTTATCTATGTTCGATTTCCTTCTTTTTTTCGGTTTTAAATTGTTAATGTTTGTGTTCCGGTTTATCATCGGAGCATTTGAGGTGTACTTTTTCTGAACTGCTGATTACTTGAAAGCATTCTAGTTATGGATACCGGTGGCTATTCGTTGAAATGTATGGATTTGTTATCAGGAATCATTGCGCGAGTGAGTAATCCCCAACCAGTTGAAAAAACTAAAAAAATGATCTATACTCAGGTAGCGATTAATTTAGGGTTTTGAGTCGGCAGATAAAGCTATGTATGGCCATCCTGGTCGAATCTGGAAATGTGCGAAGCAAGTTTTGGTGTTAGAAAAGGTACCGGAAAGAATCAGCCAGTTGTATTCCACCAATTACGAAGCGCGTCGGAAACCTGTTGCAATATGCAACTTCGAACTATTTCCAGCTCCAAAATTCGACTCCTAATTTGAACAATCCACGTTCCTCAGCTTGTCGGTGCTTTTTTTCACCTTGCATTTATTAAAATGTATCTGTGGTTGGTGGTTTGGAGTAACTGTGAATCTCAAATTCACTATGCTGTCCTCTCCACTTCTATGGATACCTAAACTAGGTTTCATTATATATTCCTTTTTAAGTACTATTTCATATACGAGCATTAAAACTGTGTACCATAACTATCTTCCTCCATTAAAGCAGGTTGCCCGTTGGACATAACTAGCTCAAATCTCACTCATGCTGCGACACTTTGTTCAAACACAGAATCTAGAGCAAGTTGTTGTCGTTACATAAACGCCCTTGTTGCAGTTTCAATTGTTCGTTATGCAAATACAACCAACAATCTAGGAGTCACTCCAGAATCATCCAAAATCTGCCTCCAAACAATTTCAGAAACTTTACAACTACACGGAATGACAAGAAACGCAACACTTCTATGTGGATTTGGGACAAAAATTCCTGTCAATTACGAATGCCTTGGAATTACAACAGTCGACCAAATGATCCAATTTCCAAAATTCTCCAACGTCACTCTAAATTGCAAAGTTCCATTTGGAGTAAACGGTTGTAAAAAGTGTTTAAATGCCGGCATCTTGTTTTTAAGAAACCTAGTGGGAACAGGGGACAACACAACACTAAGCACTTGTAGAGATGCAACATTTGTCTCTCTTGCTACCCAAGTTGATGACGTGTCAGCTTTCGAGATTGCTGACTGTTTCTTTGGTGTTCACGGCCTCACCAACACTCCATGTAAGTAAATCTATAAATCTTTATAAAACTTAGTCTTGACCATTGACTTTTTTTTTCATCTTTTTGTAGTTCTAGAATCTTCTTCTTCTCCTCCTACATTCTCCCCTGAACCATCTCCAAGTCCGTCTGGTCAAGGTCAACTATCTTTGACCGCACCCAATTTACCAAAACGCCATCCGTACCGTCTCTCATTGGTTCCTGGTATTGGAATCGGTGTTATAGCAATTGCCACTATGATGTTGATTCTAATGGTGTTTCTTATTCGTGGGAAAAGTAAAGAACTTGAAACCGATAAAACTTCAATGAGGATAATTTCTCAGCCAATGAGAAAGTTCCAAGAATGCCCTTCGTCTATGTTTAAGAAGTTTAGTTATAAGGAAACTAAAAGGGCAACCGGGAATTTTACTACCCTTATTGGACAAGGAGGATTTGGTACTGTCTACAAAGCTGAATTTAATGATGGATTAATATTAGCAGTTAAAAAAATGGATAAAGTTTCAGAACAGGCTGTTGAAGAATTTTGTAAAGAAATTGAGCTTCTTGCTAGACTTCATCATCGTCATCTTGTTGCATTAAAAGGATTTTGCATTGAAAAACATGAAAGGTTATTTGTTTTTAAATTATTTTTTTATAGATATTGTAAATGAATATTTTTTTTATATATTATTGCTTGTTTTTGCAGGTTTCTTATGTATGAATATATGGTAAACGGGAGCTTAAAGGATCATCTTCATAGTATGCATCTTTGAAAATATTTCTTGTGTAAATTACGGAAAAACCATTATATTTTGTGGCTTTAATTACTTATACTTTAGTTTTTCCAATCAAATCATTTTAACTTGATATAATAACATAACATGATCAAAATGGTTAATTTAGAAAAATGTCTGAAACATTTATGGTTTGATTAAAAAACTGTTGAAATATAATTTTTTTTTTTGTAATTATTCTATATTCATTAATTTTTGTTCGTTTTTCTGAATTGCTTTCAGCGCCAGGTGTGCCACTGCTGAGTTGGCAGACAAGAATTCAAATTGCAATCGATGTGGCAAATGCGTTGGTAATATAATAATAGCTAATAAACGAAATCTAACATTTAATTGGAAATGTATTTTTTTTAATTTTATTCTCATTTATCATTTTGCATTCAGGAATATCTACATTTCTACTGTAACCCTCCTTTGTGCCACAGAGACATAAAGTCCAGCAATATATTACTCGATGAGAATTTTGTAGGAAAGGTAATACTTCAAATTCAATTAATATTTCTATAAAATTTTAAAAATAAATTGAAGTTTCCTATTTTAAAATTGTGATCCAGGTGGCAGATTTTGGGCTTGCATATGCTTCTAAAGATGGATCCATACGTTTTGAACCAGTTAACACAGAGATTAGAGGAACTCCTGGTTAGTAATGATTAATGAAATTTATTTTTCACAAATACTTCAAACGGAATTGGAATCTGAAATTCCATTCCGTTTGAATCCTTCAAATTCCGTGTCAGATGAATATTACCATTCCTAGGGCAGGCCAGAAGGAATTCAGCTCCATTCTTTTCTATTAAAGACCAAAATACCTTCACAATATTTTTTTTACATTTTTGGTCCCTCAGTAAAGCTAATTTTTTCCAATTTTGGCCCACAAAAGTTTTCTCTTGCAATTTTGGTACTTTTGAGGTTCTTGTAACATCTTTTGTTCCAAAATGTTTTAGAAACCTCAAATAGGGACAAATTGCTAAAAAAAAAAATAATAATAAAATAAAAAAAAATAAAAAATCTGAGACCAAAATTGAAAAAATCAACTACACTCAGGGACCAAAAATGTAACTTACTCTATTTAAAAACAAACAAATTTTCAAAAATTTATAATTTACCGAGTAATTTAAAAAATTGGTCCCTGTCCTTCTGATTTTACCGTTTGTGGTCTAAAGTCGAATTATTTTTCAGTTTTGGTCCTTATATTAAAGGTTCATATAAATTTTGGTCCTTATTTCTACGTTCTAGGGACCAAATTCGATATAAAACCTTCAAATAAGGATTAAGGACCAAAATTAGAAAAAAAAAATTCCAATTTTGGACTAAAACGGTAAAAATCAGAAAACAGAGGGACCATCTTCGTAATTTTATCTAACTTCCATTATTGAACTCCATTCCATTTCCTACCAACCAAAACCATATTCCAATTCCGTTCTT
The DNA here is from genome assembly GCA_023525715.1 of Cichorium intybus. NCBI lineage: Eukaryota > Viridiplantae > Streptophyta > Magnoliopsida > Asterales > Asteraceae > Cichorium > Cichorium intybus. Next base: position 117,874,117 of record CM042012.1, read on the forward strand.
TCAATTCCGATTCCGTTTCAGGTTACATGGATCCGGAATACGCAATCACCCAAGAACTAACCGAAAAAAGCGACATCTACAGTTACGGCATCGTACTTCTCGAGCTCCTAACCTCAAAACAAGCCATCCACGAAACCCGAAACCTCCTCGAACTCTCCCAACCCCTAATGAAATCGGAATCCCGATTCCCCGAACTCATCGACCCCAGAATCACCAATTCCGTCGACCTCGACCAACTCCACACACTCATAACCATCATAAAATGGTGCACGCAAAAAGAAGGCCGCGGTCGGCCTTCCATCAAACAAGTCCTCAGGCTTTTATACGAATGCGCGGACCCCATGCATAACGCGTTCATTGAAGCCGTGGAGGATGAGAGAGGAAGGGGTAGTGGCGGAATTGGAAAAGGGAATAAGATTGATCGGAATGGGAATGGGAATGGGAATGGAGTGTTCCAGAGTTGGGATGGGAGAGGATTGGCGAGTTCTTCTAGTACTTCGAGGTCGTATTGTAGTAGGAGTTTTTTACTTGAGACTGGTTCATCGCCACCACAGTCGCCTTCCAATATGCCTTCCATTTAAGGTACCAAATTATTTGTAGATGTACAGTGTAATCAAATCAACTTCATCTTTCATGTTACTTACACTTGCTGTTTTATTTTGGTGGTGTAAAACTTCGGTAAAAATGTAAGCCTAAGTTGCATTTTTTTTTTTTTTTTTTGCTACGTGGTTTGTTGATTTTTATGGATATATAGTCTCTGGTGTTTTTAACTTTTGTCCGGCATTGAAAAGTTTTTTTCTTCTCATGCTTTCATTATGCGTAAGATTTTTTTTTTTTTTTTTTTTTTTTTTTTATGTTAAGTTCTGAATAGACGGAAGGATATTGAATGGGTAGCGATATGTATAGATACAGTGTTGTATATAATATTTCTTTATTGTTCTGAATGAAAATGTGAATAAATGATTATTTTATTCTTATGTTTAACCTAGACAAATAACAAATGGTAATTTAGTTAATAACTATTACAAAAATTGTATATGTTTATATTAAAAACTTTCAAATTTTCAAAATTTAAAAAAGAACATGATTAATAATCTAAATTGGACTTAAGTTAAAATAAGTTTCAAATAATTAAATTAAATTTAAACAATTCATATTTATATATAATGGGTAAAAATAATAATAATAAGCACTTCAATTTTTTAAAAATGTTTACACAATAGTTCAATATATAAGCATGTAGTACACTACATTACTCATAATTTTAAATATAAATATGATTTTTATTTAAAAAATCAAGAAAATTTAGGAAAACTAAATATAAAATCATGACTTAATGTTAAAAACATCTATTTTTTAACTTAACTCGTTAGGACACTTTGTTAGAATTAAGTAAAAAAGAAACAAGCATATAATAATTAAACAACTAAGTTTTTTTTTATGCATTAAGCAAAAAAAAAAAAAACACACCTAAGTTAACTTTTAATAGCATATTGTTTTGAAAACTGAGGGGGGCGTTTGGCTCGTGGATTTCAAATGATGAGATTTCAAATGGAATAAAATTTGAAATCTCCTAGGATTTAAAATTTGATGACCTGTTTGGTTGGATACCAAAACCTTTACGAAATTGAAAAAACAAACATTAAAATCATCAACAACAAATCGTCTATTTGGAACCAATGATGGAGAATCAATGACATAATAGTCTGTACTGAATATGCGATAGAGCCGACGTTATCAATAGGGTAGTTGAAGATGAATGCGATGTTGGTGGTGAGGTGGTCGGAGGTGGAGACGAAGGTGGCGGTGTGATGGTCAAAGGTGGAGGTGGCATCAGTGGTAGGGTGGCAAGAAGTAGAGGCGACGTCGGTGATGGGCTTATCGTAGGTGGAGGCAACAGGATCGACGGCGGTGAGGCAGGAAGTATGGGAATTAGCAGTGGGATAGTCGGAGCTGTTAGAAGGGGCATCGGCAATAGGGTGGCTAGATGTGGAGGTTCATCGCTGGAGATGGACGCGATGGCATTGGTGATGAAGTGGCCGAAGGTGGGGAGACATCGGGGTGGTGGGGTGGTCAGAGGTGAAGGCAGCATCTACAGTGGAGTGCTTAGAGATGGAGGCGACAGTGGCGGTGGGGTGGCCAGAGGTGGACAGAGGTAGAGGCATTGGCGGCAGGGTGACCGAGGGTGGAGGTGGTGGTGGCAGACTGGCTGGAGGTGAGGCGACCTCAACAGTGGGGTGATAAGAGGTGGAGGCGGCATCAGTGGTGTGGTGGTCAGAGGTTAAGAACAAATCATTCATTGATGGAATTTTAAATCCCAGGGGAAGACGAAGTATTTACAAATCCCTAATTCATAAGATTGTTGGGTTATTTTAAAATCTTATCATTTATAAATCTCACGCCTATTTTCCAACCAAACGTAGAATTTATCGGGATTTAAAATGTAAATCCCTAGGATATCCGCAAACGAAACAGGCCCGAGGGTCCAGGATACCTTTGTAATGTCATTATGGGAGATTGTAAAAATATTGGAAAACCCCAATAAAGATGTTTGGGATATACGTGAACATTAGAGAGATATGTCCATTTATGACATTATTTGTTATATGTTCTTCCATTTCCAACATCGTATGTGTGAATATATATATATGATGGGTTGAAGTTTATTGTTTTTGGATTTAACGAGAGCTCGAGAACAAACAATTTTATGATGGTGTCTGGGGTGGGCCGTCCTTGAAAGGGTTCAAGGTGGGTGACCGTACAATCCCATGTCACCAAAAGGCCCTGTTTTTTTACACACACATGTGTACATGCGCTTATGCACGTGTGTGATACACACTTGAAGCCATATGACGCAACCACTGTACACCCACAACCTACCAATATACACACTTTGCGTAGGTTGTCACCTCAAACAGTTACATCAGCAGCGTCCCGAGACTAAGGAATCACCCGTCACATATTTGGTGGATTGGTTCACTAAGCCTTTGCCAACTTAAATCTTCCCCGTATCAAACAATGGTACAAAGCTTTTAATTTCTTATTCTTTTCACATATTTGATAACTGATCAGTTAAATAATTTTGATAGGGCAAATAATTCAAAAATCATGATTATTGATATATGATTTTAAAAAATTATGCATCCTAAGTATCTATCTGATAATGAAAATGTTAAAAGAGATAGAAGAATTAAAAAAGTCTCAAAGTAGAGCTCTAAATATGTTTATCCAATAAAAACCACAAATTTCTTTTCAAAATCAAAATAGTGATAATATTACTGTTGCTGAAAATCTGGAAGCTGATAGAAGTCAAATTGATGGTTGTGATGATGTTGAAGATGATAATGTTGTTGTTGGTGATGATGTATAGTAGAACTCTATCAATTAAGGAGATGCGTAACACAGAATGGTTAGTATACTCGAAAGAGCTTGACAATGTTTTTGTTTTGTTGTAAAATATTTAGAAAAAGGCACCCGAAAGGTCAACCGGTTAATGAAGGTTATGCGAATTGGCAACATATTAGTAAATTTGATTATTGAGTCTTCTTTTTTGATACCTTTTATTGTGTACAAGATCCTCAGTCTCGGAGGGTGATTGTGGTCGGCCTTAGGATAAGGAAACTATATGTCTTTGACAAACTAAAATTATCTGATGTTGTTGCCTCAAGTGTTGATTTGCCTTCTTTTTGTTTGAGTGGCTCCTCTTATGCTTTTTATATTTGACATTCTCGTTTGGGCATGTGTCAGCAACATGATTACAAATTTTTAGCCTTATAGGTTTTTTTTGGTCATTTGAACAGTTGTGTTATTTTCTAACTTCAATGGTCATAAGATGGCTCAATTCTTTGGTTTACCTTTTAATAAAAATGTATATTGTTTTTTTGATATTGTGCATTCTGATGTTTGGGGTACATCCCCAGTTTGATCAAAAGGAGGCTCCACATACCATGCCATGTTTATAAACGATTACATTCATTATACTTGGTTTTTATCTCTTGAAACACATATTTGTTTTCTTGACTATTTATATTAATTACAAAGCTCTTGTCAAGACACAACACTCGAATGTTATAAAGTGTTTTATGTGTGATTTAGAGAGAATATTTTTATAATGACTTAACACATTGAAACTGCCCATTCTTTTACTATCTTCTAAGGTTCCTAGTGCTTTTTGGGGGAAGATTAATTGTTGTCCATGCGATCAACCAAATACCTACTTCACATAATTCTAGGATGTTTCCTTTTGAAATCTATATGCTCACTTACTTGATTATTCCCCAATTCCCATCATGAGTGTCTGATTGTACGTGTTGTCCATGCTCATTTTAAGAGCAATAAGTTATATCCTCAGTCGGCCTTATGTGGTATTCTGGGATATGACATTGGTCACAAAGGATATCATTGTTTTAATCTGGTAAGTCAGAAATGGTATGTCTCGCAACACATCACTTTCCTAGAGCATATTGCATTCTTCTCCATTCTTGCTTAGTTGCATGACATGACATAGTCATATCTTCAGGATATTGACCCTTTCAGCCTTTCAGTTTTGATATTGATGACACCGCATCTAATATCCCATTTGATAATACACCCACAACATCAGGTACCCCTTTTGCTCCACCTACACATACGCCGACTCCCTCTCTTGATGTGACTATGGATCCTTCGTCACTTTGTAGGTCTACACGTACTGGTAAGACTACCATACTCCTTGATTTTGCTTATTCTTCTTATTTGGATTCGTTTGCTTCTTTCATTGCCAATATACATTACCTATCAGAACCTGTGTACTATAGAGATGTTGAATCTGATCCCCTTTGGATACTGCTGAGGAACTTACGAATCTTCACCAGAATCATATATGGGATCTAGTTCTGCTCCCACTTGGAAAGCATATAACTGTTGTCTTTGGGTATATAAGATCAAAACCAAATTTGATTGGCAAGTTGAACGATACAAGACCAAACTTGCTACAAAAGGATATTCACAAAAGTATTATATGTATCATGAGGAAACCTTTGCCCTGGTTGCAAAAGTGAACACAATTCATACTCTGATAGCATTTTCATCTATTCATCAATATAAGATCTTCCAAATGGATGTCAAACATGCATTCTTGAACGACGATCTTCATGAGGAGGTTTAAATGACTCCTCCCCATGTATTGCTCACCAGTCACGTGAAGTTTATCGCCTTCAGAAAGCTCTATATCGTTAACAAGCCAATCTTGCTTGGTTTGCAAATTTTCTACATTGATTACTTCTTATGGTTTTCTTATAATAATCACGATTTGGCATCATTTTGCAATGCACGAGTGTATGTTGGATTCTCCTATCTTTATATGTAGATGGCATGATTATTACCGGTGATGATTATGATGAGATTGAGTCTTTGAAGCGTGATCAGGCTCACAATATTGCTATGAAAGATTTCTGCTTGCTATATTACTTTTTAGGTATTGAGGTTGCTCAATCTCAAAAAAGTTTTCTTCTGTCTCAAACGAAATACATATCTGATTAGTTTGAACACACACGACTCTCTGAAAATAGGACCATGGATACGTCTCTTGAAACCAATGCATGATATTCTCCGACTGATGGTGTTCTTTATCAGATCCGAGTATATATCGTACTATTATGGGCAGTTTGGTTTAGCGCTTAGACAGAGCTTACGCAGTTTATGTGGTTTGCTATTTTGCCACTGTTCTTACCATTGTTCACTTGGGACCTATTCTCCGTATATTGAGATATCTTCCTGATACTCAATTTTAGAGTCTTGTTCCCCTCGACATCTTCTCTAGAGCTATATGTCTATAGTGATGCTGATTGGGATATCGATTCTAATGAACACAAGGCCACCAATGATTTCAGTATTTTTCTTGGAGATTCTCTGATCTTGTGGAAACGTAAGAAACAAGATGTTGTCTCACGGTTTTCTATAGAGGCCGAGTATCGAGCTATAGTTGTGACCACTTGTGAGATCGTTTGGTTATGTTGAATTCTTGCAGATATAGATGTTGATATTTCTTATACATTGTGACAACAATAATGCGATGCAGATATCAAATAATTCTTTTTTTTTTTTCATAAGTGTACGAAGCATATTGAGATTGATTGTTCATTTCACTCGCCACCATCTACAACTTCGAACCATCTCGCTTCTTTATGTTCCATCGGCCTTACAGATTGCTGATATTTTCATAAATGCTAAATCGGCATCTCAGTTTCAATTTTTGTCTGACAAACTCTTAATGCTTATTGCTATCACATTGTGAGTTTGAGAGGAATGTTATCATAATAAGTTGAGCTATTTTTGTATTGAGCTTTTATTTTGCCATTTAGCAAGGTCAACCCTAGATAGTTTTCCTATTTACAGTTGTCTTCTCTTTTCCTTTCATTGCACTTACTTTTCTATTCAATAATAACCTAGTCCATTTCTCTCAATATTAGTTTACACAAGATACCTTGATCACGTAAAATTTGTCATAGGAAAAAGATTGGTACGGTTGGATATTAAAGGTGTTCCTTTGAAAGCTTGAAATCCGGATTCTGTTAAAATATCACTAAAAAATGGGGATCAATGGTATTATGTAGTTTAACACCCTCTTTTTAAAGGGCAACGAAGAAGAATTAAATGAATAAAGAAAGGTCACACCAAATTCGATTAACAAAATATGTACCATTAATGATTCATTTAAAATTCAAAAACTTATATTATTACCAAATGAACATATATAAGTACAATTGTTCAAAACAATCAACCAAAGTTGTTAATGCAAACCAACCCAAAAAACACATGTTTCTCATGAGAAACAAAACAAGCCTTTTTTTTGTTTTCCCACAATCCACTCTCCAAAATAGCAACCAACTTTCCACAAAAGCAAACCACACAAAGTAGTCCCTAGCCTATGTGGCGGTGCCATGTCTATTTCAACCTCTCTGAAATAGCAACCAACTTTCGGATAACATCAAATCACAACCCATAAAAAGATTTTGATTTTTAATTTGTAATCCATTAGGGTTCTTGAATCATCAACATTTTCTCCATCATCATGTTCCCAATTTCGACACTTGAATGCCAAATTCATCGCAAGAAACACTTTCAATCACGGGTTTCTTACAAAAACCGTCTCTTCATCAAATCCCACTATTTCCAAAAATACCCTTAGCAACCCGCAGCCACCAGAAACTTCTTTTTACTCACCGGTTCCTCAAGAACCACCACAACATCATCAAATTTCTCAAACAACTCCTCCAATTCACTAACACCAAATCTCCTATAATCCACTGGTCTTTTATATCTTTGTTGATAAATCGCCTCAAAACACCCTAAAAAAATCCTACATGAATAACTAACCAAAATCTCTTGTAACTCAAACCTAAACTTATCCAAACTTTCATCTTGTTCTTCCGAAACTACCCTTTCATCTTCCGAAAACTCATCAGAAGATACCACACCTTCTTCCCTACCCTTCCCTTTCCCGTCATTTTTCAAGGGCGATTTCGGTAAACATTTTCTCAAATACACAAACTTTCGTTGCCCTTTTCCTTCAACCGCAATTTTGTCCCCCATTTTTTTTAAAAGATTCACAAGTTTTAAAGTTCCATATTCGGAAACATAAAGTGGTCTACCGAAACTTTTTTGATACTCACCTGGAAGTCGGCCGAGAGGTAAACAACCACCGAAAGATTCTAGAAGCTTCATGAGTTGACCGGTCAACCCTACCAAATCGCCAGGCTGGACCCACATCTGTTCATGAGAACCAACATGTGGTAGACTATAGGATCTTGATGTTGTTGTAGTGTTGTATTCGATGTTTGAGTTGTAATAGCTTTGTGAATGTGAAATCCCTCTGTAAACAATCGCTTCTTCTTCGTTTTGAAAATCTGAATTGTCGGTTATTTGACATCCCATTAAAAAAGGGGACACGTGTCCACGAACTACACTAGGCCAGTCCCAGACAAAACTACCGGCGTTACTTAAAGCGGAAGAAACACCTACCCCTGATGGAATTACGAGAATGACGGTGTACCCACGTTGACCAAGTATGTGTAACGCCGGAGAGAAGTCAACGTCACCGGAGATTAGCATGATGGAAGAAGGAGGAGGATTGTCGAGAGCAAAGAGAAACATGTCTACCAGAATAGCTTTATCAGCTGCGTCTTTTCTTCCGTTTGGTACGTCTATGAGTTTGACGCCGGTTCTTTGACAGCCTTCTCGTAGTCTTCTAGGAAAGGCGTTGAAGTCGCCGTATGCAGAAAACATGGTGACGGCTCCGGTGATTATAGGGTGGACACGTAAGGCCATGCGGATGTTTCCGGCGACGTCTTCAGGGCGGATGTCGCTTGGGACAGGGCAGTTTTCCATGTCCCAGAGGATGGCGATTGGACCGTCTGATTGGTTGGTAGAATTTGGGGAGAAGTTTGTGTTTTGCATTGAGAAGTGTGTTTGTTCCATGGACGATGTTGAAGATAGTATCAGAGCTGATGTGTTTGTGTTAGCCATTCATAAAAGAGTGAAGGTACCTGTTGATCGTAGACAAGGAACTTGTTAGCTTTTTTGTTCATGTGACGTTCGTATAATCAGCTGTTTCGAATTTGAAATGGACTAATCTACTCATCAATAACTAGAGGCGTTTCGCAGAAATGTTTAACAAGATAAGAATCAATCGCGTTAACATTATACGTGAAATGCGATACTCAACCGAGCTATACTTCGAAAGGATCTTAAGCTAAAAGATGAAGAGCACGTCAATTGAATTGACGCGTGATGAATTCAAATTAAGATTCAAGCATCCAATTAAACAAGGAAATCAATCTAAACCGTAAAACAGGATCAAAATTGATTCTAATTGAGAGTAATTTGAAATCAGAAACAAAATTAACATTCAGAATCAATAGATCTGCAACCGCGGTGGATTGAAGATTCAATCACCTACAATTCTGCAATCTGGATACGAATACAAAAACCCACAGACGGCGAGAGATTTTATTTACCTGCGGAAAGTAGAAGGTGTTCTTGGGAGTGAAATTTTGATTCTGAAACGTAATAGCGAGAAGGGTTGGCTTTTTCACCTAAATTTGGTATTTAGGGGAAAATGCTTAACGTGGACCGACCCTGATAGCAAATTGAGGCAATCTTCTACACGGCCCCAATCTTGTGGTATTCGGTAATATTTATGACATTTGAAATATCCAGTAATTTGCTTATGTCTTGGTAAAAGAATAGTCTATGTATATATTTCAGTGAGATATTCACAAAATTGATACATAATTTGATTATATTTCCTAGTAAAAGAACAGTCCGTATATATTTAAATGAGATATTCACAAAAATGATTCATGATATTGTGCAATATAGGTATTTTTTGACATTTATTGAAATAATCTTTTTGTCTGAGACGATGCCGTTTGGACTTTGGAATATAGATAATGTGTGTTTTCTTTCCATTTACATCTTACATTTTAAAAAATCACTTTCGACTCCGATAGTCCTACTCGAGGTGGGGTTGTTTAGTATTATGTACTTTCTAAACGAAGACTATGATGTTGGGAGTACAATAACAAAAACATATAATTCGATAAGATCAACATAAATTTTGATAAGACACTTTGTTACATATTGAAATGGATGTTATATAGATTTTAAAATTCCAAACTTGGTAACGGATACAATAATTTTTCGGCATTAATGAATTATTATTTAATTTTAATATCATTTTTAATTTGGTTCACCTCTTTGATAAGTTCTAGTCTCTCCATATTGGCATAAGATATCCATCTTTCGGCGAATTATATTTCTTTTTTGTATCAGTAACTCATTTCTTAGTTTTTTTGGATCTTTTTACGAGACCGGTTCTAATGCCATAATACTACAAGACCTTTTTGACTCCTCTCTTGGATTTTTTCACAGCTCTGTATACATTCGAAAATATAATCGTGAATGAATAGCGGAAGCGGCCGCCATGATAAAAATTTGTATGATCAATGCCAACATTGAGAAATGATTTTAGTATTGAACAATGACATTCTTCATCTTCAAAATGATAACTGCCTTCGTTGGTATTGAAGGAGCTTGCAACTAATTCCCCTTTACTCGGACTTCATAGATTTACCTAGTAGATGTTTTTTCTTAGGAAATAGAAACAAAATCGAATAACGGTGTGTAGATTTGGTACGAATCATAACAATTTTAACATGTATATAGTAGTTGGATGAGGTGTTATGTAGGAATTCAAAAGATCCAAGATATGTGGGAATGTTAGGTGGGAGAGTAATGGGAAGTGATTTATACACAACAATTTTTATTCTCATAATAGCAATGTCAGGTGTGAGCAGTGGTTTCACAAAAGTTTGTGGTGGGTGGGAGAGTTGGATGGGTTTATAATAATAGTGTTAAATAGGAGATTGGTATATAGTATAGTTGGAGGGAAAAGATGTATGTTTCATATAAAACAAAAATGATAGTATTTGGGTTTCCATATAATTATTTGTGTTGTAAACTAATGGTATGGATTTTTGAAGTAATAAACATAAGAATTGATAACATAAACATAAACTCGATCATATAGAAAATGTAAATAGCACGAAAATTTTGACATAATTTGCAAATGGTTTCCTTGTCGTTAGCCCATCATGGGTTATAAAGGTCGTTGACTCGGTCAAACATAGCCTTAAATACCACCAAATAGCTAGAATAAGTAAGAGCCGAATCCACAATGAGCTTAAAGTTAACAAGTAGTTCTCTCTAAAACTTAAGTGTTTGTTTGAAAACAATGATTTAGCAAAGAGTTTGATTCAATATTATAAAAAGGTGATCACATGCGCTTTCAGTTTTAAATTGAATTAGGTATTAATTTAGATAATTACCAGATTTTGAATTTGCTCAAGTTACATGGACGTAACAAGTAGAATTTATCCCTAAAACTAGGTATAAACTAAGCTTTCTACACTCGCTGTCCTGCACTTCTAATATTATTAACCCTTAATAATATTAGAACAAATAATATCATTTAACAAAATTGATTTTACCATACATATATTGTGCATAACATTTTAAGATTAAATTTCTCAAGTCACATCTAAATTATATGTTAAGTTAATTTATTTTTTGAATTGTTTTAGTTTGTTATATTTGGTAAATTAAAAAAAAACTACTTAGACTAACTAAATTCTCCCAAATATACTAGTTTTTAGTTATAAAAAAATCTATTATTTTACATGCTTTTTTATATCTATCAGTTATATTTTCTACTGATTTTTATTAAATATAATTTTTTATTAGCTATTAGCCTAATTTTTCGGTTATTATACTAAACGTAGTTTAAATATATGGAGGTGAATATGCAACTATCCTTTCTTTCCTTCAAGACTAAAAGATGTCATATTTATGGTTAGGGGTGAGCATGGTACCGGTCCCGGACCGAACCGGTCCCGGACCGAACCGGTACCGGTATCGAAATTACCGATCCCGAAATAACATAAAAATGGGTACCAAGTACCGAATCGAATTATAGGGTACGGTATCGGTACCGGCACCTGTACCCATCGGGTAAATAGTTTAATTTGAACATAGAAGTGAGAAAAGTACCGGTACCGAAATAGCCCAAAATTAAGTACCGAACCGAAATATAGGGTACGGTACCAATTCGGTACCGGTACCGGTTCGGTTCGGTACCATCGATATTTTTGTCTGCTAACATATTTATGGTAATTTCTATAAATGATACACAAGTACAACAAAAAAAACTCGATATCTTTTGGTTACAATCAAATATTGTCTTAAATAGAAATAGAAGGTAAACAAGACAAATTGAATATCAAATATAAACATTTTCCATTTTTCCTATCTAAATTAAAAGATATTAAGAAAATATAAGTTGTTAATGAAGTGAAATATCTCTACTTGTAAAACAAAGACGTATCAACTATTTGCAAGTTGTCATAAAAAATGCATGAATTAACAAAACTTTTTTGTTTTTTAGGAGTTGCTTTTTTCTACAAAAGACATTATGGGAGATATAAATCACATACACAATAATCTGAAAAACAAATATAAAAACTCAATACCCACAAAGATTTCAATTAACATTGTTAAAGACACTATTTCTACAAATATGCCACCATTGTAATAAACTTTTCTAACATGTAATTAAAAAAAAAAAAATCAGAAAGTAAATGTTTGTAATAGAAAGTGTGAAAGTACACCCCTCGAAATGTTCACGATGAAGAAGCCAAGACCCTTTCAATGGCAGCCGCATAGAACTCTTTGGGCATCGTCCCAACCACCGACTCACACTTCTCGCCATTCTTGAACACCAACACAATCGGCACAGCCTTGATATCGTACTCCTCCGCGATCCGGGGGTCTTGGTCGGCGTTCAGCACAAAACACTTGACCTTTCCGGCATACTCGCCGGCGATCTCTTCAATCACTCGGTGCACCATCTGACATGGTCCACACCAACTGGCGTAGAACTCGACCAGCACTGGGGTTTTGCTGTCCAGAACCGATGTCTTCCATGATTTCCCCGACACCACCGTCGCTGTAATCATTACGCAAATTTCAGTACATGTAAAACCCTTCGAAATCAACAAGAATAGTTGCAGGTATAGAAAGAAGACGATACTAACAAAGAAATTAAAACAAGAAATCCCCCAATTTAATCCCACTCTAATTGCATTTACAATCGATGTTCATAAAAGATCTACTAATGGATTCCACTACCCGAAACCGTATTCAGAATATCTTACACTCCAAACGGTAAACAAATCCCACCAAAAAAAAATCATGATATAAACATATAAATTTCGCCCAAGTTAACAGCGAGTTATTCAGATTAAGGAAAACAGATGAAGGGTACCTTTAGATTCGCATCGCATGGAGAGGACTCGAAGCGGAGATGGGTTTCTGGATTGGCGGAAAGAGAGAGGAGGGAAACCATTGATTTGATGAGGGGAAGCAAACGAGGAAGATCGAGGTGCGAACTGGCGATTGAGCGGAGAAGGGCGAGGTAAAAGAGAGTAAACAGAAGAGGAAGAAGATACATTCGCCATGATTAGACTATTGACTGAAAAAGCGATCCGATCTTCGTTAGAGAAGGAGCGATCATGAATCAGATCTGATTGGAGACGTGGAGAGTGGAAGATGAAGAAGAATGAAAAACCAGGGAGAGTGATGGCGATGAAGAAGAGAAGACAAAGGTTAACACGTTGTTAAAAGGAGAAATTTGTATCGGATGAAAATGACTTGTGATGGATACAAACATTCAGTTTTTTTTTTTTTTTTTTTTTTTTTGAACAACAAATTTCCTAACTACTTATATTTTATTTTGAATTTTTTTTGTTTGTAGAAATAAAAAATAAACAAAAATTATATTTTATAAGTGCTTTGAAGTTTAAAGAGTATTACTCCATCCTATTAAAAACATGGAAAAAAAGAGAAAATAGCCCTAAAGTTTTGAAAAATTACAGTATTGCTATTAAGGAATTAAAATGAGTTAATTACTTGTTTGGTCCTTAAACTTTTAATATTCAATAAATACAATTTCAGTTCTTAGAATTTATAGTTTATAATATTAATTACAGTTTAGTCATTATACTGTTTAATTTAGGATAATTACATTGTTGATCCTTATAGTTTTTAATTTGCATAATTACAATTTGGTACCTATATATTTTAATTTGCTAAAAAGAATCACAATATTGCCACTTAAGACTAGGGCTGAGCAAAAACCGAACCGAAAACCGAAACCGCGCCAAAAACCGTATTTACCGCTACCGCAAAACCGCAAAAAACCGAAACCGCAAAGCATGGTGCGGTGCGGTTTTAGCTTGAAAAACCGTGCAAATTTACCGAAACCGCACCGCAAAATTTATTATATATTTAAATTTTATATAACTCATGAACTCATTTAGAAATTTATTCGAATACCTTCTATGCATATCTCAAAACTATTGATTTCAAGACAAATGTAAATAAAATAGAGAACCACAAGATGAATTGACAACATAACATCAATGCAATCACAAAATCAGAAATCAAACATGTAAACCGATTGACTTCCATTGAAGCTGTAAACTAATAATTTAAGCTCTAAAAAAAATCAAAACTCGGAACAAGCCGTCAACTGAAATCGATGTCAGGCTCAATCAAGGTTTGGAAATAATTGTTTGGATATTGGAAATAAAGAAACACGGAGATGCACTCGGTGGAGACTTCATATGGGTTTTGTAAAAAAAGAAACATTAGATGGTGGGTTATCCCACATCGCTGGAAATAAAGAAATGTGACACCCCTCGCTAGGGTTTAATAATTTAAACATTTATTTTCTAAAATGACTTCATTAATTCAAAAAGAAGTTTCATCATCGCGGAAATTAGGTCCCAAAAACATCAAAAGGTTGTTTAATAATGTATAGCGAGGAGATATCATAATTCAAGTACAAAAACAAGGTTTAAATGGCCACACATCCCGTGGTCTTCTAGAATTCCCGCCTCGCCTTAAACTCCTAGTCTTAACCTGAGTACACATCAAAACAGTTAGGCAATGGAAATGCCTAGTGAGTTACCCGAGATTATCTCATTATGAGTGGAAAGGATAATCTTAACACCCGAGACAACCTCCAAAAATATCTCTTACACTTATATAGATTTAAGATAAAACATCGTAAGGTTTTCTCAAAATAGAAAGTCCTAATATGCATATGCAATGCAACTATCCCCACCCATGTCCATCTCATAAAGTCCATCTCACCTCAATGGCACCCACCTAAGTCACAAGCAAACGCACGGAGCATAATACTTGATTCCTGTATGGGTTGAAACTAAGACTAGTGGCCATTACACTAGCCTCATGAGGGGTAGCAACTCCCTCATGCAAATTCCCTAATGTCGGGAACTACTCCTCACCCTCTTTATTTTAGAGAAGGGTCAAACTCATATAAACTCCTCACCCTATTTGTTTTAGAGAAGGGTCAAACTCGTCATCAAGGCATCTCACGGTCAATCCCCATCCTACATGTAATGTAATGCACAAATAGGATGTCCAAATGTCTCTCAAAACCTCTTTGTATAATTTATAAGATTTACATTGAAAAAGACTCATTTTGATGTTATGCACACACAAGGTTTATGCGACATTTAACACATAGAAGTATGCATGATAGTTGTAATAAAACATCAAGTTAAAAGGGGGATGTGTACTCCCGGTAACTCACCTTCTTTAAGTTCCAAAGGAATGTTATCTTCTTGCTTCCACTTCAATTAATCTCCTCCTATATGAAAAATAATTATCCATATTACAAATGGTTCTAGGACTAATTAAGCTTCACTAACTAAGGTAATATCTTAGTTATACATTGTCTAATAGTGGGCTTGAACCTTAGAACCCAAGGCCCAAACCATAAAGCTTAAGGTTTAAAAACTGAAAAACTGGCCAGACAGAGCTACACGGGGCGTGTAGCCCTACACGGGTCGTGTAGCAATGCAGGAAACCCAACCCGTGGCCTCCAGACCCCCCTACACGGGTCGTGTGGCCTTGCACGGGTCGTGTAGACCTGCTGCAACTCCGATTTTTGGTCATTTTCACTCCTTTTCACCCAAATCAAGGTCCAACACTTCTCCAAACTCATAACCATTGAAATAACATGATTCTAATTCGAAATAATACATCATTACACTCTATTTAACCATCCAATATCATCTCCATTGAATCAAATCCATGTTATCATTCCAATTTACTTCATAAGCTTAGATCAAAGGAATATCCAATTCCATTCAACAACTTGGTCCATAACTAAAGGGATTCCTTCTTCCACTAATTGGAATCACTAGGAATTCACTTAAGCTCTTCATAGAATTCATTAAGATGTAAGTTGATCCAAATTATCAAGGTTCCACTCATAGGTGGGTTTTTCCCCAAAAATTAGGGTTCATGAGTATCAACCAACATTCAAATGATTCTCCAAGCATGAAACCATTGAATTGAAAAGAGATAATCATTAGAATTCATATGCTAAACCTTTGGGATCATAGAGTTCATCTCCCCCAACCATGAAACCCGAATTTGAACTCAATCTTCCCAAAATAGTGGGTTTCCAACATGGAGATGAGATTTCTTACCTTAAATCTTCAATGAATTGATGTAATCCACTTAGATCTTGCTAGAATCAAGCTCTTCCACTTGAAACCCTGAAAATCGCCCTCCCTTCCTTGCTCTCCTCTCCAAAAGCGTGAACCACCAAAGAGAATGGGGTTTTTCCCCCAATTTAAACTCCAGCTTGCTTATTTTCAAGTCTAGTCCCTCTAGAACTTAAATTATGACATATTTTCACTAAAAGTCTTTCCCCATCACTTCTAAAATACTTATTACAATCTAGGTCCTTATTCTAGAACTCCATATGAGGAATTTCCATTTATACCCTTATTAAATCATCTTAGATTAGTTACTTCCTCATCTTCACATTTTAATTAATTTTACTTTTAAATAATTATTATAATTATTGGATTCATTATTTTTATTCATTAAATTATTTTCCCTAGATAGAGGATGTTACAAGAAACAAGGAGGCATTCCTTTGTTATAAATAGCGGGCTTAGTCTAAGCCTTTCTCACAAGTGAAGCTTACATAACCACGAACCAATTTAACTTGAGGTTCTAATTGGTTCTATAAAAAAATTTTAAAACTTTTATATATGGTTGAACCCGGTTTTCATTTGGCGAACCGGTCCGAGTTGGTCCTATTTAGACCGAGTTGGACCGAATTAGTTGGATGTTGAATGAGGTTGAGCGAGTCCGATTTTTTTGACGAGTTGGATGCTTTTAGTATTTGCGGTTTAAAACCGAAACCGTACCGCTACAAACCGCAACCGCAAAATAAACTGCAAAAATCGTACCGCAAAAAAAACCGCAACATATGGTTTTACACAAATAAAAACCGCACCTAGCGGTACGAGTTGCGGTTTTATGCTAAAACCGCACCACACCGCACCACGCTCACCCCTACTTAAGACCTACAATGAGTTAATTACAATTTTGATCTTTATACTTTCTATATTCAATAATTATAATTTATAATAATTATAGGTTTGGTCCTTATAATTTAATTTAAGATAATTACCTGTAGTTTTTAATTTGCATAACTATAATTTTGGTATCTATAATTACAATTTTGATCTTTATAAGGCCATAAAATTTATAAGATTTAAAACATTGCCACCTAAAATGAGTTAATTGCAATTTTGGTCCTAGACTTTTTATATTCAACAATTCTAATTCCAATCCATATAGTTTATGTTTAATATAGTTTTGATCCCTATAGTTTTTAATTTATGATAAATACAATTTTGGTCTCCATAGTTTTAATTTGCATAATTATAGTTTTTGTAGCTATAATGTTTAATCTATATTAATTACAGTTTCGACCCTTAAAATTGTTAATTACACCCTATACTTTAATTTTAATGATTACAATTTCAGTCCTTGTAGTTTATAATTTATACTAATTATAGTTTTTGTCCATGCACTATTATAGTTTTAGTCCTTGTAGTTTTTATTATGCACAGTTATAAATTTGGACCCATTATGCTTTAAGTTGTATCAATTACAGTTTCGGTCTCTATAATTTTTTTTTAATGATAATTACAATTTTTCAGAAATCGAATCCTAACAAAGTTGAAGAGAGAATTTTGGTCCCGTATTTTTTAATTTGCTTTAACTACAGCGTTGATCCACATAGTTTTTAATTTCAATAAGTATAGTTTTTGTTCATGTAGTTTTCAATTTGCATTACTCATTGTTTTAGTCTATGTAGTTTGTAAGTGAGGATAATTGCAGTTTTCGTCTTTATAGTATAATTTGCATTAGTTATATTTTGGCCCCTGCATAATAGGCATATTCTAAAACTGGTCATATGTAATAGCGGCATTACATATATAGTCATTATGTAAGAGAAATCTTTAGTATTGGCGATGGTTTAATAGCAAAATCACAAGAATATTTTCTATGTATGAGAGCATTACGTAAATGGTTTTGAATATATACGATTAATAAACCCGCCGCAACGCGCGGACATCTCCACTAGTTGTTATTAAATAAAAAAGAAAATGTTAAGGAAGTCCTTAAATCATTTTATCGCTTTTTGCGAAAAAAAATAATAATAATAAATAAAAAAATAAAAAACTATTATGTAAATAAGATTTTCATCAAAACTATTTGAGAAGTTTGATGCAAGTCTTTTGGCCGGTAGAGAGAGGTTAACCTGTTTCTCAAATTGTGGTCTTTTTCAATGACGTGGGATATGATGTGACAAACTAACAACCAATTGTCCATGTAAGTAAATTTATTTATGAACACATGTTATATTTGATCCAAACACGTATATGAGAAATTGAAAGGTGGCCACAAAATGCAGACGTGAGAATTAAGAGTACTCGCCTTGTGTATAAAATGGACCATTTTACGAGTGCGACATGTTATTTGTGTTGCCTGGTATACATTGGCAATAAGACATTGAACTATATTTTGTATTTTTATTTAGTTATTTGACTAGGTTAATTTTGGATAATATTTTTATTTTTTATTTTTGAACAACTTCTAATCTAATCTTATGATATATCAAACTCTCTAACGACACTTGAACATTCAACCCTTTAGAGGGGTTACATCTATTCCAACTCCCGATACCTCTTGATTCATGATTGTAAGTCTTTGTAACGCCCCAATTTCAAAAAAAATTAAAGATTCATTTATTACCAAGGTTCTAATAAAATATTTATTCCAAAAGTAAAACTGTTCAACATATTATTTAAACCAACAGCGGAAACATTTGAAAATACTATTATAGTTCATCAAAATAAATCTCTTGAATGCGATGCGCTGCCGTCACGCCTTGCCCTTCCCATTGTCATTTGAGATACCTGAAATGTTATAAAATCAACGGGTAAGCTTAAAGCTTAGTGAGTCCACAAATTACCATACATGCCCACATATTAAACAACCCGTCCACGAGAACGACCCAACCCTACCCGCCATACAACAGCTACGGGCGTCCATCATACAACAGCTATGGACACGGGAAGGTTCTACCCATCATACAACAGCTATGGGTTCCCGGTTATGGCCCAGCCCATCATACAACAGCTATGGGACAAGGCAATAGTCCAACTCGCCATACAACAGCTACGAGGGGACACGCATCAGTACTGAGCCCAACAACAAATAGCCACAGATATAGAGCAAATCATATAACTGTAAATAACATACAAGATGCCTAACATGCAACATCATATAGTAAGGTGAGGATACTCACCTGATTCGAAACCGTGTAGATATTCTCTAATATCCCCACTTAGTTCGTCCTCACACCTAAATCCCACATACACAACATATTAAGCATTGACCAAACTCTTATAGACTTGCCTAAAGGTCAGACCCAACGTTTACCACCAAACCAGGGTCAAAACCAAACCTTAGGGTCAAACAGCCGCTCGCCGCGGCGTGGCTTCTCGCCCTACGCGTCGTGGCTACCATTACACAATTACGGGGGTTCAGCCGAGTCCACGCCGCTGACATAGCCAGTCCGCGTCGCGGCTCGTAACATTCCGAAATGTTATTAGCGCTTAACAGTACATCAATCGTCTAGGGTTCCTTTCTACACCCTTCCTGGGATCAGAAACTACCCTAAGATCACTTCCTTATGGACATGCAAGTCCATGCATGTCCTTGGTCCAAACCCTAAGTGTTACAATTCATCTAAGGCTACAAACCAATGGGTAACACCCTATGACGAGATGAAAATGAAATATCAGAAGGTAGATCATCTTACCTTGCTTCTGGAGAACAGAGGAATGCACCCGATCGACAACAAGCCTTTCCCCACGTTGTATCTCTTCCTTCAAACCTCCAAAGCCTTGGAACCAAAGAGTCTCTGCTGAAACCAGTCGACTCCACTATAGAAATTTCACAAAAACACGAACCCTAGGGCTGGGGCCCTTTATATAGGCGTTTAAAATCGAATTAGGGTTTTTCACATTAGCGGCGCACCGCGCCGCGTATCCTTTAAAGTCGCGCCGCACGTACAAAATCATTCGTGAATCCAGATCTCTCCCGAGCCGCGCCGCGGATCCGTCCTGGCCGCGCCTCGGTGGAACGGGTCTTACAATTCTTCCCCACTTAACTGGATTTCGTCCCCGAAATCCGCGCCGATAAACAATTCTGGATGATGCCTCCGCATTTCCTCCTCCGGTTCCCAAGTCCACTCGGACCCTTTTCGATGTTGCCACCGAACCTTAACTAATCTTATTTTTTTATTTCGTAAAGTCTTTATCTTCCTTTCAATGATGGCAATTGGTCGCTCCACATAATTTAGGCGTTCATCTAATTGAATATCCTCCAAAGGTACTATTGTAGATTCCTCAGTAATGCACTTCCTGAGTTGCGAAACGTGGAACGTGTCGTGAATCTGACTAAGCTGCTCGGCAGCTCCAACCGGTAAGCTACCTTACCTACACGGGCGATGATTTGGTAAGGTCCAATGTACCTAGGGCCAAGCTTTCCTCGCTTCCTAAAATGAATGACTCCCTTCCAAGGTGAAACCCTAAGAAGAACATAATCCCCAACTTGAAACTCGAGGTCGGACCGCCACCGATCTGCATAACTTTTCTGTCGACTCTGAGCCGTTAACAACCTCTCCCGAACCTTCTGAATTAACTAAGTTGTCTTGATTACCACCTCAGTACTACCCAATACCCGCTGGCCAACCTCGCCCGAGCAAATAGGAGTCCGACATTTCCTTCCATACAACATCTCAAAGGGAGCCCTGCCAATGTTCGCGTGATAACTGTTATTATAAGAAAACTCAGCTAGAGGGAGATGGGAATCCCAACTCCCGCCAAAATCGATAACACATGCCCTAAGCATATCCTCTAGCGTTTGAATCGTCCTTTCACTCTGCCCATCCGTCTGAGGGTGATATGTCGTGCTGAAATGAAGGCGAGTGCCTAATTCCTCATGAAACTTCTTCTAAAATCTAGATGTAAATCGGACATCCCGGTCGGATATCACCGAGACCGGTATACCATGCCGAGAGATAATCTCATCGACGTAGACCTTAGCCAATTCCTTTGTAGAGAAGGTCTCTTGAATGGGGAGGAAATGAGCACTTTTAGTCAACCTATCAACGATAACCCAAATAGTGTCCATATGTCGAGGGGTTCTTGGCAACTTCGTGATGAAATCCACTGTGATATGCTCCAATTTCCATTCTGGGATCTCAAGAGGCTGCAATTTACCATGAGGCCGTTATTCGCGCAGATTCCTATACATTTTAGTTGCTCCAGGGTGGATAGAGAACTTGGATTTATGTGCCTCCTCCAATAGGGTTAGACGAACCCCACCCAGCTTCGGTACCCAAATCCTCTCATGACAAGTTAACAAATCTCTACTATCTTTGACCATAGCTGCCAACTGACCCACAATTCTCTCACATTTCTGATTCTCGTTCTTGCTTGCTTCCAAGATTTCGTTTCAGCAACTTCTTAAGTGGTATTTTCATGTTTTGGATTTTTATTTGTAATTAATTAGTTTGGATTAGGCTCGGTTTTGTATCTTTGGGAGTGACAACCATTGATATCAAGCTTTGGTTTCTGTTTTAGTCTCATTTTGTTACTGTTTGGATGTTTGGATTCGAGTTTGGTGAATGAAAATCGTTTGGTTACATTTAATATTGGTATTTCGGTGTTTTTATGCTTGTGTTTGGTTTTGAATGTTTGAATTGTGTTTAGATATTGTTTTGACCTTGTTGGGACTGTTTTCCTTTGCTGAAATCAGTAGCTAATTAGGTTAGTTTTAGGCATTAAACCTTGGCTAGTAACTGTTCAGTAGAACTTTAGTTAGTGGCTAGTTTATGCTTTGCTTGGTTTTGCTTGGTTTGGATGCCTTTGATTGCTTCTGATTCAGAGATGCACTTCTGATTTCAGAAAGTGACTAGGTTCATTTGAGCTTAGCTTAGCTTGGCTTGAGTTTGTTTGATCATTGCTTTGGTTTGTTAGTGATTAGGAAGGTAGAAACTAGATCCTCCGACTGTAGCGTGACACTACTAGTTGGTAATCTTTCATTTAGTCTAACCACGAAGCTCCTACGGATCGACCCTGACTACCACTGTGCTAGTGTGTGTTAGGTATTTTCTTATTTTTAACCACACGACGACCGCTGCGTTGTCAAATTTTGGCGCCTTTGCCGGGGAGCTGTGAGCTTAGACTAGGTGATTTGTAGGACTTAGCTTCTGATTTTTGATGTTTGATTCTATTTTTCTGATTTCTGGTATCTGTATGTTTTCATAATGGGCGATTACATGTACCCGGATCAGTATGATTATTATGAAAATCCGGCCGACACCTATTACGAGGATGATTACTACAATGGATCACCCGATGACAATGGATGGCGGACTGAGGAGTCATCTCAACCTGAGAATTCTGCAACTTGGGCCCAACTTTGGGTATTCATGTATAACAACTACCACGAGCAGAAGTAGGGGTGAGCGTGGTGCGGTGTGGTGCGGTTTTAGCATAAAACCGCAACTCGTACCGCTAGGTGCGGTTTTTATTTGTGTAAAACCATATGTTGCGGTTTTTTTGCGGTACGGTTTTTGCGGTTTATTTTGCGGTTGCGGTTTGTAGCGGTGCGGTTTCGGTTTTAAACCGCAAATACTAAAAGCATTCAAACTACAAGCTAGATTCTTATTACAATACTTGCATTTTGACTTTTTAGCACCTTTCTTATATGTAAAATGTTGCCAAACAACCGACTTCAGAAATTGGGTGAATTTTTCAAATTTAAACATATGAAGAGACAAGCATAAAAAGGATGAAATTGAATAAGAACACCACAACCATGGATCAGTATTAAGAAAAATGTACCTGAAAAACACAAAAAGCAAGCAATGTGCAAACAGAATTTAAAGTCAAATTACCTTCTTTTGCTGGGGTTTTGGCAAGAGCCGCAAGACTTGTGTGAAAATTCAACTGCTCTTATAACTCTCTCCCTTCCTCTATCAGCAGGCCTAGTATATATATGAAGACCGGAAACATTAACACAGGGGCAGAGTGGAGTCAAGTAGTTCGATCCATAAAACGGATGGGGCGATTTAGATGAGTTATGCAAACCCCTGTAAAACGGAACCATAAAAAAATTCAACTGCAAACCATAAAAAAATTCAAGAAATCCAGAAAACATCAACATACGAAACTTGCAAATCTTCGAATTAGATGAGTTATGCAAACCCCTGTAAAGATGAATCGGAAATTACCAGTGAGCGAGAGTTCTGCTTCTGCACGAGTCGAATTAGATGAGTTCTGCAAACCTTTGAAGGTGGAGGCGGGAATTGAATTGCTCGGTGGAAAAATCCAACTGCAAACCTTTACCAAACCTCCGATTCGAACATGAATTTAGCGAAGCCTCGTCGCATCCAATCATCCATGGTGGTCGAGGTTGAAGATGGGGCGATTTAGCGAATTCTCTGACCACAAGTCGCAAGAAAATGGGAAGGAGACGGGAATTGAATTGATGGTGGCGGCTACAAAAATGGGAAGGACGAAGGAGGCAGACAAATTTTTGGATTAGGTTTAGGTCAGAAAATGAGCCATTTTTTATAACACTTAGTCTTATATTAGCTGCTAAAATATAAAATTTTATAACACTTATAAGTTATAATTATATATATACGATTTTATAACACTTATAATTATATATATAAAATTTAAATATACAATAAATTTTGCGGTGCGGTTTCGGTAAATTTATGCGGTTTTTCATTCTAAAACCGCACCGTACCATGTTTTGCGGTTGCGGTTTTTGCGGTTTCGGTTTTTTGCGGTTTTTTGCGGTTTTACGGTTTTGCGGTAGCGGTAAATGCGGTTTTCGGCGCGGTTTCGGTTTTCGGTTCGGTTTTTGCTCAGCCCTAAGCAGAAGGACCAGGCTAAAGCTCTTGAAAAAGTGCAAGCTTCTTTAGATAGGTTAGAGGAAAGTTGGAAATATTCACCACCTTCGCCAGAGCCGGAGGCGAGTGATTTTTATACCAATAATAATGTGTGTGAACTTACATCACCTGAATATGTGATGGAAGGGCATACACCGTGGGAAAATTAAGAGACCACTGAGATGGTCGAAACGGCTGTTGAGGAAGAGGTTGTAGGTGACAATGCTACCTCCGACTCAACAGCTTTTGATGCTTTTGATGTTGTTGATCTGGTGATGTGTGAATCTGTACCATCACCAGACAATTTGGTTGATGAGGATGTTGTGGAAGAGGCTGTAAGTGACAGTACAGACCCCAGCCCAACGATCCCCGAAATTGTTGAAGCTGTTGATACTATTGGGGAAGGGGGTGTAGATGACAATACTACCCCCGAACCTAGAATTTTTGAAAATTTTGAGTCTTTTGAAAGTAAGGATCTGGTGATGGGTGACTTTATACCAACACCAGATCAAACCAGTCGCTGACTTTTGGTCCCGATCCACCTGTTGGACGATGATCAAGAAGTTGATGCTGACAAATTGATATTTGAAAACAATAAACATGATTTTATCACCACTCATGATCCATTCATGAATGGAAAATTAGATGTGATAAATACCATCGATGAGGACATATGGAAGCATCCTGATATGTTGCTTTTCAATCCTAGTCAAATGGAAAATCTTTACTGGCATTGCAAGCCAAAATTGCAAACTGAAGATGGCACGTGGTACACTGGCAAAACAACTACTGGGAGTAGCACTAGGCGCGCTTCATGTCAAGCCAGTAATTTTGAAGAGATATAGAAGGAAGGACCGAGCTTGGAGGTTCAAAGCTACCTCCGAGCATTCACGGGAATTAACCAGAAAACAGCCACTGGGCAGCAACAGGAGAACCAACAAGCCATTCGACCCAGGAAAGTTTGAGGGGCGGTGGGTCAGCGAAAGGACGGTGGAAGTAAAAATGCAGCAGAAACAAATGGCATACGATCCACCGTAGCTGGAGTAGGAGTAGCACGTCCGGCTGAAGAAGTTAAACTTAGCGCTTGTTGGGAGGCAACCCATCGTGTCATAAGTTAGGATTTATATTTCTTTGAATTTAGTATGAAAATACATCAATCTTTTTGCAGGTATTCGTTGTTTAAAATAAGTGTGGGGTCATTTGAGAAGTTTTGAAATTTTTGAATACCGCGCCGCGGGTTGTTGAATTACGCAACGCGGGATCGTAAACCAACCCGATGCGCAGGGGTTGATTTGGTGACACGCGCGACGCGCAAAGCGTAAATCCGCGACGCGGGGAACGATCAGTCGGTTTTCTCCTTTATAAGGTAAGCCGCGGCTCACACAAACCACACACCACTCGGAGCTCTGATCAACGAATTTCTCTTGCAATTTTTTCTTGCTCATTTTGTTTCCATTGCCAAGGTACGCTATTCTAACTATCTATTACTTGTTAAAACTAGTAATTAGGTAGTTAATTTTAGTGATTTGCCCAAATAGTTCAAAACTTAGAATCGCTAATGCTAACTCATAGGGTGTTTGTTTTGCCAAATAGAGACCCTAGATGAGTTAGTCGGCACTTAGGTTACCTTGTGGTATGATTAGATTGAGTTTTAGCAGGTTAAATCGATAGTTTGGATCGGGATTTTAGAAACATCCGCTCGCCGCGACGCGCCCTGCTCTTGGGCCGCGCCGCGGTGCGGTGGGGAAGAAGGACTAATTTTGCAAAATCTTTTTTTGTGCCTGTGTGTCTTTGTTGCAGATGATGTTCAGACTAGAGCACGCTTTCCTCCAGTTCCCTAAGGGACTGGCTAGTTCTGCAGAGTACATCTCACGGAGGGACGCGTTGACCAGTCGCCGGGTTCTCGAGGCGACGGTCATTGACAGAGATATTCTGAGGGACGCGGGACTCTAGGATGCGATCGAGACATTCTTGCATCGCACTTGGACTCACGAGGATGCTTCATTCACCTGCCGTGGATGGGACAGGATCATGGCCACTGACGAGGATGTGGTCTATACCGAGCTATTGTTGGAGTTTCTCTCCATGATCCATTTCGCTCCTCGGGCATCGGACCCACGATCCAGGATCATCCGCTTTCGACTGGGAGGTGCACAGAGGGAGTGCAACCTCAGGGAGTTTGGGAGGCGCACCGGCATCTACACTCCGGCGGATCTTCAGCACCGCCATTTCACGCAGTTTTTCGGTGCTTGCATCCAGGGGCAGCCGGAGCGGGCTCCCAACATGGAGATTTGGACACCACTGTCCAATGTTATGTACGAGGCAGGGACCTCGAGGGAGAGCCACCTCCGCGATCCACTTCACCGCCTCATGCACCCTATCGTCTCCACCTCCATCATGCAGCGGGAGGGGGCGAGAAGGTGTCTGGAGAGGACATGACATTCCTATGGGCTCTCCTCGACCCGTCCCGATTCCTCCACCTCCCCTTCGCCCTCGCGGTCGCTCTCTCCACCCACTCGACTGGAGCTTCCACCAGCAGTCCATTAGCCAGGGGTATTTCATCACCCGCCTGGCCCGCTCATACGGGATCCTCACTGCCCCCGTGGTTGCCTCCTTGACCGCTCTGCCTCCATCCCGCACTACATCGCGTACTTTGGAGAGGATGCGGCTCATTGAGCAACAGCGCCCGGGGCAGTTCATCCGGGCACCGACCGAGCCTCCTCAGGCACCTCAGCCCGCGTACGCCCAGCCAGGCAGGAGACACCGGAGGCTATAGCCAGCACCAGCATCCCCGGCAGAGCTACAGCAGCAGGAGGACCTGGCAGCCAGGGTTGCCAGGATCGAGGACCAGTTGGCATGGATCGGGGAGGTACTCCTGGATTTGGCCACTCAGCAGGGCCGGCGTCCCCGACCATTCCCAGCCAGGGCCCACGATCACGAGGCTGGACCCTCCAGGCCACCTGGTGATGATTGATGTACTTTTTCTTTATTTCTTTTTATATTTTTAGGGATATATGTACAAAACTTATGACACCACATCTCTATCTTTTTGTTTATACTCTATTTGTCATGTTTGCTTTTAATTTGTTTGTTGAGTTATGCATGATATACCAAATTGAGATGGAGTTGTCTCAGACAAGTGTATGGTCACCGTGCCCCCTCCACTTGTCTCGACCACCGGCATGTTCACTATAGCGCTACAACTCCGGAATACGAAATCAAGGATCTGATTGTTCGCAATTATACCTGTGATACTGAGCACCAAGCAATCTATCGTCCAAAAGGGGTAACTCTTTCTCCCTTGTTTTGAAATAAATTTTGTACAACGGGGACGTTGTACGGCTTTAAGTGTGGGGTGTGGACGGTCGAAAGAGAAAATTTTTTGAAATTTTTGCAGAAATGATTGACTTTCAAAATTTTAGCAACTTTTTCAAAATTTTTAATAAATTGCAATTTTGAAAGGAATGGTTTGTGATTGTGATAGCACTGGTATTTTTCAAGAAATACTGTTTATTTGTGATCATGCTATTAGTTAGTCAAATATGTTGAGTTTTACGAGTTTAGAAGGTTGAGCTGTTTTAAGTTTGGAGTTTAGGAAGGAAATGTCAATCTGTGGCCTTTGTTGTTCGAGCCGGTAAGTCTAAAATGGGTGAGACTTATGCACCTTACCACCTAAGATCGTCTGGTCTGGGATGGTATTTCTGAAAGCTCGTTACACGGACAACATCGAAAGTCATGGACAATTCTTTAATGGCCTCTAGAATCTGAATGAGTAAGTACACTTCATTGTGGACAGAAAATTTGTAATCAAGTGTTCTTTAGAAAGTCGTGAATTCTAAAGAACAATTCAATTATGTTTTCGCGAACTACTCCACTCTAACTCATAGAGCAATAAACTTTGAAATTGAATACAGTCAAAAATTGTTTGAGTCTTTATTATAATTTGTTAAAAACTCTCTTGCTTGGGGACAAGCAAGGCACAAGTGTGGGGTGTTTGACAACGCCTAGTGATATAAAGTATTTTAGGCGTTGTTGAGCCCTGTTCTTGATAAAATTATATCAAATATGTCTGGGTATTCTCACTTTTCGTGCCAGGACTTGTTTGGAGAAAAAGAATGAAAACAGGGACTAAAAGCGTGCAAAAGGAAGAAGTTTGGAAAAGAACGAAAAATCAAGGAAACTCGTACGCGCGCCGCGGGAATTAACCACGCGCGACGCGGGTTAAGGCGGTGGAACATATTCAAATGCCGAAGAAACGGGAAAAGATTAGTACGCGCGCCGTGGATTCTTCATCTGTGCGGCACGGCTGCGGGAAAATTGCAAGTATAAATAGAGGCATTTCCAGCCGAAAACCTTAGCAAAGACCGGGTGTAAAATCGACCTTGAAGCTCTTTGACTCCAAGATTTCGTTTCAGCAACTTCTTAAGTGGTATTTTCATGTTTTGGATTTTTATTTGTAATTAATTAGTTTGGATTAAGCTCGGTTTTGTATGTTTGGGAGTGACAACCATTGATATCAAGCTTTGGTTTCTGTTTTAGTCTCATTTTGTTACTGTTTGGATGTTTGGATTCGAGTTTGGTGAATGAAAATCGTTTGGTTACATTTAATATTGGTATTTCGGTGTTTTTATGCTTGTGTTTGGTTTTGAATGTTTGAATTGTGTTTAGATATTGTTTTGACCTTGTTGGGACTGTTTTCCTTTGCTGAAATCAGTAGCTAATTAGGTTAGTTTTAGGCATTAAACCTTGGCTAGTAACTGTTCAGTAGAACTTTAGTTAGTGGCTAGTTTATGCTTTGCTTGGTTTTGCTTGGTTTGGATGTCTTTGATTGCTTCTGATTCAGAGATGCACTTCTGATTTCAGAAAGTGACTAGGTTCATTTGAGCTTAGCTTAGCTTGGCTTGAGTTTGTTTGATCATTGCTTTGGTTTGTTAGTGATTAGGAAGGTAGAAACTAGATCCTCCGACTGTAGCGTGACACTACTAGTTGGTAATCTTTCATTTAGTCTAACCACGAAGCTCCTGCGGATCGACCCTGACTACCACTGTGCTAGTGTGTGTTAGGTATTTTCTTATTTTTGACCGCACGACGACCGCTGCGTTGTCACCTTTCTAGGGTGATAGTGTATCTCACAATCATAGTCTTTCAATACATCCAGCCATCTCCTCTGCCTCATATTAAGATTTGCCTGATCCATCAGATACTTCAAACTCTTGTGGTCCGTGTAGATGGTGCACTTCACTCCATACAAATAATGTCTCCAAATCTTGAGAGCGAAGACCACCGCTCCCAATTCCAAATCATGAGTAGGGTAGTTAGCCTCATGGGGTTTCAACTGTCGCGAGGCGTAAGCAATCACCCTACCTCGTTGCATCAAAACTGCTCCCAAACCCGAGATAGATGCATCACAATAAACTACCATGTCCTCCATGCCTTCAGGCAAAGTCAAAACCGGAGCTTCACACAATTTCCGCCGTAAAGTCTCAAAAGCCTGCTGTTGCTCCTCACCCCACCGAAAAGCAACATTTTTCTTAGTTAGCCGAGTCAAAGGTACCGCAACCTTTGAGAAGTCTTGAATGAAACGACGATAATAACCAGCCAGACCCAAGAAACTTCTAATCTCCGAGGGAGTCTTCGGAACCTCCCACCGCATCACGGCCTCCACCTTAGCCGGGTCCACCATGATTCCTTGCTCGTTAACGATATGACCCAAAAACTGGACCTCCCGAAGCCAAAAGTCACACTTGGATAATTTTGCATAAAGCTTCTCCTTCCTTAAGGTTTCTAATACTTCCTTTAAGTGTTGTTCAATGTGCTCCCTGCTCCAAGAGTAAACTAAGATGTCGTCAATGAAAACTATAACCGACCGATCCAACATCGGTCGACACACCCGGTTCATTAAATTCATAAAAGCTGCAGGGGCATTGGTCAGTCCAAACGGCATCACTACAAACTCGAAGTGGCCGTACCTCGTCCTAAAAGCCGTTTTCGGGATGTCTTCCTCCCGTACTCGCATTTGATGGTATCCTGACCGCAAATCAATTTTCGAGAACCACGAAGCGCCCTACAGTTGATCAAACAAGTCGTCGATGCAAGGCAATGGATATCGATTCTTCACCGTAAGCTTATTCAGCTCACGATAATCTATGCACATCCTATTGGAACTATCCTTCTTCTTAACAAACAAAATAGGCGCTCCCCACGGCGAGCAACTGGATCGAATAAATCCCTTATCTAATAATTCCCGAAGTTGAATAGACAAATCTAGCATCTCCAGAGGCGCAAGACGATACGGTGCTTTAGCTATCGGAGCCGCACCGGGAGTTAAGTCGATCTTAAATTCCACCTGTCTCTCTAGCGGTATGCCAGGCAGGTCCTCGGGAAACACATCAGGAAAATCCCGAACCACTGGTATATCACCTGCTTTCTGCTGTGGCTTCTTTTCTCGTGCGTCGACAACATAAGCCACAAATCCCGAACCTCCATGTTGAAAATGTCTACGCGCTCTAGCAGCTGAACAAAAAGCTGCACCCTTATTCCTCCTTTCGCCCTGTACTACCAGCTCTCCCCCACTTGGGGTTTGAATCCACACTCGCTTGTTCTAACAATCAATCCATGATTCATGATGACCCAACCAATCCATACCGATGATGACTCAAGAGTCACTCAACAGTATAGGGATGAGATCGATCGGAAACTTTATTCCTTGAATCACTACTTCACTTCCCCGATACACACTAGTTGCTTGCACGGTCTTGTCTTCTGTAATTTCTACTTCTAACGGGCGATGAAGAGTTCCTAAAGCAATACCGAAACCCTTTCCCAGAACGGCAGACACAAAAGAATGACTAGCACCCGAATCAAACAGTACAAAGGTAGGCGTAGAGTTGACTAAGAATGTTCCTAATCAAAGCATAATAGACACATTAATTACACACACCACAAACACGAGGCAAGTAAAGAAAGAGTACCCGTGACGACGTCGGGCGCATCCTGTGCCTCCTCGGCGGTCATGACGAATGCTCGACCCTTGGTCTTAGGGGCTTCCCCTTTCCCTTGCCTACCATCGGTAATCCGGAGTGTAGTGGGTGCCGGATTCTGAACCACTCCCTGCGTCAGACGGGGACACTGGGCCTTGAAGTGGCCTACCTGATTACAATTAAAAAAAATCTTGACCTCTTGTCGACAATCTTTAGCATAGTGGCCCTCCTTCCCACACTTATGGCATATTAACACCTAGCAACGCCCCTCATGATTCCTTCCACATTTACCACACTTACCATGACTCCTTTGCCCTTGCTTTCCCTGATCTGCCCCTCGAAATTTCTTCGATACCTGCTGAGTCTGAGTAGGCGCCGGCCGCTTCTGCTTTTGTTGGGTTTCCAGTTCCAACTCTCGTGCCCGAGCGGCCGCGATCATATCAGTAAGAGTCTGGTGTCTAGTAGCAGACACAAATTCCCGAATGTTAGTGCGAAGCATCGCCAAGTCTCGTGTCATCCTCATTCGCTCAGTTGCCGCAAACTCTGGACTGAATAGTGCTCGCTCATTAAACTTTTTGGTGATCTCCGTCACCGTCTCAGTGGTCTGGGTCAGATTCAGGTATTCCTGCGCCAAGCGCTCCATTTCCACCTGTGGAACATACTCCAGTTTGAACTGTTCCTTAAACTGCGGCCACGTAATGGCATCCAACTGAGCAGGGGTGAGATCTTTCGTTCGTATTTCCCACCAATCTTTCGCACCCTCTCTCAGAAGATTCACCGCAAATGTTACCTTTGAGTTCTCAGGACATGAACAGGTGCGGAAGGCAGCCTCCACCGTGGAAACCCATCACATGCTGACAATCGGATCCCTGCCCCCATCGAACATCGGAGGCGAACAAGCCGAAAAGTCCTTATAACTTGCATCCCTGGCCCGTGATGTGCCTTGAGTAGCCAGTCGCTCCTAGAGCATTGCCCATAGCTCAGCCTTAATCGTACCAAAGAACTGAGGTATCGCAGCCAACACTTCTTGCGAAACCTCCTCCGCTATCAGGTTGCGGAGATTTTCATCAGTCGGTCCTCCCCCACTCGAGGCACCCGCATCTGGCCCATCGTTACTTCGAGTGACTGCCATTCTGAAATGCGCAACAGTTCCTAATATCGATACTCGGGTCACTCCTATCTACCCAACTACTTGACTTTCTAGGACTTTGGTTGACTACTCTTGACTCAAGCGTGAATCCTGTGCTTTCGGTAATACTGGCCTGGTACTACCTTCCACACCTATTCGCCCTTGTTCCAAGTTCGTCAATCATCCTCCTAAAAGGTCACACACACTAAACCATTTCCTATGACTCATGTGGTCATGCACCGTGGTGCCTAATCTTTTTATCTAACTTTCCATCCCACACGTGCCTAAGAGAACTACTGCTAATGTCGTCGAGTCGCCTCACGGACGCACAGCCGTACACAATCAGGAATAAGATAGACGTTTGAATAACTGATCTACCCTAAAGTCACAACCAAACAAGGAACAGCCAGTAAGGCCAGACCAAAAATTCTCAGGCTATCTTACCCTAATTGTATATAACCTACCAGCATTCACTAAGCAACCTAACGAACAGTAGCATAACATTCCAAAGCAGCACATATGGCATAAAAGTGATAAAACAGTCTACAAAGTATATTATCCAGAAATTTTTTACATCCTAGCACAATACATTTTATCACATAACACAAAGTTGGCATGGGTAATTGGGAATCACAAAACTTACTTGAGCTCGGCTGACGGTTCGCATCGCATCTTCTTTTACTTTAATTAACTTTCCAAAAACATTTTCTTGACAAAAATCGTTCAGTCCTAAGTTTGAGTTTGGATTCCCAATACAGTTCATCCAAATCCCTCAAACCAAGGCTCTGATACCAATTTGTAACGCCCCAATTTCAAAAAAATTTAAAGATTCATTTATTACCAAGGTTCTAATAAAATATTTATTCCAAAAGTAAAACTGTTCAACACATTATTTAAACCAACAGCGGAAACATTTGAAAATACTATTATAGTTCATCAAAATAAATCTCTTGAATGCGATGCGCTGCCGTCACGCCTTGCCCTTCCCATTGTCATTTGAGATACCTGAAATGTTATAAAATCAACGGGTAAGCTTAAAGCTTAGTGAGTCCACAAATTACCATACATGCCCACATATTAAACAACCCGTCCACGAGAACGACCCAACCCTACCCGCCATACAACAGCTACGGGCGTCCATCATACAACAGCTATGGACACGGGAAGGTTCTACCCATCATACAACAGCTATGGGTTCCCGGTTATGGCCCAGCCCATCATACAACAGCTATGGAACAAGGCAATAGTCCAACTCGCCATACAACAGCTACGAGGGGACACGCATCAGTACTGAGCCCAACAATAAATAGCCACAGATATAGAGCAAATCATATAACTGTAAATAACATACAAGATGCCTAACATGCAACATCATATAGTAAGGTGAGGATACTCACCTGATTCGAAACCGTGTAGATATTCTCTAATATCCCCACCTAGTTCGTCCTCACACCTAAATCCCATTGACCAAACTCTTATAGACTTGCCTAAAGGTCAGACCCAATGTTTACCACCAAACCAGGGTCAAAACCAAACCTTAGGGTCAAACAGCCGCTCGCCGTGGCGTGGCTTCTCGCCCTACGCGCCGCGACTACCATCGCACAATTACGGGGGTTCAGCCGAGTCCGCGCCGCTGACATAGCCAGTCCGTGTCGTGGCTCGTAACATTCCGAAATGTTATTAGCGCTTAATAGTACATCAATCGGCTAGGGTTCCTTTCTACACCCTTCCTGGGATCAGAAACTACCCTAAGATCACTTCCTTATGGATATGCAAGTCCATGCATGTCCTTGGTCCAAACCCTAAGTGTTATAATTCATCTAAGGCTACAAACCAATGGGTAACACCCTATGACGAGATGAAAATGAAATATCAGAAGGTAGATCCTCTTACCTTGTTTTTGGAGAACAGAGGAATGCACCCGATCGACAACAAGCCTTTCCCCACGTTGTATCTCTTCCTTCAAACCTCCAAAGCCTTGGAACCAAAGAGTCTCTGCTGAAACCAGTCGACTCCACTCTAGAAATTTCCCAAAAACACGAACCCTAGGGTTGGGGCCCTTTATATAGGCGTTTAAAATCGAATTATGGTTTTTCACATTAGCGGCGCACCGCGCCGCGGATCCTTTAAAACCGCGCCGCGCGTACAAAATCATTCGCGAATCCAGATCTCTCCCGAGCCGCGCCGTGGACACTGCTCGGCGGAATGGGTCTTACAGTCTTTTTCTATCGATAGTTGTCAATCTTTTTTGTATGTATATCTTATTCAGTAATAAATCCTAGCCATTTCTTTCAAAATTACTTTACATTGTATCAGAGCGTTTATTTGATTCATGCATTTTGATTTAATACGTATGGAAGACTTTGTAGCAGACACTAGTTGCGTGGATCAAAATTTCTCTGGAAATGCTCATTGTATTTCCTGTTTCGTTCTCGTATTTGTTCGGTATGTTTCTTGATTTCGTTAGTATTTGATTGTCGTTGTTGGTATCGTTCTTTTCGTATTAGTTTGTTTCGATCACTGCTGGTATTTGTTGGTATCTACTGCTAATATTGATTTGTTTGATTTTCGTCAATATGACTCGCAAAGATGATTCTCTTCAGTCTATTAGTACAACTTGATGGCAAAAAGTATACACGTTGGAGTTATCTGATGAAGAACTTTATGTTTGGTGAACATATGTAGGGTTATGTTACTAGCACAATAGGTAAACCTACTTATGAGAAGACTGCCACTATGACACTTTGCTTGATACACAGGAGACACATAATTCCAAGATTATAACTTAGATCAACAATTATGTCAACTATGACACTTTGCTTGACCGGATGTCGGACTAATGAATTTAGCTTTTATAAATTTATATTTTAGTAACAATAAAACAATATTTTTTAAAATAATTACGACACAACGAACAATGTTTATAATTTTATAAAATTATGTCAACTTATATCAAAATGGTTGAACGAATGTATAAAAAATAACAATATAAATAATAATAGCAATACAAAGTTTGGTCCAATATTCCAATTGCATGGTGCGTTATATGCATAACGAACATAAACATTTAGTCGAGTACTATACAATGTTTCCTATTCAGCAGAATGTTCTGATCTGTACGCATACACAAGCTTGGACAAACAGAGATGGTGTACAACTGGGTCGACGAATCAAGAATGACGGTTTTCGGCTAATAATAACGTGAATTTCGATTACCTACAAACGGTATAAACCCGAAGGATTTTATAAATAATAACTTATATGTACATCCATTTGGTTTATAAACGACTGAATAAATTTGAACGACAAAAAAGAAGACATTAGATTATCAATAAATACGAACGGTTATAATTTTATAAAAACTAATAGTAATAAATATAACTTAATAATAATAATAATAATAATAATAATAAAATGAAAAACAACAAAAGACAAAATTAAGATAAAACAAATTAGTTAGTCAAATCAAGATATGTGTACCGATTAAAAAACTAATTTAATTGAAACCCTTTTTGATTTGATAGTTTTAGGGGAGGTATAAAATGAAATAGGGGCTATTTATAGCATAACCCATCAATAAAAGTTTTTTTATTTCATTATTTATTTTTTTTAAATTGAAAATGATGATATAGTGTGATGAGTATACCAATGTCTATGTGATGTTTTTGTAGTGATAATATGATAGTGGCACGACACTCATCACATGATGAGGAAGTAAGATGGCACCCATCTAACATATGATCTTGTGATATACCTGATGGTCTAAATCAAATAGCATAGCATGAAGGTATGATATATAAGGGCTACGAGACATCCAATGCCTCCTACATAAAAGCATTCACACCCTTAGCCTAAGAGAAAGGGAATTCAGCGTCTATGGCTTTAAAATTATAGAGGAGAGAAGACAAATAATTGAAAATCATATTTTCTTTTAAATTTGCAATGACTATAAGTAATATTTCGCTTCCGCCTCTAATCATGTGGACCTATATAATTGTATTCGGTGATTAAATATAACAAGTTCAGCAATTTATTAGAGGTTAAATAAGTCTTCAATTGTAATTGAAGTGTTATTGACGTATTAAGTCAAGTAAACTATAGGTTTGTATCATGGTATCAGAATGATTAGTTGAATTTTTTCGATTTGGGTCTAAATCACATTAATTTTGTTGTTTTCTTCAATTTTTTTGGTTGAAGTTTTTTATTTTTATTTGTCGGAATTAACAAGTTTCAATCGAGTCCTTTTGAAAACAAAAAAACGTAATCAAAGTTCGATGACGTTCCGATTACCCATAATTAAATATCTAAAATGTTTCTGAAAAGTAAAAGAATATTGATTAAAATAAGAGCTACAAATATTAAAATAATTGTTTTCTTCAATTTTTTTGGTTGAACTTTTTTATTTTTATTTGTCGGAATTAACAAGTTTCAATCGAGTCCTTTTGAAAACAAAAAAACGTAATCAAAGTTCGATGACGTTCCGATTACCCATAATTAAATATCTAAAATGTTTCTGAAAAGTAAAAGAATATTGATTAAAATAAGAGCTACAAATATTCAAATAAGATAATATTTTTATAAAAAAATTTACACACCCGGTGGGACTCGAACCCACAATCGCCTGATTAGAAGTCAGACGCCTTATCCATTAGGCCACGGGTGTTTTTGTTTCATTCTGATTCAATATCAATTTTTCACCTTTAATTACCACCTTAAAAACAAGAATCTATTTCTTTTTCAAAACTCAGATAAAATTCACCATTTTTCACATCTAATATCAACCACAAAACCAAATTCTTTGAAGGTTAAATTCATGATTATAAATTAAATAAAACCATAGTTTTTTTGTTACACCACATTAGTTTACATTCTAAATACACCAAATCTAGTGATTTCTAGTATACGATTATTAGAAGCAGAAATACACAGTCCG
The DNA here is from genome assembly GCA_023525715.1 of Cichorium intybus. Lineage (NCBI taxonomy): Eukaryota > Viridiplantae > Streptophyta > Magnoliopsida > Asterales > Asteraceae > Cichorium > Cichorium intybus. The sequence goes on from CM042012.1 coordinate 117,911,136, forward strand.
ATTATTTTCCTTGTGTCAGCAGGATCAATAATCCCATCATCCCACAATCTTGCTGTCGAATAATACGCACTGCTTTCCTTCTCATACGCCTCAACAAATTTCGCCTTGCTTTTCTCTTCCTCTTCCTTCGTCCACTGTAAAATTACCAAATTACCCCCCACAACAATATTTTTCCAACACAAAATCATTCTCTCAAAATATTTATTTTTAGTTAGATGTTCAGATTTTTTTAATTGGAAAAAACTTGAGAAACACGGTATACATATACCATATGGACCAAATTTGTAATTTACTGAGAATTTTATTGTTGAAATAGTTTCTAATTCAAAAACTAATTATGTAAGTAAACATTTCAAATGAGGAAAAAATAGAAAAATCTATTTTAAATTCAATAAATATTGGGTGTAAATTATATAGACGCGATAAAATTGACACATTTAAAAATTTGAATGTCCCTTATAAGTAGAAAATAGTTTCATAATAAAACTATGAGTAAAACACTTATGTCGGTTGGCAAAATGGTCATTTTAAAAAATCTAACATACGAACCGAAAACTAAAAAAAAAAAAAATATTTTTGGAGTTTACTCAAATATTTATATAATTACCTGGATTCCCTCTTTTTTCTTCTTGCTCTTTTCAATCTCAGACATCACCCCAGCCGCCTGCACCATGAATTTACTATCATATTTTGACTAAATTTGAAATACCGAAAATACCCTTTGACCAAAAAGCAAAGATCCTACCTGAGCACCACCCATCACCCCTATTTTTGCATTTGGCCAGAAGAACATAAAATTCGGACTATATGCCCGCCCACACATTGCATAATTTCCAGCCCCAAAGCTTCCACCAACAACAATAGTAATCTTGGGTACCTGTAAATAATTAAAAAACACAAGGGTATTTTCGTCATTTTACTCTTGAAGGGATTTCTTTAAGCTTTTCCGGTCTTTTAAACTACAACATTTCCAAGAAATATCAAGAACTTGTATAGACGATATAGAATTCGAAGAAAATGCTTAAAGGGCAGTTTTGGAATTAACAAAATTACCTTTGCACAAGAAACAGCCATCACCATCTTTGCCCCAGCTTTTGCTATACCATTTGCCTCTGATTTTGATCCAACCTATCACAAAATATCAATCATCTTCAAATAACAATGTACTTTGCTAAATTACCATTTTACCCTTGATGACATACCATGAATCCTGTGATATTTTGAAGGAACACCAGGGGAATATTACGTTGGGAACATAATTCAACAAAGTGGGCCCCTTTAAGAGCCGATTCATTAAACAAAACTCCATTATTTCCAATTATACCCACGGGCTGTCCAAGAATTCTAGCAAAACCTGTTACAAGTGTCTGCAAAATGCAAAAAAGGGATATCATTAATCATTAAAAATGAACAGTGTCATAAAAAATTTGAGTCAGGGGTAAAGTGGTAATTTAGCCCTCACAGTGCCATACAATTGCTTGAATTCATCGAATTCACTTCCATCAACTACACGAGCAATAATTGATCGAATGTCAAATGACCGTTTTAGGTCTGTAGGTGCGATTAATTGAAGCTCCTTCACATCATATAATGGCTCCTTGTATTCAGAATTGACCCCTTGTAAATTACCAATTTGCCCTTCGTTACCAGCCATGTGTAAGTTTTTAACTATATTCCTTCCTATTGATAGTGCATGCAGTTCATCTGCAAGTATGAAGGGCAATTTAGTAAGCATTTCACAAGTTTCAAGTTATATATTGTTATTATCTGTAATAAAATGTAAATACATTGCTATTATGAGTGAAAAAAAAGGATAAGTATGTTGCTATTTCCCAAAATTTGCCCTGCTTTTATTCATAAGATAAAAAGTTTACCTTGAGCAAAATAGTCTGAAACACCTGATACCTTGCAATGTACATCTGCACCTCCAAGATCTTCAGAAGATACTTCTTCACCTGTTGCAGCCTGAAAACTATTAATATTAGATAAAGATATAAAAAAACTAAACATAAATGTAAAACAATAAGTAACATATATGATATATATCATCTTAACTAACCTTAACGAGTGGTGGGCCTGCTAAAAATATGGTGCCATTTCCTTTAACCATGACACTTTCATCAGCCATGGCGGGTATGTAGGCCCCACCTGCTGTGCAAGAACCCAATACAAGGGCAATTTGGGGAATACCTTCTGAAGACATGAGGGCTTGGTTGTAAAATACTCTACCGAAATTCTCTTTATCAGGGAAAACTTCAGCCTGTTTTGGGAGAAAAGCACCACCACTGTCAACAAGGTATATACATGGTAGTCTGCATTTAGCAGCAATCTCTTGAGCTCTGAGATGTTTCTTGACAGTAATTGGATAGTATGTGCCTCCTTTAACTGTTGCATCATTTGCAATGAACATACAGAGCTTTCCATGTATTGGTCCTATTCCAGTTATGATACCTCCAGATGGAAGAGGTTCTTCGTATAATTCATGGCCTGCAAGCTTGAATTGAATGTAAAAGAAATGAACAGATGAACAAGAAGACACCGTTGCTGATCAAATGTTTGTTTCTATCACAAGTAGCAAGTTGTATATGAACAGTAGAAGATTCTAACCTGGGAAAGCTCGAGAAACGAAGAAGAAGAATCCAGTAACCGATCGATTCTCTCCCTTGGAAGCATTTTGTTCCTACTTTTATGCCTCTTTATAGCTTCCGCTCCTCCACCTTCGGTAACCTTTTAACACAATGAATACAAAATCGTTAACAAAATTTACTTCCTACACTCGCATGTAGTCAAAAACACTAAATCTGCAGTCCAAATCGATATCTCAAATCTCGTAATTCAAAAAACTGAAGATCCAATCGCGTTAACAAATTAGTGCTAATTCGAATGCGTTGCAAGCATTTGAGTTAGCAATGCTTGAAAATTTGCTAACTCCAGCCAACCACATGTTATTCATCCTCGATTTACTAGAAATTAGAAAGCTAAATTTACGTCAAGAGGGAGAGAAACAAAACCTGATGGATACGAGAGTAAAGTTGAGACATGACAGATTCCATTTCCTTAGAGTTTCGAATAAATGAATCGGAGGTCCGGTCGATATCATCGGGGAGGACATTGTGTCCTTGTGATTGGGTACTGAAACCGCGATTGCTCGAGGACATCAACATGGCGGAGTTGATTGATGAACGCCATCGATATGCAGATGGTAGTGAGGTTGATTTTGCACTTCTTGTCAAGAACCCTAACATTTTTTTAGCTTGACTGTATCTCTGTCTGGTGTATGAAGAGTGAAGACAAAGATATATATATAAGCAAATCAGTAATGGAAGATAAGTATGCGTCGTGTTGGGTTGGCTTTGCTTTCTGGCTGCTTGTCTGTAATTCATATCCCCGGCGTTATAGATACGTATGTATCCATTTCAATATTAATAAAACATGGACCATATAAATAATCATTAAAAATAAATATAGAATTAAATTGTCATGAGTTGAAAGAGTACCTTAAAGACAAAAAAGGACCAACTTAGACATGCTAAACTTAGATCTAGAAGACTATAAAATGGCAAATTGTTGGAAAAGTCCTTTTTTAGCAATTTAAAGTAGGTTGAAACTTAAAGTCTCGTATACTAGTTTAGATTAAAAAGATGGGTGACGAATCCCAATATAAAAAGGTTAATTGCAATATTTTCTGAAGAAACATACAAGCACATGCTTCAAATTTCTTTTGTAGAGATAGATGATCATGGGACATGGATTGGTTATGAAGAAGGTATGTCTAAACATTATTTGAGTTTCGAGTTTCTTTATTCGAGACGAACTACTTGAGTCGGCTTGATTATATCTTCAATCTTATGAGCAGTAAAACCCATCTTGAGTCGAGTTCTATAAAATGATTTAGAATTAGCGAGATTATATATATATATATATATATATATATATATATATATATATATATATATATATATATATATATATATATATATATATATATATATATATATATATATATATATATATATATATATATATATATATATATATATATATATATATATATATATATATATCAGGTGCTACTTAAGACAAGAAACTTGTAAAAATAAAAACATTATATACCATTACTATTAAGAAAATAAATTGAATTTTACTAGCTAACTTTCTTCATTTTTCTCGTAACGATTTTGAATATAATTTATAATCATTAATTAATTTTGTGTTATTTATATCATTACTAGACGAATGCCCGCGCGTTGCGCAGGAAAAAACTTGTATAGTAAGAATTAGAATATAGATATATACATGTTATTTTACATAATTTTTAAATAGTCTATATAAAAATATCATTATTATTTTCAATTATATGATAATAGATACACGTATCTAAAATTTGGAATACAAAAAGTTATAATAATTATAGTAAATGAATACAATTCATCAAATAAAATTAAAATTAATATGGTTCAACTTAAATAGTTATCTCAAATCACACAATTTTAATAGCATCTACATATAGGTTGCGTATGTATATATATTTTTTGTTTAATTTCGATATACTTTTACTTTTATCTATTTCTAAATTGTATTAAAAACTATTTATTTGGTCATGTTTCAATTTCAAGTATTTAATTTAAATTAACAGTATGCTTTCTGGTTTTTGTATTTATTTTTTCTTATAATTATGATTTTATTTGATGTTTGTTTAAAAAATATTTAAAACTATATTAAATATTTAGTAATCTATAACGATTACTTCTATAAAATTCATATGCTTTATTATATTTATTTTTTCTAAATAGTCTCATTGGTTATCAATATTATACTAATATACTACCTCTTAATAATGAAAAGTTTGCTTGAAATACTAAAGATTTTAAATACTAAAAAATTAAAAATCAATTTTAAATAATATGTCCAAATTGGTTCTTGTTCTATATTATAATTTTTATAAAATATACAACAAAGAGAAATATAAAATTAATAAGTAATTATAAATAATTAAAAAGAATATTTTACATATTATAGAAATACAAATTTCTAAATAGATGAAATCTACAAATTTGAACGATAATTGGGTGATAGTGTAAATATTTCTCCATAGTTTAGCAAAGGCTTTAATTGTCACTCAAATATCTTGAAAAATATAATTTTAATGGCGATAATTGAGTGTTGCGTGATTTTCTATATAGTAAAAACCACACGGCACCACACATGCGATTTCGGATTTTGAAAAGTTCGAATTGCATTATGTGGGTGGTGCATGCGGTTTTATGCGGTTTTAGACTTTCGAATATATTTTATTGAACTTTAATTATTTGGAAATGTTCCCAACAATAAAAAATGATTAATGATTTATATAGTTTCTTTTAATTTGAGTGACACCTTTATTTATAGAATAAAAAAGGTTTTTACATTGGTTTATCGTAACTATGTGGGATCAAACTTTCATTCATAATATTTATTTTGTGTTATTTTCTTATCCCACATCGATTATGAAACACAACTAATGGTGAATCAAACATCTATAAATAAAGATATTAACTCATTTCTTATCTCACATAGCTTAATAAACAAATTTCAAGGGAAAAGATCATATATAACTAAAGAGGCTAAAATCATTTCCTTTATATATTTGTTATTTTGTGTTCTTGATTGTAACTGACTTAGGCATCGATTGGAACATTCCATGAACAATTAGTTTTAGTTTTATGATTGAATTCGTAATATTTTGATGGGTCGTAATATTTGGATGGGTACCTACCGGTGTCCACTTCTAGTTTTTTCTAAAATTATTCAAATTAATGTGATACATGATAGAAATTCATCTTGATCTTTATTGATTGAATGACTTTTATTATAAGATTTATACAAATACAAATGATTGACTGACTTTTAATTATGTTCAGACATTTACTATTTGATTTTTCAATAAATATAAATCATATTCAAACGAAAAAAATGTTTACAACATTGTCACCACATGTTAAACTATGACACACGACGTATTATGAGCTTGCAACCCAATTGAGGTTTTAATAGATTTAAGTCATCTTAATATTTCATCTTTTGTAGTTTCAATGCTTTTGAAAGCTAAAAAAATAGTAAAATTCATCTAAACTTTGAGATAAAACATGTTTTATGTGAAATTAACCATTGATTAACAATATATTTTGAAAACCATGGTATGATCAAGATAAAAGGATAAGACAACCTAATGGGTGGTATTATATAATGGAAAATTTAAAAGTTATATACATGTGTGAATCAATATACGACAAATTTAAAAAACTAAAAATTAATATGACAAAAGATAGATAATTTATCCTGAAACATATTGTTTCAATGACCTTTCTTATAAGAAATATATAGATATAGATACATATATGTATATTTTTTGTTATATAGATAATGGTTTGATTTAATTTATTTGAACAATGCTCAAACATTTTCTCTTGAAATTTTTTATGTACATATATCATGGTGAATAAAAAGAAGTCAACATTGTTGTCAGTTTTTTATTACAACATACTATGAACTTCCAACTTAATTGAGTTTTTAAAAGTTTTAAGTAATTTTAATTTCACTTTTAAGTCTCAACATTTCTATAAATTGAAACCAAATAATATAATCCTTTAAAACTTTGAGATAAAAACATGTTTGAATGATAAAAAGACCACTAAACAATGATAGACTTGAAAATCATATTATGATGAAGATTGATGCATAATGAAAGCAAATAAGTGGTATTATATAAGTGAAAGATGAATGATCATATTTGTGTGTCAAGCAATGTGGGACAAAGAAAAAAGTTCAAATTAACTAATGTATTTAAATAATATATATTAGGTTGGAAGTTGAAAAGTTGGGGGTTTCAAATGCATGTGGTGTAAGGAAAAATGCTTCCTTTATAAGATATAAGATTATCCACTACCATATGTTTAGCAAGTTATAATATTATAATATTTTTATGTGTCTTGGGATGTGTTAATGGCAGTTTTAAACAAATTCAAAAGGTTCTTGAGCTCTCCAAACAAAATTTGTAACTATAAACAAAATACTTTGATATATAACAATAAATGTACAAAATAATTTGAGAATACAATTCTTCTGACAAACAACATGTACATACGAAATAGATGTACATGCAGGGCCGGCCCAATGGGTAGGGCAAGTTGGGCGATTGCCCCGGGCCTCGTAAAAAATAGGGACCAATTTTATTTTTGTTGCATATTTTATATATATTTATATTTGCAAAGTTATTCAACGTAAGTGTTTTAAGTGACCTGGTAGAGACGCTCCTCTTTCACGTAGAAGACCACGGTTCGATTCTCATTAGATGCTTTTCTTTATTTTATTGAATTTATAAAGAAGTTTTCATTAATAGATGGCGGGGAATTTCTGTATTTTCTAAAGCAAAATTTGGGGCATCGGGTTAATTGGTTTAGCTGTAAAGTCAATTTTAGAAACAAAAGATGAAGATAAAATAGTGTTTAGTTTAATCGTTAATGTTTGTATAATGTATTTTATAGCATTGTTTGGGTTAAATCTTTTAAAATCTTTCTGTACATGTCCTTATATTCTTAGTTATTTATATAGAGGTTTAAGGTAGATTGGTATTAATAAAAATAATATGGGTAAAAATAGAAAATATTGTTCTACATTCGTTGCAACTGTTCCGCAACTGTTTGTATTTCTTTTTTCGACTAAAAATGGTTCTAGTGAATCATTTAAATCATATTCGAAAGGATTTATCAAGATTCCATTGGTTGGTCGTAGTAACGACAATGAGACTCCATAACTAAACTTTACATTGTGTAGATTTTTCAAATATTAATATGTTATTTGTTCGTGAACTAAATGCAATCATGCAAGATTTAAGATATTGGGAAGAAACGTCCACCATTATAAGACATTTAACTATAAAAAAATAACGTTAAATGACATAGATGTACTGTAGTTGTGATGGAGGCATGGTCTGTGTCCTCTACCAAACACTAAACATCAACGTTGCGCTTTAACGTTGCCTACCTTCAATTTTTTTTTTATCATTTTTGGAAATATATAATTGCATATATTATTACTGTTATATTTTATGAAGGAAAGTCCAAACTTTCATTGAGCATCATTGATTATGGTGTTTGATACATGTTCTTAAATTAAAAAAAAAAGTAAAAAAGGTTAAAATGTATCTTATAGAAGGGTCACGTCCAAGTTTTTCAAAATTAAAATTATTAAAAAAACTATTTGAGATCATCAATGTCATAAGAAAGATTGAATGGTTTGGCTATATTATGTATAGAGAAAGATATGTTAGACAATATTAAATGTGATACCATTATTGATGACTTTGACTCTAAAAATGCTCGAAAATGTAAGTGTTGAAAATACGATAACTAATCTCCACGAATAAGGTTTTTAAGCCTATTACTGTGTGACAGATATGTATTTTATCTATAAGTTGCGGAATAAAATAAAACGGTAAATCTAAACTAGACAGTATTTAAATAGACAGAAAGCGGTAAATAAAGTAAAAGTTAGAAGTTAAAGGTTAGATGTAATAAACGCCATTATCAACGATAACGTGTTTTTACAATAAATAAAAAGGTTAGAAGTTAGAAGTTAGAAATTAGATGTTAGATGTAATAAACGCCATTATCAACGATAACGTGTTTTTACAATAAATAAAAAGGTTAGAAGTTAAAAGTTAGATGTCACGGTTAAATACAGTCCACATATGTTTTGGTTGTCACGGTTCAATTCGGATGTATTTGAGATTTGGTACAGTTGATTTATAACAGTTTAAATAAATCAATAACGACACATATAATTTTAAAAGAACTTATCGATAGCTGCGGAAGATAGCGTTTTTCTTGATATGTCGATTTCTTGTTCTTCACGGTAAGATGAGGTTTTGGTGATTTTTGGTGTCGGGTAGAGGTTGTTTAGAGGTTTGGAGTTTGGTGTCGGGTAGAGGTTGTTTGGAGGTTTGAGGTTTGGTGTCGGGTGAAGGTTTTGTTTCTTGCGGTTTTGCGGTTTGATCCTCGTTGCCAAATGCAGAAATATCAGAATTTTGAGCTGTTTGGTCGTGGATTAGAGTGTATGGAGCTTGGATAATATGTGTGTGTTGTGTGTTAGTGTTGGAATGGCAAGAGGTGAGCTTCAATTTATACTGCTGAACTACAGCCATCGCGTCGCGACCAGGTGGTCCGTCGCGTCGCGAGGGTGCGGCTGTCGAGTGCTTTTGGTCGGCCACTGGTTAGTGCGTTGGGTTGGTAGTCTCGCGATTTGAAAGTTGGTGGTGTCGCGTTGGAGGTCTTCGCGTCGCGACCACCATCTCCGTCGCGTCGCGATCGCTGTGGTGTTTTGGTCTTCTGCTTTGCTTCTTCTTCACGTCGCGACCACAGTGTCTGTCGCGTCGTGATTGCTGTAGCAGTGTGATATTTTGTATTTTGCTCTTTGGTTTGTAGCGTTACTTCCTCAGGTTTGGATGTTTTCTCAAAGTTTCTCGGGTCTTGATTTATTCTTGTTTTTGATCTCGAATTCACGCAATCTGAAATAAACTGATAATATTTGTTAGATAATAACAGTTCATCTTATTTCAGTGATTTTCACATACAAAAATATATTTTTCAACAATTTCCCCCTATGTGATCATTACTGAAATAAGAACAGATTAAAAGGTAAGGTTGAAAATTCTTGTAATTTGGATAAAACATTTATAAAACCATATCACTTGTTTTGAAAGAGTGTGACTAGATTTTACTTATGTTTTGAAAAATGTTTGTCAAGAATATTTGTTTCTGAATCAAAGCCTCGAGTTCGATTATCAAAAGGTTTTTGTATATGTATTTTCATAATATTCCTTAAGATTTTATAGCATTTATAAAGACGACAAGTGATCTTGATAGGTCGAATCAGATGAACTCTCATAGGTATAGCTCACACTTGACTGAGGTGTTTGTTTGTTCTGGGTGCAGAACTGGTGTATAATCACTAAAGATGAGTGATATCTCTCAGTTTGAAGGTGTTGACTTATGCTTAATGTGGATTTATACCTATATACTTTAGTCACTTGGTCTTCATATTAGATAATCAATCACATAATACTGGTTTCGGCATTACTCAGAGGGTTTCTTCATTCATGCCATTGATGTTCACTCTCTCTCCGTCGGGAAATACATGTAGAGGGGTTTAGAAATTTTCATAGTGCAGTTTGCAACTAAGAATATTCAATTATGAAGGCTACAGTATCCCGGTAAGTCTTCGGTTTTGAACACCTATATTTGATAAAGCTTTTGAGAATTCGTTGTTTTGAGAGGTGTCTGTCTTGATGGATTGTTGTTGTAAATCTTCTTTTTCTTTGGTGATGTGTTTACCTTTGTTTTTATCTTTTCTTGATTTGTGCGAAAACTCATTGTGTAAAAAAATATCTGATGTGGTTGCCAATTGTGATTTGTTGACAGCATTTGTTGGATATGACTTTGTCGTTTCTTCATTTGTCAGATTCGTTATTGCCAGATGATGAAGCTTTTCTTTGAAGTGGTTTGATTGAGGATAGGGATAGGTGATATAATAGACAGTTTGTCTAATATATAAGAAAATGAAGGTATCGTCCCTGGTCATTTTGATATCTAAGCAAAAATGAGACTAGCATCACGGTATAAGAGTATAAATCCTATAAGTCATAATGAAAACACCTTTGCTCACAGAAATGAATTCCACTTAGCATTTAAAGACGAGGCACAAAATTCTCACATGGGTTTGGTTTTCATCTGAATCTCCTGATCTTATGTCCCTTAATGGATAAAATCGTTATAATTGAAATAAATTCAAAGGGAATAGGAGAATGTACATAACGAAAATTTTGAGATTTGAACCTTCACTTTAATTTAAGAATCAATATGACTGAGAACATTCATCGAGCATAAGTATCTGAAAATTTAGTCACGAAGATGTTAATCACATGGTTCTATAAAAGCTTATTATGACAAGTCTTTTATTGTATTTTTGAAGATTTGTTTTTCTGAATGTTTTTGGAAATTTTGGTTATTTGAATGTTTTTGGAAAATTTTGGTTATTTGAATGTTTTTGGAAAATTTTGTTTATGAAAGTAAACACTCTTTTGTACAAACAAAAAGTAAGAGATTAGGGATGGATGTTATCTGGATTCAACATTCCTAGACGGCCTAGGAAGTATTGAAACTTGGTTTCGTCTAGAGCCTTAGTAAAGACATCGGCAATTTGATCTTCTGTGTTTATGAAGTGCAATTCGATATGACCTTTTTGTATGTTGTCTTTGAGGAAATGATATCGAATATCAATGTGTTTTGTCATGGAATGGTGCACTGGATTGTGAGAAATGGCGATTGCGCTGGTTGAATCACAAAATATGGGAATTTGTGATACTTTGTAGCCATAGTCACGTAATTGAGTTTGCATCCACATGACTTGTGAACAGCAGCTTGCGGCAGCTACATATTCAGCTTCTGCGGTTGAAGTGGACACGCATGATTGTTTCTTTGAAGTCTAGCTTACCAGTCTGCCTCCTAGAAATTGGCAAGAACCAGATGTGCTTTTTCTGTCTAGTCTGCATCCTCCATAGTCGGAGTCGGTGAAGGCATTAAGCTGAAAATCAGAGTTAGCTGGATACCAAAGGCCAAGAGATGGAGTTCCTTTAAGATATTTGAAAATTCTTTTCACAGCTATGGCATGAGATTCCATAGGATTGGCTTGGTATCTGGCACAGACACATGTAGAGAACATGATGTCGGGTCTGCTGGCTGTGAGGTATAGGAGTGATCCTATCATTCCTCGATATTTCTTTTGATCAACAGGCTTGCCATTTAAGTCTGCATCTAATTTGTAACCAAGGGCCATTGGGGTTTTTGCTGTATTTGAGTTGTCAAGAGAAAAACGAGTTAGAAGATTTTTAACATAATTTTCTTGATTGATGAAAATTCCATCTGACGATTGTTTGACTTGTAGTCCAAGAAAAGTAGTCATTTCTCCTATCATGCTCATCTCAAATTTGCTCTTCATCAAATCTGCAAACTTGATACTCAACGATTCATCAGTAGAACCGAAAATTATGTCATCGACATATATTTGAACGATTAACAGATGTTTATTAAAAATTTTACGAAAGAGAGTTTGATCAATTGAACCTCTTTTGAATCCTGATTCTTCTAGAAATGTTGACAATGTTGAATACCAGGCTCGAGGTGCTTGTTTTAAGCCGTAAACTGCTTTTTGTAACTTAAAACTGTGATTTGGGAACTGTGGATCTTCAAAACCTGGAGGTTGTTGAATATACACATCACGATCAATCTCTCCATGTAAAAATGCACATTTTACATCCATTTGATAAACTTTGAAGTTCTTGTGTGCTGCATATGCTAGAAAGATACGAATGGCTTCGAGTCTTGCAACTGGAGCATAAGTTTCATCGTAATCGATTCCTTCTTGTTGAGAATAGCCCTTGACGACAAGTCTTGCTTTGTTTCGACAAACTATGCCTTGATCATCAGTTTTGTTTCAGAAAACCCATCTTGAACCTACTACAGTAACATCGGGAGGAGTAGGAACAAGATCCCATACTTGGTTTCTTTCAAATTCAGCTAGTTCTTCTTGCATGGCTTTGACCCAGTCTGGATCTTTGAGAGCTGAATGGATGGTTTTGGGTTCTGTCATGGATAAGAATGCTCCGTATAAACATTCATTTGAGGTAGCGGCTCTTGTTTGAATACCAGAATTGGGATCTCCTATAATTTGTTCTGCAGGATGATTTCTGGTCCATTTGTTTAGGCGAGTTTTTTCAGGTATTTCGATTGGTGTTTCTATGTCCCATTGTTCTTCTTGGTCAGGTGATTCTGTTGGGAATAGATTTTGGTTGTTGTCAGATATGTCTTTTTGGATTATGGGGTGAGAATGAGGTAAATAAGGTTCCCCCATAGATGATGCACTGGGATCATTTTGAACAGGTGGATTGGGATTGTTTAAAGAAGGATTTAGTGTTGGTAATTCCCCCTCGACTTGACCTGCATTTTCTTGGTTTGATTGTGAAGTTTCTGCATCGGAGGTTCCTGTAGGAATTGTAGAAGATGTTAGAAATTCAGAACTATAAGCGGTTTTGGGTTGTTCAAAAAGTAAATCAAGATCAATTTCTATGTCCGTAGAAGGCATTTGTTGAATTGGATTTTGAAAAATAGTATCTATCATTTGTGAACCAAAATGTTCACGATCCAATTTTCTGACATAAAATTCATCGAAGTGGACATCGGTACTTTCTTCAATTACTCTTGTACGTTTGTTCAGTACTCGATAAGCAGCTGAGGTAAAAGAGTAACCAAGGAAAATTCCTTCGTCTGATCTTGATTCAAATTTTGAAAGGTGATCTTTGTTATTCTTTATGAAGCATCGACAACCAAAAATATGAAAGAATTTGATGTTTGGTTTTCGGTTGTTATTGACTTCATATGGTGTTTTATGAAGTTGTTTATGGATTAAAGAACGATTTTGAGTGTAGCAAGCTGTGGCTATTGCTTCTGCCCAGAAGTATTGTGGCAGATCAGCAAAGATGAGCATTGATCTTGCAGCTTCGCACAGAGTTCGGTTCTTTCTTTCAACAACGCCGTTTTGTTGAGGAGTGTAAGGGGCTGAAAAGTTGTGTTCGATGCCTTTGTTTTTGAGAAATGAGTCTAGAGTTATGTTTTTGAACTCTAAACCATTGTCACTTCGGATTCTTCGAACTGGTCGTTTGAGCTTTAATTCAATCTGTTTGATGAAGTTTATTATTTCTTCAGGTGCTTCTGACTTTAGCCTTAAAAAGAAAACCCAAGTAAAGCGTGAGTAATCATCAATAATAACAAGGATGTATTTCTTCCCTTTTATGCTTTGGGTTTTTGCAGGGCCGCAAAGATCAATGTGCAGTAATTCTAGTGGTTCGGATACACTAGATTCAGAAATGCTTTTATGAGAGGATTTGGACAGTTTTCCTCCTTCACAAGCTGCACAAAGAGTTTCATTATCAAGTTTCAGAAGTGGCAGTCCGCGAACAAGATCATTTGCAATCAACTTGTTGATGTAGCCGAAGTTGAGATGGGAAAGACGACGATGCCACAACCAACTAATATCAGCTGAAGCTTTGGACAAGAGACAGATGTCTGGTTTTCCATAGATAAGGTCCATATCTAGTGGATACATGTTGCCTAGACGATCAGAATTGACTAGAATGGCTTTGGTCTTGGCATCCGTGATTATGCTTCGCTGTTTGGTGAAAAGAACTTCATGATTGTTGTCACAAAGTTGTGATACGCTGATTAGGTTGTGTTTCAGGCCGTCAACGTAGGCTACTTTCTTGATGGTGAAGTGACCATTTGTTATGTTTCCATAACCTTTGATTCTTGCAGTCATGTTATTTCCAAAAGTCACCTCTTGTTTGGATTATGTGGGTTTGAAGTCTCGTAGAAAGCTCTGGTTTCCTGTTATATGCTTGGAGCAGCCACTATCGATATACCATGTGCCATCCTTGGGCTCTCCAGCACAAAATGCCTGCAATTAGACAGAAACTTTAGGTACCCAAACCAAGGTGGGTCCTGATTTGTTAATGGTTTTCGGTGATTTGAAATCATTATGGTTTCTGTTAATTTGACGAAGTGGTTGAGGCTTGATTTGACTTATCAGATTTTCCCAATTTAAGATTTGTTTTTGAAAACCTGTCAGTTGAAATGGTCTTTGCTTTTGTGAAAGGTATCCTATATGTAAAGATCTGTTTGATAACCTTTCTTTGTATCTGGGATCTGAATGGTTTTGGAAAACACTTTGATGATGGAATGGAATTTGGTGAAATGATGGTTTCTGAAAGTTCCTTGAGAGATTGAAGTTTATCTTTTGAAAGTGACTTTGAATCGGTTTTTGAAAAGGTATTTGTTTTGGATTAAAGGTTTGTTTTTGTGGCACAGCGCTTGGTTTCAAAGGTTTTTCTTTGAAAACAATGGGCCTGCTTTGTTCTTTTGGTTTACAGACAGCTTGAATGGTTTGTTTATTTGTCTGTTGTTTCTTTGAATACTTTTGTCCCAAATTATTCTTTCCAATAAAGGTTGAGTTTAAAGAGGGAAAGACAGTTGGAGCAGAAGTACTACCATTTTGATGATCAGAATTTTCTCCATTTAAGAAATTTTCAAGTTTGATTGTGCCATCATTCCTTGTTAGTTTAGTAGATCTCAATTGATGAGTTACTGAACTAGCAGAGTCTGATTCAGATTTTAAGACTCTTTTGAAAGACTTTTTGGAAACAGTGAAAGCAGTATCATCTGGGCTACAGTTGATAACTGTTTCGTCATCTGAATCATCCTCATTAGCAGATAAGAAAAAATCTGGTAGAGGTGATTTAGAGTTTTCACAAATTGTTTCATTTTTCTTTTCAGTCTCTTCATTTTCAAAAGATTCTCTTCCAATTCCCGGTTTATAATTCGTATCAATTTTGCCAGTTCCTAAGTTATTTGCTTTAGTGAAAACATCATCACTCAATTTTCTGGCAATATTGATAGAATCCAGTTTTCCTTGAAATCTTTGATTTTCGGATTCAAGAAATTTGATTTTCTTTGAAGAATCATCTAGTTTTAGAATTAAACTAGTGTTGTTGTCAGTTAAATCTTGAATTTTTTGTTTTAACTGAAGGACTTCCTTTTCTAAGGTATCTTTTATTTCAGATGAAATAACAGATTGATTTTTTATTTTTAAGTCCCTTTTTTGTTTTAGAGCTTCATTCAATTGTTCTAGGATGTGATTATTTTCTTCAGATTTTCGTTCAATGTCTTTTTCAAGTTTGTCTCTAGTCCTTGTGGATTCTCCAAATCTGAGTTGCAAGGTTTGTAATTCAGATTTGTAGATATCAGATTTAACTATTGTGTCATGATACAGTCTGAGATCAGCTTTTAGACTGTTCTCAATCTTAGTCATGTGGGACTCAAATGGTGTTCTTGAAAGACCGAGATCTGAGATCATAGACCATACCTGATCGATGACATATGGAGCTCTTGTGGTTGGTTCATTGTCAGCCATGAAGCAGAAGTTTGACTGAGCTGGTTCAGTGTCGGTTTCATCATCAGAAGTTGGCCAGTATTCCACGCTAGGTTCGTGGAATGCCATCAAAGCTTTTTGCTTTGCTTTCTGTTCTTGTTTCTTCAGCTCTTCGGCTTTTTGTGCATAGTAGGCGGAGTCTTTGACTTTGACTTTGGCTCGACAATCTCGGGCATAATGATTTAGTCCTTTGCATTTGTGACAAATGATTACGTCGTCATCATCATCGTTATTGTCAGCCTTTTGGCTCTTAACAGGTGGTCTTTCAGATGTTTGAGTTTGTTTCTGTTGAGATTGTTGTGAATGATTTTTCTGAAATCCAGAACTTTGGTTATTATAAGAGTTGTGATTATTTTGAAAACCGCGATTCTGAAAGTTTTGTCCAAAAGTGGATCTTTGTTGAAAATTTGGTCTGAAGTTTGATTGATTATGATGTGGCAAAAATCTTTCAAGATTAGTGTTTGCTACCAAAGCGCACAATTGTTGGTAATCAGCTTCATTATTTGGATCAGACAAGTCACAAGAATTACTTGAAAAAGCTTGGTTTTGATCAATTTGACTTTGATCATGAAACTGTGTTTGGTTTTGAGAGGATGTTGACAACAAAGCAAGTGGTCCTCCAAAAGAAGTTGACGTTGGTGGGTCAATCGATGATTCATACGATTGTAATTCTCCGTACAGATTGTACAAAGATTCAGTATGAATTGCCGGATTTCCCTGAATGATTAGTTTGACCATTTTCCAGCTTTCATAAAGGTTGTTTAAAAATTTGAGGTTTATTTCATGCTGTGACTTTTTGATGCCCAGATTATTCATTTTGATGGTAATGAGATTGAATCTGTCATGAGCATCATGGATGGTCTCATGTGAAAACATTTTGAAGTTGTCAAATTCGTTTAAAACAGATGTTTTCTTGTTTCCAATGATTCTCTCATTTCCTTCAAAACGATTTTTCAAAGTTTGCCAAATTTGGTTTGCAGTTAAAAGGATTATATCATTCATTTGGCTTAGAATACTGTGGGGTATTCCAGAAACAAGCTCCTTTTTGGCTTGAAGTTCAAGTTTCTTCCTTTCATTCAGTATATCCAGGTTACTTGTAAGAGAGGTCATGTTATCTGGTAGAGATCCGTCTACACATTTCCACACGTCTTCACTTATAGAGTTGAGATGAAGATTCATACGACCTACCCATGATTTATATTCTTCGGGAATAAGAATGGGTGCTCGAGTACCTGAACCTATACTGTTAGCAATAGATACAGAATTTATGTTTGAGTAGTTTGCGGAAGACATTTTTTTTTTGTTAACGAAAATGTGATGTTAAAATGAAATTTTTAAAGAAAACTAATTGGTGGTTTATAAAAACGCTACACAAAAGTTTTCGACAAAAATTTTCAAAATAAATCACACAAGTAATTTTTAAATGTTTTTTTTTTAATATATTTAATTTTTTTTGTTGAACAAGTGATATTAAGATGAAATTTTTAAAGGAAACTTATTGGTGGTTTATAAAAACGCTACACAAAAGTTCACGACAAAAATTTCAGATTAAATCACACGAGCTCTGATACCAATTGTTGAAAATACGATAACTAATCTCCACGAATAAGGTTTTTAAGCCTATTACTGTGTGACAGATATGTATTTTATCTATAAGTTGCGGAATAAAATAAAACGGTAAATCTAAACTAGACAGTATTTAAATAGACAGAAAGCGGTAAATAAAGTAAAAGTTAGAAGTTAAAGGTTAGATGTAATAAACGCCATTATCAACGATAACGTGTTTTTACAATAAATAAAAAGGTTAGAAGTTAGAAGTTAGAAATTAGATGTTAGATGTAATAAACGCCATTATCAACGATAACGTGTTTTTACAATAAATAAAAAGGTTAGAAGTTAAAAGTTAGATGTCACGGTTAAATACAGTCCACATATGTTTTGGTTGTCACGGTTCAATTCGGATGTATTTGAGATTTGGTACAGTTGATTTATAACAGTTTAAATAAATCAATAACGACACATATAATTTTAAAAGAACTTATCGATAGCTGCGGAAGATAGCGTTTTTCTTGATATGTCGATTTCTTGTTCTTCACGGTAAGATGAGGTTTTGGTGATTTTTGGTGTCGGGTAGAGGTTGTTTAGAGGTTTGGAGTTTGGTGTCGGGTAGAGGTTGTTTGGAGGTTTGAGGTTTGGTGTCGGGTGAAGGTTTTGTTTCTTGCGGTTTTGCGGTTTGATCCTCGTTGCCAAATGCAGAAATATCAGAATTTTGAGCTGTTTGGTCGTGGATTAGAGTGTATGGAGCTTGGATAATATGTGTGTGTTGTGTGTTAGTGTTGGAATGGCAAGAGGTGAGCTTCAATTTATACTGCTGAACTACAGCCATCGCGTCGCGACCAGGTGGTCCGTCGCGTCGCGAGGGTGCGGCTGTCGAGTGCTTTTGGTCGGCCACTGGTTAGTGCGTTGGGTTGGTAGTCTCGCGATTTGAAAGTTGGTGGTGTCGCGTTGGAGGTCTTCGCGTCGCGACCACCATCTCCGTCGCGTCGCGATCGCTGTGGTGTTTTGGTCTTCTGCTTTGCTTCTTCTTCACGTCGCGACCACAGTGTCTGTCGCGTCGTGATTGCTGTAGCAGTGTGATATTTTGTATTTTGCTCTTTGGTTTGTAGCGTTACTTCCTCAGGTTTGGATGTTTTCTCAAAGTTTCTCGGGTCTTGATTTATTCTTGTTTTTTATCTCGAATTCACGCAATCTGAAATAAACTGATAATATTTGTTAGATAATAACAGTTCATCTTATTTCAGTGATTTTCACATACAAAAATATATTTTTCAACAGTAAGTTTATTTAGAGTTTTATTTTGTTGTTGCTATGTATTATGGTTCAGAGCATGTTCCGGCCTTTTTATTGTTTTGTTTTGTTTTGTAATATGTAGTTGTTAGGTTGTTTGACACATGGGGTATTGTCTCATGGCCATTTTTTTCCATAGGTGGGGAGTCCCGAGTCTGCTATTGTATTTATTTCCTAAATTAATAAAAAATTCCGGAGATACAACCCTCTTTTATTATAAAAAAAAATTATTGCTAAGGGCCCCATTTTATATTTCGTTCCGGGCCCTAAATCGGCTTGAGACGGCCCTGTGTACATGTGAAATAGTAGAGTTTTAGAGATTAAGATTGAACACAAGTATTCCCAATGTTGCAAGTTACAACAAATAAGCAAATAATAATAATACTAAAAATAGTCATCTATTTACCAACTAATTTCTACCAATAAATTCAAGTAATCAAGTATCAATTATATCACTTATAAACACGCAAACTTTCAATTACAACAAATAAGTTTATTTACAATTAAACACGTCATAATACAAATACTCAATACATCGCTTGTAATTTCACATACAAAATTACACAAAACTGTCAAATACCAAGTAACACAAAGATCTAAATTTCTATAAAAAATCACATTTGTCACAAGCAATAAATTCAACAAATCAAATAATGATTAATTTTTACCAAGAAATCTAAGTGTGTTTTTTTAGAACGACAAATGTCAAGAAATCTAAGTAAGACACATAGACACATAGTTTAGATTTCTACCACAAAAATCACGCTTGTCGAAGTTGAAAATTAAGCAAACAATAAATTCACATCTTTGCACATCATTTTCAAAAGGAAGCCTGCAAACAATTTGCCAAAAATTTCAAGGCAAGCAAGCCAAGAAACACACAAGCAACAGAAAATTAGATACCATTCAAATAAAAAAGTTTGAAGCATATTTGAAAATAAAACAAAAATCACTTATGTCACATACGTAAATATTGACATAAAAAATGCAACACAAACTTAACAAAATATTTTTTTACTGTGAGTTAACTTACTTTTGTTAGATTTTGTTTCTTCTTTTTACACGATTGTTTTATGTGAGAGAGAGAGAGAGAGAGAGAGTGTAAAATTTAACAACGAAAACCTCTTCTAAAGAAAATAATCTCTTCGTAACATTTACAAGGAACAATCTCACTACAACCGGCCTATTCTACGCTCAAGATTAAACACTCAACAAAAAAGGGAATCGATTAACAAAAACCCCTAAGAAAGAACGGTGTAGCAATACGTAATCAGGAGAACGGGAGAGATAACCCCAATGCGTTCTGTTAATTTCTCAAAAACAAGCTGATCTTTATTATTTATACTATCGGGTCAACCCACGGATAGATGACAGATCCGCGTGTTTATGAGCATGTCTGAATACAAAACGTGAGCCTTAGTCCTCCATTAATCTTCTAATAGCTGCACTAGTACCTCGAACTTCTATCAGTGTGTCACTCCAGCTCCTTTATCACCAACATATTACACACCGAGTCCATTCTAGTCCCTGAACCTTCCTGCACCAAACATACCAAGTTAGAATAAAAAATATAACAAAAACTAACTGAAATAAAACGTGTATAATTGTTAAGTTTGAACTGGTATTATAACATATATTTTAACAGAGAGAGAGAGAGAGAGAGAGAGAGAGAGAGAGAGAGAGAGAGAGAGAGAGAGAGAGAGAGAGAGAGAGAGAGAGAGAGAGAGAGAGAGAGAGAGAGAGAGATCACAAATAAGAAAACTAGAGACTCACGTTTCCACAGAGAATTTTTGTAGAGATTGATTTTCTTCGTATTTTGAGAGATAAACACATTTAATACCATTTACTAGAAGTGATTTAATCTTGTTTTTATCAGATTGTTTGTTATCAATCTTGGGTTATATTCTTGTAAAATATATTTAACTGTAATCGAATGATGGAGAAGATTGTAAGAGATTGAAAAAAAAAATTTATGGGGAAGGAAATAGATTTAAGATCAAGTATATTGGAATCAACAATTCCAATTGAAGCACATATACCTAGTGGTGTCTAGTTTATTTTGTCTTAAGTGGGTTATGCTTATGATTAATTCATTATTCAAAAACAATTTTGTTTTTCATAATTTAAAGTTTGATATGTGTTAAGATCGGAATTTTTGTCTTTTCCAAATTTTTGATTGATTTGCTTAGATTTCGATTCTAATGTAAATTAGTAAATTCAAAGAGTTTTGTTTTAATTAAGTTCAGTATGTGTATGCTATAAACTAATATTAAATTTTAGTTTTGATCTAGTATTTTGAATTTTTTTTGTTAGGTTACTTGATTGTTGTTTGTTTAATTTTGTGATATTGGTTTACTCTAATTATCATTGCATTTGTAACTTGTCTGCCAAGAAATAGGAAATACATTTTGTATAAGATTTAGAATTAGGTACAATGGGGTTTAAAACCAATAAGTGATGCGAATAATGTGGGCATTATAGTTGCTATAAAGTATGAGATGGAGAAGTTCGAAAAAGATGATTTTGGCATGTGGAGGATGAAAATGAATGTGTTTTTGCTACAACCATGTTTACTCCATTGAATTTATGTACAATATCTAAATACGTTAACTATACATGTAGTTATATATGAACATTGGGTCGCAAATAACAATAAAACTGTTGGTCGTGTATATTTTTTGTATGTATATATTGTATATTTAGTTAGCCCAATATTGTTTCTAGGTTTAGCACATTGTTTGTATTCCTCTCAACTTATGTATCTTGTGTATTTATATTATTGAGTAGCTTATGCCAAGATTTGTTGAAAAATAGTGATTGTAACAAAGACATCAAACCAATAATATTTAAATGTGATTAATATCATTAATCGATTAAAATATAATAAATAGATAAATAAAAGGTTTATGTTATTTAATGTTTCAAGCCAAATAAATAAAATATTTATCTATTTTAGTTAACCCACACTCATAATTAATTACTTGAAGTAATTAGTCAACTTTATTATTTAAACTCTTTAAAAAGCATAATATTTTTATTTATATAATAGATAAATAAAAAAAATATTTATCTATTATATAAATAAAAATATTATCTTTTTTAAAGAGTTTAAATAATAAAGTTGACTAATTACTTCAAGTAATTAATTATGAGTGTGGGTTAACTAAATAAATGCTTGGGAATATTAAATATTTGTCCTTTTTAGTTTAGTATAAAGGAAAACTTTTGAGACATTAAAAATTAATCCATCTCCCTTGCCATTCCATAGTCACGGTACATGAAACCCCACCCTACGAACTTCCTTGATTTTGAGAAGGACAAATCATTAGAGGTGATGTTTGCTTATCGTTAAATAGTGAATTGAGAATTAAAACCCGTATGAATTGTAAATACGCGCGTCGCGGCCCATGAAGTGTCCGTGTCGCGTGGGCCGTGAACTGCTAGGGTACGGCTAGGGTTTCATGTAAAGCCTATAAATATAAATGTTGGTCATTAGGGTTTAGTGTTGGTCAAAGTCAGAAGTCAATAGTCAGAAGAGGCCGATTTACTAGCAATCTAGGTACGCTCTGTAACACCTGTATTTAGCTCTAGAATAAAGAATACTCTCTCCTGCCCATGTACGTAGGTCATCTTGACGGATGAGGTGTTGAAGGAAGTTGTTGATCAACCCACTGCTGCCGGTATTTGGAAGAAGCTCTGTGATACGTATCAGAACAGTTCTTTGACAAATAGGTTGTATCAAAAGCAACGGTTGTACACTTTCCGGATGGCAGAAGGTACTCAAGTAAAAGAGCATCTTGATTCTTTCAATCGTATTATTCTAGATCTTCAAGGAGTAGGAGTAAAGATTGATGATGAGGATCAAGCCCTTATTTTGTTATGTTCACTGCCGAATTCACATGAGAACTTTGTTGATACTATGTTGTATGGAATAACAACAATTACTGTGAATGATGTGAAGGATTCTCTGCTGTCCAAGGAACTCAAACGTAGAGTTTCTAGGAATGAGGAGATATCTGGTTCAGGTCTGTTCGTTTGCAGAGGAAGAACATCGAATAAGAAAGATGGTGGAAATCGGAGTAAGTCACGTTCAAAATCGAAAGTTTCAGCAAAAGTCAAGTGTTATAACTGCAATGAGAATGGTCACTTCAAGAGAAATTGTCCATTGCTGAAAGGGGGGAAGGGAGAAAATAGCAACAATGGCAGTGCGGCTATTGTTCAGGATGGTTCTTGTAACACCCGTGTCCGGGATAGAATTTTAGATCAAAAGTAAGAGCGTTATACCATTTGGTGTAAACAGGTAATGATGTTATGATCATTATAAGCTAAGAAAAACATTAGTTATAATTTCATATAAAAATCAGCATTGTATGCCGATCTTAGAAAAATCATAATTAATTCTAGAAAAATCGGTTGGACCTCAAACCAGTGCACAAAGTTTGAAAATTGAGTCTAGTATAATTTATAAAAATTTAGTAGATCGCGACGCGTAAGGGTATTCATATCGGTAGTGAATACTACGAACGTGTGTATCAAAGTAAGCTAGATGTGGCATACCAATGCATCATGTACCTAAAATCTGTTAGTATATGATGAGTTGAGAAAATATTGCTACCTGACTAAAATAACTATCTTGTTAGCATGTGTGTATGAGGTGTATATTTTTCATAAGTGAATACCTCTTAAGTAGGTAACCTGTAGGTGAGTACTGTGGATAAAATGTATCGGTAGCTGGTTGAATATTGGATATTAGCTGTGCAGACGAATACGTGGGTATTAAGTGGTGATAGTCCTGGATATGGTATCATATCGTGGGTGGAGACTTTGTAGTTATATGTGGATGTTGAGCTGATATAAGGATTGTTGGTGTCATGTGGTGGATTGCAGAGCCGTGCAGTTGTGTGTGTTAGTTGTTAAGCCTTTAGAGCGAAAAGCTGTTTATTCTATGGGGCCACTTATATTTGTAGTTGGGACCACTTATGTTATGGGGCTACTAATATTTGTGGTTGGGACCACTTATGTGTGGGGCTACTTGTACTTGTGGTTGGGACCACTTATTCTGTGGGGTCACTGGTACCTGTAGTTGTGACCATTTATTCTGTGGAATTGCTAGTACTCGTGGTTGTGACCACTTATTTAGCGGGGCCACATTACTAGTATATGTGGTGGGACCATATATGTGATAATCGTATGAGCAGTAATTGTGGTGGGACCACATACAAGTGTTGTGATGGCTTTATTGGCCGGCAGTTCTAACATACATTTAGTTGGGTGTCTGGTGAATTTTTGTGACTCGATACCGCGAAGGGTCGAGGAAAGGACGAATAGCTGACTTGTTGACATTGTGAAGAGCAGGGATTGTGATATGATGTGGTGAATATGTGATGCATAACGAGTACGTTGCATCTATGATGTCTGTGTTGTGAGTGTATGAGATTACATAACACGTACTTTGTGTTAGTTCTATATGCCCAAGGATGATCATAAAATGATATTACTAATAATACATGATCATATAGGGTCACACCAACAACAAGTTTGACACCAATTGATCATTTAAAACGTTAAATTTGATTTAACATCAAATGATACTAAACTTGCAATTTAATCTTGTAGGTTATTATTATTTATCTAAATAATAATAACTACAAAATTAAAGGTTGATTAGTAATTCATATGTGATGAATTAATTAAGTGTAACAATTAAATTGTTTAAATTGTTAAACGATTTAATTGATTTATAAATAAGCCTTTTATTTAATTTAATTGGTAAATTAAATAAAATATATATATTGTTATATATATATATATATATATATATATATATATATATATATATATATATATATATATATATATATATATGTATATAATTATACAATTAAGATTGTATATTTAGATGGTTTATTTATATATAAGATTATGGGTGAAATGTTATCCCATTTAAGAAATAAGAAGATGTATTATTTATAAGCTTATAATTATATAAGTTTTATAAATAATAAAACCTACTAGCACTACATTTGATCATCCATAATTTAAGCCATGATGGGAGACATAAAAGCATGCATTGAGTTGTTAAACTAGTGGAAGATGCTAGCTTTTGTATATTGAAATCACATGGGTCTTTCCTTTCCAACTAGTGGCTTTTGCTTTCTCTTATTTGAAGAGATAATGGTCGATCATTGTAGTGGTGTGTGAGCATCTTTCATTTAATAAAATCAGCCATAAACTCTCCATAAAGAATCAAGCAAAAATCGTTTTTTTGGCTTAGTGAAGAAAGGAGAAGAAAAGGTTTTTCATCTTGCAAGTTGTGGAACTAGCATTCAAGGGTGTTCAAGCTTGTGGTGGATCAACTATAGAGGGATTCTAATTTGATTCCTAGCTATCAAAATCACCCAAACCAAACCCAAGAACAAAGGTTATGATCTTGAACTTAATCTATGTTTGTTCTTCATCTTATCTCTACATGTATGTAGCTTGATCCTCTTGAAAATGGAATTTGTGTTCATGATTTTATGCTTCCGTTGCAAACTCTTGTTTTTGAAATTAATTACATGAACCATGATTTCCAACACTTTGTAGTCTCAATAGATTGGCCTAGTTGATAAGAGGTGGTTAATGTGCCAGTATTGTAGTAATACCCTTTGGGTTTACTAATGCAACCGCATTGCGTTGAAATAGAGGGTGGTTGAGTGGAAGAAACAAAAATAGTCGATGTTGGAGATTTCGGGGACGAAATCTTTTTAAGGGGGAGAGAATTGTAACACCCGTGTCCGGGATAGAATTTTAGATCAAAAGTAAGAGCGTTATACCATTTGGTGTAACCAGGTAATGATGTTATGATCATTATAAGCTAAGAAAAACATTAGTTATAATTTCATATAAAAATCAGCATTGTATGCCGATCTTAGAAAAATCATAATTAATTCTAGAAAAATCGGTTGGACCTCAAACCAGTGCACAAAGTTTGAAAATTGAGTCTAGTATAATTTATAAAAATTTAGTAGATCGCGACGCGATGGTGTATGGGATCGCGACGCGATATCGTCAAAGGGTCAAAAAGGAGGTGCCGTCGACCTGAGTGCTTTTGCTTTAGATCGGGACGCGATCGTAAGCTTGGTCGCGTCGCTACGGGGGTCCAGGAGGCCTATAAATACGAGTTCTCAGCCTCATTTCAACCCACAACACACACCAAACACATATACGATGTAGAGGAGTGTTCTAGTGAGGATAATACGGTGAGGGAAGATGTTAGGAAGCGAGAAGCAAGTGGTAGCTGGTAACGGGGTGATCGGGAACTGTCAAAAGTTCGGAACGGGAGATGAGCCAGGACTCCGGGGGGAAACGCCAATCTTGTGTGGGTAATCACTATCGTATCTTCCTAATAGTTTATGAGTACAATATGTGAATGTTATAATGTCGTTATAACAATTCGTAATTCCAAAAATAATACCGAGTGATTTACTTACGAGGATGGTGTCTAGGCCGATTACTTGGGATCTGGTTGTTGGATTTTCCGAAAGGCTAAAATGCTGAAAGGATCCTGCCACCCCAACGAATCTTCTACCTGGCTATCCTTTACTTGATAAATCACGAGGTATCATGGAAGGGTTTAATGATGTAACTATGGTATAGTTAAAGATTAAAAGAGTGATAAATGGATTATTGTGTTAACAGTTAAAGACGGAATACGAAGCCGGGATAAACGCTGTAGTCGGCTATAACCAGGTGAGTTTCTCACTACATTGTGTGGACGTTATATGTCCTTTACTGTATTTTGTGTGCTTATAAGATGTTTTTAAGATATTGGTGACTAGTACCAAGTTGTGTGTATATTATTCCTGTTATAATTGTATGGGTTGGGGTATGGTGTGTGTGGGCTCGACGTACTGAGTAATATAAAGATACGTGCAAAATACACTGAGCAGATACGCATGACTCGACAAACAGGGTATGCGCGGCTCTAAGTGCTGAACTGAGGAATTAGACTTACTGAGCAGTTACGTATAGGAGGATATAATCCAATATACTGGGTAGAGCAGATTATGTGATGTGTGGCTGTATTTTTCCTGTTAGGGGTAAAGTATGTGTAGCTGATATGCTGTGTAGTGGTTGGAACTCACTAAGTCGTGTGCTTATCCTTTCCCTATTAAATTACCATTTCAGGTTGTACAGGTGGAAATGACGGCCAGGCATGACGGGTACACACTGATGCTGCTTATTTGGAGATTGGTGCGGTGAATTGATGTTTAAAATGATTTTAAACGACTTCAAAATGTTAATTTTTGAATAAATTGTTATTTATTGAAATAGAGATGTTTTCTTAAAAACCGGGTGTTACAGTTCTAAAAAAGAAGACATAGGTGATGTGTTGACTGTTTGTACATCTAGTTCTGTTGATGCTTGGGTCTTGGATACTGGGGCATCTTATCATATGACTTTTCATTGTGACTGGTTCGAATCTTTTAGAGACTTGAAAAGAACGGTGAAGTTGGGTGATGATTGGGTTGCTGAGGTCAAAGGAAGCGGTACGGTACAGATTATGATGCACGATGGTATGGTCAGAAAGCTTGATTGCTGGTATGTTCCGGATCTTCGTAAGAACTTAATTTCTCTTACTACTTTAGCAAAGAATGGGTTGAAATACTCTGGTGAAGAAGACTGGGTGAAGGTCACCAAGGGCTCTCTAGTGACAACGCGATCGTCACACGCGTCAAAAACAATTTATAACCCACTATTACTACGTAGATAGGGCAAGCGGGGTCGAGTCCACAGGGATTTAGTGGTTAATCTTTAACGAGTTGTAGAGTAAATATTGATTGTGATGGCAATAATATTGAAATAATAACTTGAAATAGAGAAAGAATTACTTCTGGTTTAGTTATCAACGACTAGGTTCACATGTTTTACTATAATGATTCCGATATAATTACTTTGACATAATTATAGTTTACTAACAATTGCTATTAAATGGGTAAATACATAATATGTTGAATCAATTATTTGTCTTTGTCTAACAATTTATTAGATTAGGTACAAACAATGGTTTGGCAATATTATGTTTTATGTAAATAATAGTAACATTACAACTTATTAACATATTCCTTGGGCACAAAGTATATTAAGTGATTACTCGTCTTAACTCGTTATTTAGATGAGATAGGCACGAATAATAAGTTGATAATATTATGTCTTGAAAATATGATAACAAGTAAAAGTAAACACAAATTATTCACTAATTGCATTTCAACGATATGAGAGTTTAATAGTTACAATAGTAAAACATTTGTTCGGAATCAAAGTAAAAACATGCTACACTAAAGGTATGATAACATTACCGGAAGTAATCTGAAAAGATTAGCCTTCCATTCGAGTGATGATCGTGGCGATAGTCTTGGTGTTCCTTGGCATGTAGCTTGGTGCTTTTACCTTTCGAATTATCTTGAATTACTACTAGAATTACCACCGAAATGGAGAATCTCTTGGTTCTAAACAACTAACTAAGAGAGATTTCGAGATATTACAACTGATTGAGAGTGTTGGAGTATTCTTATGAGAATTGGTGTAAATTGGTCTTGTGAATTGGTAAATTGGTGTCTAAAACCGTGCATAGAAGGCTTCTATTTATACTTGCTGAAACACAGTGCTCGCGTCGCGACCTAAGGCTCGTCGCGTCACGAAGGTGCGTCGTGGTGTTGCTTTTGGTCGGCCATTTGTCTGGTTAGTGCGTCTTGTTGGTAGTCTCGCGATCAAAGTTGGTATTATCGCGTTTGGTATCTTCGCGTCGCGACCATGGTCACCGTCGCGTCGCGATTGCTGTAGAGTTTTTATGAGTTTTTCGCATTTTTGCTCTTTGGTTCGGAGCATCACTTCCTCGGGTTTGGTTGTTTTCTCAGAGTTTCTTGGGTCTTGATTCATTCTTGTTTCTGAAATAAAGCCATAAAAGTTAGCACACAAATCCCTCGTGTTTTCCTCACACCAGCAGTTCCGGAGAACTCTGTTCAAGTTAAACATGAATCGTAATTCATGTTTAGCCACCTGTTAATATAAGCCTGTTTTGATGTTGAGCTTATTAGGATTTCCTATGGTAATTACCATAGTTCTGGCAGATTTGCATCCGCAACACAACAGTGGGCCGTGATGTGCAGTGTATGAACAAATGAGATATTCTCTCGATAGCTTGCAATTTTAGTGAGGATGTCTGGGGACTAAAGACAAACTAATCATAATTTTTTTGAGAGAAATAATGATATCATAATATGCTTTCCCCGTGATTTGTGAGATGTTTTCTATGCGAAAACAAATTGCTAGCTTGGGCTAGTGATGACCCGACAGTAGATCTATTATCACCGCCAGACTTTTGGGAGTCTATGGTGTGCATCAGGAGCTGCCGTTGGAATGTGAGCTTTTTCCTGGATGTTAGGAAAACATACATTCTTATTTGAAATATGATCCATTCGGTTAACAGACGAGGTAGGTTAGACGGATCTGTCTGAACCATATCTGTTATAGAGAAGCATTTTGCATGTTTTAAAGGCAATTCTTGTGTTTCTTCGAGTTACAAGAAAAGAAGGTTTTCTTGTGTTTCTGAGAGACTTTATGCGATAAAAACTGTCTTTTAAGATAATGCTTTATTGTAAAATAAAGCACTATCATCTAGTAGTTATGAAATGAAAGGTGCATAAGAGTGGGGTTCCTGTCTTAGAAGGAAATTCGGTTAGGGGAACTGTGGCGGTTACTCAATCTTTAGAGAGTAGTAATGATAAGACAGAGTTGTGGCATAGAAGGTTGGGACATATGAGTGAGAAGGGTATGTCAATTCTGAGTAAGCAGGGGCTGTTTGGTGGTGAGCTAACTGGAAAACTCAAGTTTTGTGAAGCTTGTGTCAAAGGCAAGCAACGCATGGTGAAGTTTAGTTCGGGTAAACACACAAGCAAGGAAATCCTGGAGTACATTCACTCAGATTTGTGGGGTCCTTCTCCGATCGAGTCTCATAAAGGTCATCGATACTTTGTGACTTTCATTGATGACTACTCAAGGAAGGTTTGGATATATTTTTTGAAGACTAAAGACGAAGTGTTTGGGAAGTTCAAGGAGTGGAAGACGATGATTGAAAAACGGACCGGAAAATCTGTCAAGACACCCAGAACTGACAATGGGTTGGAGTTCTGCAATGCCCCGTTTGACAACTTTTGCAAGGCAGAAGGCATAGTGAGGCACCACACTATACGACACACACCACAGCAGAACGGAGTGGCGGAACGGATGAACCAAACACTGTTAGCGCGTGCTAGAAGCATGCGGTTATATGCTGATTTATCAAAGAAATTCTGGGCGGAAGCGGTTAATACTGCTTGCTATCTGGTGAACAGATCACCATCAACTGCAATCGACTTTAAGACTCCTCAAGAGGTATGGTCTGGAAAACCCTCTGATTATTCTGGTTTACGTATATTTGGTTGTCCGGCTTATGCTCATGTTAATGATGGTAAACTTGAGGCGAGGGCAATGAAGTACATATTTCTAGGGTATGCACATGGAGTGAAAGGTTATCGTCTGTGGTGTACAGAAGAATGAAGAACTCCAAAATTTATTAATAGCATATATGTGACCTTTGATGAGTCTGATATGGTGAACCAAAGAGGAGGTGATACAAGTCATGTAGGGAAAGATCAGGGTGCCAACCAGAAGGTGGAGTTTGTCACACAAATTCCAGACAGAATGGTGATAAATGAAGAACAGCATGTCGGTGATGATCACCATAGACATGATGAAACTCATAAACAGCCCAATGAGGATCAGTCTGGCGATGTTGAGGCCGATGGTGAGAACAATGAGGATGAATCTATAGCAAGGAGAAGAGAGAAAAGGAACATGAAGACTCCAGCTAGATATGCTGCATGTGTCACTAATGGTGATATTGGTTCTGTTGCATATGCACTAGCTGTTGGTGAAAACATTGGTACTGATGAGCCTCGGTCCTATAAAGAGGCGGTTGCAAGTAAAGAAGGATCAAGCTGGTTGATGACAATGAATGAAGAGATGCAATCTCTTAAGAAGAATGAAACGTGGGATCTTGTTCCATTACCGAAAGGAGTCAAACCGGTTGGATGCAAATGGGTCTTTAAGAAGAAGGAAGGAATTCCAGGGGTTGAACCCGCAAGGTTCAAGGCACGGTTAGTGGCGAAGGGTTTTTCTCAAAAGGAAGGAATCGACTATCACGAGGTTTTCTCACCGGTCGTGAAGCACAAGTCAATTCGGGTTCTTTTGGCTATGGTGAGTGCGTTTAATCTAGAGCTTAAGCAGCTCGATGTTAAAACTGCATTTCTTCATGGAAGCTTGGAGGAGAAGATATATATGTCACAGCCTGAAGGTTTTCTGGGTTCTAATCAGGATCATGTGTCTGTTGAAGAAATCTCTTTATGGTTTGAAGTAGTCTCCTAGACAGTGGTATAAGAGATTTGATTCGTTTATGACTTCGCATGGCTACATTCGGAATCAGTTTGATAATTGTGTCTACTTGAAGCAGTTGTCCAATGGGTCCTTTGTTTATCTGTTGCTATATGTTGATGATATGCTCATTGCAGCCAAGGAGATGGCTGAAATTAATAACTTGAAGAAGCTTTTGGCAAGTGAGTTTCAAATGAAGGATTTAGGTGCAGCAAAGAAGATATTGGGGATGGAGATTCAGAGAGACAGGAAAGCGGGGTTGTTATATGTTTCTCAGCTGAAATATATTGAGAAAGTCTTGCAGTCTTTCAGTATGGATCAGTCAAAACCAGTTGGAACTCCTTTGGCAGCGCATTTTAAATTAAACAAAAGTAATATACCAACTACGGATGAGAAAAAAGACTATATGAGTAGAGTTCCGTACTCAAGTGCAGTTGGAAGCCTTATGTATGCTATGGTATGTACTAGACCTGATTTAGCACATGCAGTTAGTGTGGTTAGTAGGTTTATGAGTAATCCTGGGAAAGCTCACTGGGAAGCGGTCAAGTGGATCCTGCGATACTTGAAGAGGACTAAGGATGTTTGTTTGGTTTATGGTGGTAATACTCATAGTAACTTGGTGGGATATGCAGACTCAGACTATAGTGTCGGCTTGGTGAAAAGGAGATCGCTCACGTGTTATATTTTCACTTTGTTTGGATGTGAAGTCAGTTGGAAGTCAACTTTACAATCTACAGTTGCCTTGTCTACAACTGAAGCGGAATACATGTCAATGACTGAAGGTATAAAGGAGTGTATCTGGCTACATGGTTTGGTGGAGAGTCTGGGGTTGAAGGTGGAGAAGCCTGTCTTGAACTGTGATAGTGAAAGCGCTTTGTGTCTAGCAAGGAATCCAGTTTATCATGAAAAGACAAAGCATATTGATATCCGATTAAATTTCATTCGTGACATAGTTGAAGAAGACAAGTTCTCAATCTTGAAGATCGATACCAAGGTGAATCCGGCAGATATGTTTACAAAGTCGTTACCCAATGAGAAGTTCGAGCTATGCTTGAACTTGGTTGATGTTCGCAGGAGGTAAGTCCCTACGGGGCAAGCTGGCTGGAGACGAGAGGACGTTTTTTGGTTTCTGGAGCGAGGTGGAGCTATGTTGAATTCGCAATTCAAGGTGGAGATTGTTAAATAGTGAATTCGGAATTAAAACCCGTATGAATTGTAAACACGCATGTCGCGGCCCATTAAGTGTCCGCGTCGCGTGGGCCGTGAACTGCTAGGGTACGGCTAGGGTTTCATGTAAAACCTATAAATATAAAGGCTGGTCATTAGGGTTTAGTGTTGGTCAAAGTCAGAAGTCAGTAGTCAGAAGAGGCCGATTTACTAGCAATCTAGGTACGCTCTGTAATACCTGTATTTAGCTCTGGAATAAAGAATACTCTCTCCTGCCCATGGACGTAGGTCATCTTGGACCGAACCACGTAAATCTCTGTGTCGTTACTTTGTGTTTTTATTTCCGCATTTATATTCTCGTTATTATTCCTGGGTAATAGGCTTATAGATTTAGGTCTATTTCCTAGCACTTATTGATTCAAAAATAAAAAATATACATCTTATTATACTAGATATACACATCTATATTTGCTTTTGTTAGTAACCTTAGAGTTCTCTATCATTTTGAATAAATTTTTACGTCAACAATCAATAAAATATCAAGTAGAAGGTATTTCTTGAAACCGCATATGATTATGTTGATTACTTTATTAGATTTAATTAGATCCTTTGATTTGGGAATTCATTTTTGGTAACTTTTTTTACTGCTTATTAATTGCTTTAAGCAATCCCGAATTTCCAACAATGGTATCACGACCATTTTTAAAAAATTTAAATTATCGTTTTGGATTTCTTGTTTGTTCTTGATTATCGATTTCATGATGGGTTGTGGAATAATAATAAAAAAATTCTAAATTTTCAACATTGTTGATATCTAGACATGTAATTGCTTGTTTTAATCTTTTATCAAAATCACAAGTATGGTTTCTATAAAGGGAATTGATATTTTCACTTACGAAATTTATTCATCCATATGAAATATATGTTTTATTGACTTGTACGATAGCAGTAAATGTATTGTACATCATGTGGATGAATCAAATTTTCAAGTGGAAATATCACTTCCCTTCTATAAATACAAGTCATTAAGTCTTTTGTGTTGTAGATGTAAATTATATTGAATTATTGTTTATGCCCTTAGACAAGGGATTGTGTTTGTTGGTTGCTTGATTCGGTTTTACATACGTATTTGTGGTAATTTTGTGCCCTTCTTAATTTTAAAGTTTATTAGGTTAGTTTCCAAATTTTTTGTTTTTCATTAAAATTGTAAGTACTATATATGAACTTGTACTTTTAATTTTATTGTAAAATAAGAATGCCAAATTGGAAGAGTTGAAGATCAACACAAGACGGCCCACTCGGCGGTGCAACCCACACAAGCCACTCGATAACCCATTTGAATGAAGACTTTGTAGAAATCAGTTTCGCCCCTAGTTGTGATCATCGGTCTTTATGTTGGCTCAGAAAAACCGAACATAGGATTGTGCTTAATAATGCACATATGTTTTATTTATGTTATGTTTTATAAGTATTGATTCTATACATGAAATTGTTTTTGTTGAAAACTTTAAATAAAACACAAAAATGAGTTTCTTAAATATAACATTTATTAACTAAAAATGTGTAAATATATTATTGTTTAGAATTAGTAGATAAATAATTTTCTTAAAATTGGTTTTCACAAATTTTGAAATACGAAACTGTTTAAATTGATATTAACAAACCGTGTAACAAGTTTTTGTATGCATGTGTACTTTCATGACACAGACTTTTGTACACTGCTAATTATACAAACAAACACCCTTTTAAATTTTGTCTTGCCATCTAATCGTTAGAACATTTACCATTATAGAATTTGGGTAGTGCTTACTGCTTAGAGCTAAAAATATTAAAATCTTGGTATTAGTCACGATATGTTTTTACATGTATTCAGGTGGAAGTAATGAATGATACTTAAAAAGAAATTGATATTTATATTTTTACATGTATTCAGGTGGAAGTAATGAATGATACTTAAAAAGAAATTGATATTTAGAAGGCTACATTTGTGGAGTTGTTACTTAAATTTATGTTATGGTATTATATTGAGCAACCCACCTATTATAACACTCATTTGGACCGATAAACTTTATGAGTAAAGAGACTATGACATTGTATCTTCCTCAAATGCCTTTTAAAAGAAAGTTAATGATTTTTAAACAATATAATCATTAAAATAAAAGAAGAGCATTTCAAAAGGGAGACCCCCAAACAAGAAAAATAGACTATGAATCTGTGAAGCTTTTTCCTCAGTGATGACCAACTCACAATATTGCATGCTGCAGCGGATTTAAGAATTTTATTGAGTAGGGGTATTTTTATTCTTCAAAAAAAAAAAAAATCATTAAGGGCATTCTTTATAAACCTCTGTATATTTGAGATATTTCAACTAAATTAACATTTAAGAAAAAAAAAATCATTGGGGGTCTCCCCACCCACCCCCCCCCCCCCCTTCCCCCCTCCATTGCTAAAGCACTAAATCCGCTCCTGATTACAGGCATAAATTTTTTTTACCTATTATGCATCTCCTACGACAAATATCAATCTTGATGATAAATCATATTCATTGCATTATTTCCGAGTTTCAATCCTGTTTCAGAAATCACTACACACAAAAAACCCATATCATAAACAAGAAAATTTTTATTTCTGTATTTTATTATTTCAGTTTTGGAAAATATTAAAAGTATTCAATATATGTATGTGGACTCTTGGTGAACCGTGTACCTTTCCACTCAAATATGTGACTAGTGAAACTAGAAAACAAAGTGTATTTATCCATTTTTAACATGTCATTTGAAATTTAAGGACCTAAAATATAAAGAAAAAAACAGTAACCAAATAAAAATCAAAACGATTAGTTAGTTGGTCAAAAATAGCATTAACCATTTATGTATGCACTGGCGGTTCCATTATAGTGCACAGGGGGGGCTAGGCACCTGCTAAAATTCGTATGCATAGAGGAAAATTTTTTTTATTATTTTCTAATAGGGTGCAACGGTGCGAAAAAAAATGTGTCACCGCTTAAATAATAAAGTGTCACCGACCCACTAAGTCTAACTGGGCTAATTAAAATTAATTGACAATTGCTGGCCGATCACGACAAATCCAATTGCTGGACATTTGGGCTAATTAAAATTACATTTGAGCTAATTAAAAATGGACATTTGTGCTAATTAAAATTAATGGACAATTGTTATTTGCTGGCCGATCACGACAAATCCAATTGTTGGACATTTGGACTAATTAAAATTACATTTGGGCTAAAAAAATGGGCATTTGAGCTAATTAAAATTAATGGACAATTGCTCACGACAATTAATTGCAAATTGTAGAATTCGGGGAACGATTTAGTGAAGAAAACACTCAATTACTAGAATACATGCGTGCTTTGAGTCCATGTGATTCTTTTGCTAAATTTGACAAGACAAAATTGTTGAAGTTAGCTAAAATGTACAAGAGGGAGTTTAGTGATTTGGATATTTGAGATCTTGAAGGGCAACTTGATATTTATTATCACTCTTGCATTAGAGATGAGCGGTTCACTAGTTTGAAGGGAATTTCCGAACTTTCTCGTTTGATGGTGAAAACGGGGAGACATCAAGCATATCATTTGGTTTATAAGCTACTGAAATTGACTTTAATATTACCCGTTGCAACCGCAACAGTGGAAAGATGTTTTTCCAAGATGAAACTCGTGAAGACCGATTTGCGCAATAAAATTGGTGATGAGTTTTTGAACGATGCGTTGGTTTGCAATGTTGAGAAAGAAGCCCTAGCGAAAGTTAAGTTTGAAGATGTAATAGAGCGTTTTACAAAAATGTGTATTCATCGATATGAACTTCAGATTGTATTTGCAACAAACAAATATGTTATATCAATATATAATGCAACGTACTTTTAACGTTTTTATGTTATTATGTGTGATCGGAAATTTTTTTTTTCTTATTATATTAGCTCGGAAAAAAATTTGGTGTCACGGCTATTGATAAATCTTGCGTCCGTCCCTGTATGTATGTTGTATATAATACATAGGGTCTTTATATACTAATTGTCATACTTGATTTACTTATGCATATGTATTCTAATGTTATACACAACAACCTGAAAAAGATTTTCCATCATTTGTATCTGATCAACAAATATATAATAAATATATGTTTGTTCATCATAACTTGTTCTAAATTCAATCAAATTTAGCTAAGTTATACGTAAATTAACATTTTTAAACCCCTAACCACATGAAAAACACTAAAATCTAAAAAAAAATAAAACAAAAACGTGCCAAGATTCTCAAAATAGGGTAGTTTTACAATGATCTGTAAACCAATCAACAATGCAAACAAAGATTCATGCAACGATTTGCGTTTGATCTTTACATGATCGATATAACTTACAGACAGGATATGCCTCTCAAAAATCATCATGTGCTTGCTAATCTGGTCCTATATATAAATACACACCCAGATGCACTTAACAACATCGCAATCCCACATCTATAAAAACATACCCAAATCTTTTATATTTGTTTCCATTTTTCACTTTTTTTCACATAATAATTTATTCTTTTTTTCAAGTCTACCAAGGTCCTGTCAATGTTCTTCGTAAGCATAGTCTTTTACTCCCCCATGGCAACCTCATCTTCTCCACTACCTGTAAAAGAGGATGAAATAATCAGCTTTGACTTTGACTTTTGAGTTTTCAGAGTCAAAGAATCAAGTATTAAAATCGAAATATTTGAAAATTGTTTTGGTGAAAAGTAATTAACTCATGGTTACAGTAAATTATATGAATTTTAGGTGGGAAAAAGTTTTGGGTGAAAATTATGCGTTCATGTATCTGGAATTTGAATATGAAAATCAGTATGTTTGACTTTAAAAGTCAACTGAAGGGAAATAATCTAAATCCCTGCAGAGACACCATTAATTACGTACCTGATTCTTCTGCATTTCCGTGATCTCTTCCTGCGGTAAAAACCGGTCAACAAGAAACGCAATTTATAAAAGCAATTTAAGGAGTTTTCGAACATGAAAACGATGATTAAATTTTGAGTTTCATACCTGTTTTTTCAGTAATTCGTGGTTTAATTCTTTAAGTTTCGCAACTTCCGCTTCTAATTCCAAAGTGTACGCCTGTAGAGTGTGAAAGATTGTTAATTTTGTTCGTTAATCATCGTATGAACAGTAGGATAACGGATTATGAATATCGATTGGTTTATGGAATTCACCTGCTTTCGAGCCCTAGATCTTGCAGCAGATTCTCGGTTCTTGATCATTCTCCTCCGCCGCCTCTCCACCACTTTCTCTAAAGTCCCGCTGCTTCTCCGCCCACGAAAACCGCCTTCATCGAACGCATAAAACGGAGGTGACGGAGTTGAATCGACATTAGTTTTTGGGATCAAATTCCGTGGAGATCCGGTACCCAGACCCCCAAGTTTCTTCATGTTCATCACGCCATTCTCAACACTGTTAGCTTGAACCACATTAATCTTCATCGGGTGTTCAGATTTACCGTTCAATGGCGCCGTGAAATCCAACGCCGCTTGCTTCGGGAAAAGAGGCTGAGGTTGTGGTTGTGGCTGTGGTTTTGGTTTCGGTTGCAGGTTGACTCCATTTTTACTCTCTGTGATTTGCGGTTGAAACCCGTGATTTTGATTAGGGTTTTGAAACCCGAAAATGAAACTATTGTTTTCAACGTTCTGTGAAACATCGCCAAAATACGATCCGTTTTGAGCGTTTTGAGGGTTCTGAGGTCTAATAGATCTTTCATTGGTCTGAATTTGGTTATTTTCAGTTACGACGCCTGCTTTCAGTAAGAAATCCTCTAAAGTCATCTCCCCCAAAGTTGGTTCCCGTTGCTCCGCCTGTAAATTTATTTCTCCGATCAAATCGCCACCCTTTCCTCCGCCGTTACTCTTCAGCAATTCTCGCCAGACTTCATCGACTGTTTTCTGGCTTAATGTTCTCGGTAACGTCAAAGATCCCTGTCGCTGTATACTTCCGTTATTCGGGATTCCGAAATTAGACGTTGATGCAGTTGCTTGAGTCTCTTCGGCAGTCCAAATGTTCTTCAGTAGTTCATCCATGTTCATTGATCCAAAATCCTTCCCACCGCCACCCAATGTGTTCTGTAATTCATCGAACGTCAACGAGTAGATAGAAGATTGTCGCGTCAATGGCGAATTTGGTACCATTTGTCTGATTCCATTGATCTCCGGTTGTGATGTGTCACCGAAGTTTCTGAAGTTGATAAATGAACTCATGTTCTTGAATCTTGAAACCCCAATTGAAATGCAAATGAATCGCTATGGCTTTGATTTCTTCATACCCAGATGCAAATTCATCCAAAAAGAAAAGAAAGTGAGTCAATAATCAAAAGGGATGAATCTTTCTTAACAAAGTAACAACAAGAATCTAAATTTTAAAACAAGATTTTTCACTTCTATATTCATAAGCAAAACAAAACGATAATAAATTATTAATTCATAAGAAAAGGAAGAATAAAGGATAATGATGAACATCTTAAAGAAGTCCAAGTTTGACTTTGAAGTGAAGATTAAGTTATCATATAATCATTTTCATTCACAAAATTGGATACGACATAATATTAAAAAAAATTAAAGAAAGTTCTGGTTAAAACTAACAAAATCGAAGTCAATTAAGCTGAAATCTATGAATCTAATCGAAAATTCAAGATACGAGATGAACTAATCCGTATGCTGCTTCAATAGTAAAAATCCCCAAAATACCCACAAGCAATAACTACGAATTTATGCATCGAATTAGTAAGAAAGATTAGTATAAGAACATATATAATCAAAATCACAATCTTTATACATAAATTTTGACTTTTTTTGTTGTTCTTTGAGTTCACAGAAGACGAGTAAAGCTAGAACAGAGTTCATGAATATGATTAGAACAATACTTAACGACAAATCAACAATTTCATCGTCAAATCAATATAAAAAAACAAGAAACTAAAGATCTGGATCTAAAAGTTTGGACCAATCACATCAAATAGCAAGTGAAATTAGTTTTAAAGCATTCAAAATATCAAATCTTTAATCACAGATAACATCGAAAAGAAATAAAAAAGACGAGAAAACTGGAGATAAATATCTTCAGGTGAGTGTGAAATTTGAAGAGGGTTTTACCCTTTTAGAGTGAGAGAGATGAGAGGGAGAGGGTGAAGGAGAAGAGCAGCGTGTCGTTTTGGTGTCTTGTTTGCTCGGAAGAGATGACAAGTGTCTTATGCTCCTTTTAAATGGTAAAAACCTCCGTGCTCATTCATTCATTTTTGTCTTCACAAAGTATAAGTTGTTGGGATTTATGCAAGCTTTTTTGTAAAATACATTTACAGCCCTTTGGTTTTGGAAATTTTCATAAATGCCGCCTCTAATTTTTCAAAGTTATTATAGACGGTATATGGTTTTATTGGTTTATGTTACAAACTTCGTTTGGTGGGGATACAATGTCTTGATGTTAAGGCAAATCGTGTTATATAAAATGCGACAAATTATGCCGATAAACTTAGTAATATCATTTAAATAGTAAAAACGTACATGTTTAGGTTCAGCTCTAGAACACCCCCCCCCCCCCAATCCCCCTAACGTGCAGCTAGTTATATTTTCACTTTGTTGGGGTGAGCTCATTGTTAAGGGTCGAGTTTCCTAATTCCAACAAGCCCGTATGTACCTAGATTATTTATCATGTAAAACAAGTTAGGCTGGACAGTTTGGTTGGACATGGTTAGCGATATTCAACCTTTGGGGCTTACATAAGCAAAATATAACACACATGATCTCATATTTACAAAAATAAAAATCAATAAAATAAATGTTTTTTTATCCAAAACCTCACTTCACATCATACTTGTGAATATAACTAACTTTATGGTAAGTTGAGTTTATCACGTGCATGTGTTTTATGGAAAAACAACTTAAAAACTAAAACCCTACAATATAAAATATAAAAAGAACTTCTAAAATAAATATTGAAGAGGTAGTTATTTAGACAATTTGGATCGAAAGATGGCAATCATATGCTATTGAAGTTTAGGGTTCTAGATAGATTATTGACACGACCTGAAACATGATACAAATACGAAACAAAAAAATAAACAGATTTGAATTGACATTAACAGGTTTATGTTGTAAACAAGTTGACCTGCATAACCCGCTTATTATATGGGTCATGTCCAGGTTGGGGTCGGGTTCACAGGTTGGCTCGTCAACCCGTTTACTTATATTACAGTAAAAAAGAATTATTTTTTGAAGGAAAATATGAAAATAAATAAATTTTCAGATCACTAAAGCTAATTGGGAATATTAAACTCGATATTCTACATATATGATGCCCTAAGTTAGGCTAACACTCTCTGTCTCTCGTCCTCTCATATATCGACCCTCCAGGCAGAACCAGTACACCTCAAACTCGACCAGTCTACATTCACTGGCTTCTCGTTCTCGATGGTTCTAGTCTTCTCTCGTCAATAGATCCTAGGCTTCTCGCAAACCCGCCAAGCAACACCAGTACAATCGATAAATTGAAGGTGCCCAATTTATTTTCCTAACTTGACGGTTCTATTCTTCTACCAATATTGCATCATTGCAACAAGTTTAGACAGTTAATCCCCTCAATATCATTGTATCAATGCATCATCAATATTAAATGTCTCATATTTATGTTTAGATGGTCACTGGTGTATTTTCCCTCAATAGCTTACATAGTTAGATGGTTCTTTGTACAACATAGTACACACATAAATTTTCAATTTTGTGTCGAGTAAGATTTTGCTAATTCTTTTTTGCAGCAAACGATGAGGTATTTGTTTGAATCCAGTTTCCAATAAGGTTCAAACTAAGTACTTTATTTATGTGATATATGTTTAAATCATTGTATTAGTGTATGAATTCTTTGTTTTATGAAATATTACTAGTAGATACATATATGTTCTTTGTTTTACAGTTACATACATAAATGCATGGTGCTATTGAAGTTCATTGTGTAGATATTTAGTTATTTAATATGTTTCTTTCTTTTTATAGTTAAGTTATGAAAGATACTAGTAATACCCATCCTATGGAAGCTGATGACGCAAATGATGCTTTAATCAAAGAAATTGGACTACAAAATGCACCTTGAAACTCCTTTTATAAAGAAAAGGGAAAAAACTAACTTCAGATGTTTGGAAGACTTTGCTTTTGGAATGTTTTTAAACTTTTTAGATGTTTTTTTTACTTATTTTTCTGGAATGACCCACAAACCTGCTTATGACAGGCGAACTGAATTTTGACTCGTGAACCCGTATAATTAAACAACTTAGGCGACTTGTGTCCCGGTTAAACAGATACAAGTTAGTGTTGAAGAACATGATACAAATATTTATATGAGTTGTGTTCTGATAACTTTTCAGACCCGCCAACCCGCGATCATTCAACCTGAACACAACAAGATTCCCACCCCTAGTCGAGATTTCTCACTTTATAAGTCAATTTGTACAAATTCTCATGTTAAAAAACATTGTGTCTATAATGAGCTAATAGACACAAATGAGTCCAATTTTTGAAAC
The DNA here is from genome assembly GCA_023525715.1 of Cichorium intybus. Lineage (NCBI taxonomy): Eukaryota > Viridiplantae > Streptophyta > Magnoliopsida > Asterales > Asteraceae > Cichorium > Cichorium intybus. Next base: position 117,953,226 of record CM042012.1, read on the forward strand.
AGATGTAAATAATAGGGGCATATTCTGTAAATGTCAACGATAAGTCGATAACAATAAAAAATTGGAATATTTTAAACGAGGATAGAGAAACGTGGACCAATCGCAGTGATGCTCTGATTGCCCGATGTGAACTATTAACCAATCAGAAACTGCTTTGTGGATGAATCCTAACCGCCCAATTTCCCTTTCAAACAAAGAATAATGTAAAATTTAAAGCTTTTTTTAATATTTATGCAGAGAGGAGTTGGTGAGTGGGGAACATGAAGATATGGGAATCCATTCATCTTTTAATTCTCCCAATTTGATTCGTCACATCTCAACCGTCAATTTAATCCATGTGCGTTCAAGATCATTTGCAGATGTAATATTGTACTGTCACACTATAATTTTGATCATCGTGAAAACAAGTATATAATATTACATATTATATTACTTTAACTAAGCCAAGAGTTCATTTTTGTGATATATTTTAATAAGTTTTTAGTATAACATCATAAGTTATATGATAAAATACATAGATTTCACAACTTTATATAGAGTTTCAAATAGTTAAGGTCAAACAAAATCAAAAAGGTTAAAAGATGCTAGCCAACGTCATGTAAATAAAATCTGACAAAAGAATGTTTATATAAAATAAAATTATTATGTAAATGAAGTGGAATTCAAAGTTGAGTGATGCTTTATACATTTTAAAGTTCTAATTAGTTTACTTGAATTTTTACGCAAATTTCTGTAGCATCGTATACATTATTTGTAAATAAAATAATGCTGTTCCATTCAAAAGTATTTTGCAAACTACGATTATCTTTTAGTAGCATTATCTTATACTTATTATAACATATTATTATTTTATTAAGCTAAAAATATACAAAATGAAAATTGACATATCAACTAACATATATTTTGCTACTAATAAACTACTTTATACTTGTAACAATACAACCAATTCTCAATTAGGTTTTCTAGATTTTAATAAATAATAAAAAAGATTTTAAAAAAATGAATACATTGTTCAGGTTATTGATGTTGGCGTAGACACTAAGACACTGGTCTGAGGATGATCATTTCATGTGCTACCGTATCTTAATATCTATACAGGTGTTGCACTGTTCCATGTGACGCCAATATTACTTCTCTTTTTTCTCTTTATTTAATGGATCTCATGTCTCGAATTATCACATTCACAGAAACCACACATGCTTTTGTTTCTTTAGTGTTTTATTAAAAAAACATATACCGAATATAAACATAATTATATTTACAACCGGCAAAATAGACTATCAAACGGCTTGAATCGAGTGTGGGTAAATTGTAATTTATCTACAAATTAGAGGGACCGTTTGTGAAACTATTAAAAAGATGTTAGATAAGTCAATTTCCATTTTGTCACTTTTTTTCACTTTTGAAACTCATTCTTTTTTTCCCTTTGTAGTCAAGAACATACAAAGTAATAAAGGAGATTAAAAAAGTAATAAAGGAGATTAAAAATCTTTAGACAGATTCTTGTTGATTTCTTATTGTTAGTATCGTTGGTATCATAGTTCTTATTTTTTGATCTGCATAACAAGTGGTATCAGAGCAAGGGAGGGAAAATTGATTGAACAAGTGGGGTTTGCTTTTTTCTCTAAGAGATCATCAATTTCATGGTTGATTGGTTTTCTTGTTTTGATAAAGAGGTTGAATCAAGTGTGGGTGAAGAATTCAAGTTTGATTTCAGTGATTCTCTTTGATCAAGAACAATGGCAAAAATCAAGTTACAAAGTTTACATGAAATTTCCTAAGTCATCAAATTCTTCAAGGCAAGTTCAATTTCTGTGAAGATTATTGTTGAATTGCTCTTAGTTTTTGGTTTTGGAAGATTATTGGAAGATTATTGGATCCCTCCATTGTTTGGATTATTGTTTTGAGGTGGAGGTTCTAGCAAGCACACAAGGTGTTCGATAAAAGTCCTCTAAGAAATTGTTCTTCAAAATAGACGGTTTTTAGGTGTAAAAACGCTTCTAGATGTCATGGCTCCCCAAATGGTGATTGAAAAGTTCACGGGAAAGAACAATTTTAGTTTGTGGCGGATCAAAATGCGAGCGTTATTGAAACAACAAGGAATTTGGACTCCTCTTGCCGGTGCCAAACCTACATCGATGGATGATACGGAGTATATGCAACAAGAAGAAAAGGCGCATTCGACGATTTTGCTATCCCTTTCGGATGAGGTTCTATATGAAGTTGCCGATGAAGAGAAGGCGGTGGGTTTGTGGTTAAAGCTTGAATCATTGTACATGACAAAGTCTCTCACAAACAAGTTGTTGCTCAAACAACGTTTGTTTTCATTACGAATGAGGGAATGATCCATTCTTAAAGATTATTTGGATGAACTCAATTCCATCCTTATGGATCTTAAGAATGTCGAGGTAAAGATAGAAGACGAGGACGCGACTCTCATCTTATTAGTCTCCTTGCCACCATCGTACGAAAATTTTGTGAATTCCTTTGTGGTTGGACGTGACACCGTCACATTGGAAGAGGTGAGGTCAAGCTTGCATTCCCGAGAGTTAAGGCATAAAGCTTCGGGAAGTGTTTCGGAAAGTCAACTGGTTGCGTTGAATGTGTCGAATCAAAGTAGAGGACGGTCCGGAAAAGGAAAAAGCAAAGGGCGTAGAGATCGGTCAAAGTCACGAAATAGAGGGCCAAATCCAAATGACACTTGCCACTAGGGGTGAGCGTGGTCCTGGAACCGACCCGACCAGGACCGAACCCGAGCCGGACCGAGACCGAGGGAAGACATTCAATGGAACTGAGGACCGACCAAACTATGATACTAGGTCTTGGGTTCGGGTACGAGTTTCCTCGGGTTTGGTCGGGTTTTACCCGAGCAGGACCAAGCATAAAAATTTCAAAGGCCTACATTATAATCTTAATGTCTTTTAAACTTTTGGTCGGTTCCATACCCGAGAACCCGACAATACCAAAGGACCAAGACCAAGAAGGACCAAGACCGAGAAGGACCAAGACCGAATTAAGACACATATACGAACCAAGTACCGACCAAGTAACATGGTCGGTTCCTTATCTCGGGTCCGGTTCCTCGGTTCTTGGGCTTGGGCTCGGTTCTGAGGACCATTTGCTCATCCCTACTTGCCACACTTGTAAAGAAGTGGGTCATTGGAAGAAAGATTGTTCAAAATTAAAAGGAAAACGGTCGAATGTTAATCTTGTTAAAGATGACTCGGGCTCGGAAAAAGACTTGGTTTTAGTCACCGCCGATTGTAGTTGGGTAAGGTACAATGAGATATGGATGTTAGATTCCGCATGTTCTTACCACATGTGTCATAACCGAGAGTGGTTTGTTACCTATGAAGAAGTTAATGCCGGGAGCGTTTCGATGGCTAACGATACTATAAGTAAGGTGGTCGGTATTGGGTCGGTTCAAATTCGCATGCATGATGGAGTTGTAAGAACTTTAACGGGTGTACGACATATTCCACATTTGAAAAAGAATTTGATTTCATTGGGAACTTTGGAGTCAAATGGGTTTAACTACTCCGGTTCGAATGGTGTGCTTAAAGTAACGAAAGGAGCATTGGTGGTAATGAAGGCATTGCGAGAGTCGATGATGTATGTTCTCCAAGGAGAGACGGTTACCGGTTCGGTTGCGGTTTCTCAATCCGAAAAAGAAAATTCAAAGTTGACCCGATTATGGCATATGCGGCTCGGTCACGTTGGTGAAAAAGGTATGGTTCTTTAAAGCAATCGGGGTTTACTTGGGAGTCACAAGGTGGCGAATTTGGAGTTTTGTGAACATTGTGTTTTTTGGAAAAAAACATCGTATTAGTTTTTTAAAAGTAATTCACCAAACTAAAGCGATGTTAGATTACCTTCATTCGGATTGTTGGGGTCCGTCTCGAGTCCCGTCACTTGGTGGTGCTCGGTATTTTCTTTCTATTATCGATGACTATTCAAGAATGTCATGGGTTTTTATTATGAAGCACAAAAGTGAGGCGTTTGAAAAGTTCAAGCATTGGAAGATTTTTGTAGAAAATCAAACGGGTCGGAAGATTAAAAAGCTTCGTACGGATAATGACTTGGAATTTTGCTCGAAGGAATTTGATGATTTTTGTAGAAATGAAGGTATTGCTAGATACCGCACGGTTCGAAATACGCCACAACAAAATGGGGTAGCAGAAAGGATGAATAGAACTTTGTTGGAACGGGCTCGGTGTTTGTTATCGAATTCCGGGTTAGATCGAAGTTTTTGAGCCGAAGCGGTCAATACGGTTTGCTACTTGGTGAATCGATCTCCGGCTACCGCCATTGAGTGCAAGACCCCGATAGAAGTATGGTCCGGAAAACCGACGGATTATTCGAATTTGCGGGTTTTTGGGTGTCCGGCTTATTATCACGTTAATGACGAGAAGCTAGAACCGAGGGCAAAGAAAGGAATGTTTATGGGATATGGTGACGGGGTAAAAGGTTACCGTATTTGGTCGCCATCCGAAAAGCGGGTGATTTTGAGTCGTGATGTAAGTTTGATGAAAATTTTATGCTTCGTGCAAGCGTGGAGAATGTTTCGGTAAAGGTGGAGGACAATGATTTAGATGGGTTTTTTGAAGACGATGGTTTTCACGACAATCCTAACGATGTTGACCACCAAAACAACCGCGAAACTGGTGACCGAAACAACCAAAAAGATGTTGAAAATGATGTTCGGGGCTGCCTAAACGGTGCAGCCGAAACAGCCCCGTACGGTAGCCCGCTTGTGGTCCGAAACAGTCCAAATAGTGCCCAAAATTTGTCACGTAATAGCCCAAACAGCCATGATTTTGTGGTGCAAAATAGTGGGGTCGAGACACTTGTGCAAGGTGGTTCAAGTTCTCAAGGTGGAGGCGAGACCCAATTTCATTCTATAGCTCAGGATAGGCCACGAAGGCAAATCAATCTACCTATTCAGTATGGTTTTGAGGACATGGTGGCTTACGCGTTACAAGTAGCGGATGAGATGGAATCTTGTGAACCGGCTACTTATCGGGAAACAATTGTCTCAAAAGAAGCGGGTTTATGGATTGGAGCTATGAGTGAAGAAATCGAGTAGCTTCATAAAAATGAGACGTGTGATCTTGTAAAATTACTAAACGGTAGACGGGTCGTGGGGTGTAAGTGGGTTTTCAAAAAGAAAATCGGGTTACCGGGTGCCGAATCAACGCGGTACAAGGCCCGGCTCGTGGCTAAAGGTTATAGCCAAAAGGAAGGGGTCGATTACAATGAAATTTTCTCACCGGTAGTTCGACACACGTCTATTCGGGTGTTACTTTCTTTAGTAGCACATCACAATTTAGAGTTGGAACAACTTGATGTAAAGACGGCTTTTCTCCATGGGAGTCTCGATGAATAAATCTATATGAGTCAACCGGAAGGATTTTTTGTGCAAGGCAAAGAAGATTGCGTTTGTCGATTACGCAAATCGCTTTATGGGTTGAAACAATCGCCGAGGCAATGGTACAAAAGGTTTGACGAGTTTATGGTAAAACATGGGTTTTTGAGAAGCTTGTACGATTGTTGCATTTATCACCGGAAAGTGAGTGATGGGTCGCAAATTTACTTACTTTTGTATGTTGACGATATGTTGGTGGTGGCAAAAAGTGTTGAAGAGGTTAAGAAGTTGAAATTACTTCTTAATTCCGAGTTCGATATGAAGGATTTGGGCCCGGCTCGGAAAATCTTGGGAATGGAAATTGTTCGAGATCGAAAGCTGTTGGGTTTTCTGCAACTATGAACTAAAAATCCTAAGTTCACATGCAACCTATATAGATCTAGGTTTTCTTCTAATTAAACATATAACATATCCTAGAAGGCCAGAAGAAATTAACTAAAAGAATAAAATAAGAAAAACTAACCTTTTAGGATTTCTTGGAAACCAAGCAGCACAAATGTCCTGCCTCAAATGAAGTCACACCCTAGCTTGGAGTTGTTGGCCGAAAATACCTTCTTAGAGAGCTTCAAAATCGTGGCTTTAGGGTTAGGGTGAGCCTCCCTATTTATAGGCTCCAAATGGTGATCAGATAAACCTTAAAGATAAACCTTTTTGAATTCAAATTAAGATAAGCCTTTATCTTAATAATTCAAACCCTTTTATCCTCATTATCAAAATCGAAAATATATATGTTTCCATATATAATTTCGTTCACCACTCTCACTCACTAAACTGTCACTTACTCAACTATTGAATAATTACAGTTTTAGTCCCTGCACCTTAATTAATCAATTTAACTGCCAAATTAATTCCAATTAATTCCAGAAAAATTTCTAATTAATTATTATAGTTTCTAATTAATATATTATCACTTAAATATATTAATAAACTATTTATTTAATTTCTATTGATTTGTTAATCACATAATAAATCAATCTTTCTCTCTACCGGACTTTCTGCCAATCCTCCAACTATGAGAGCAACCCAAATGGACTATGCTACTATTAATTAGATAAATACTAATTATTAGTCATGGCTTAGACACCTAATCCAACAAAAGCATGGGAAACTTTTCTTGTCACAGAAAAGTTACATCGAGAAGATTATTTCCCGGTTCGGTATGAGTTTAGCAAAACCGGTAAATACTCCTTCGTCGGCGAGTTTTCGGGTTTCAAACGCGTGTTCACCCAAGACCTAAGATGAGGTGGAGTTTATGTCCAAGTGTCCTTACTTGAGCGCGGTCGGAAGTTTGATGTATGTGATGGTTTATACGAGACCGGATATCGCTCATTCGGTGAGTGTTGTTTCACGATACGTGGCGGATCCCGGGAAGGAGCATTTGGTCACGGTAAAAAGGATTTTTCGGTATCTAAAGGGAACTTTCGATGTGGGTCTCATTTATGGAGGAAATCGGGAGTGTTTTGTTGCCGAGTATTCGGATTCCGATTATGCGGCGGATTTGGATGCTAGAAGGTCGCTTACGGGTTATGTTTTTACGGTTGGAAATTCGGTCGTGAGTTGGAAGGTAACTTTTCAACAATCGGTGACTTTGTCTACAACCGAAGCCGAGTATATGGCGTTAACGGAAGCGGCTAAAGAGGAGATTTGGCTAAAAGGGTTAATTGGTGATCTTGGTATTAGTCAAGATCAAGCATTGGTTTATTGTGGTAGCATGAGTGCTATATGTTTAGCCAAAGACCAAGTGTTTCATGACCAGACCAAGCACATTGATGTCCGATATCATTTCATTCGGTCCGAGACGCGAGTGAAAGTGGCGAAGATTGGAACTCATGAGAACCCAGCGGATATGTTGACAAAATTGGTCCCGGAACGCAAGTTTCGACATTGCTTGGATTTTTTAAACATCGATAGTTGGAGAAATGAGGTGACGTAGTAGAAAAATCAAGGTGGAGATTTGTGGGTAAATTGTGATTTATCTACAAATTAGAGGGACCGTTTGAAACTATTAAAGAGATGTTAGATAAGTCAATTTCCATTTGGTCACTGTACGTAGCATTTTTTTTCACTTTTGAAACTCATTCTTTTTGTTTTCTGTCTTTTGGAGATTAAAAATCTTTAGACAGATCTTGTTGATTTCTTATTGTTAGTATAGTTGGTATCATAGTTCTCATTTTTGGATCTGCATAACATCGAGGGATAAAGCTATTAAGTTTTTGATACACTTTTTTTAATGAACCGACCTATAAGACCAAGAGGAGATGTTATCACTCACATCAATGTGTTTTACCGTCACATAAATACCACATTAGAAAACTTTTCACTAACATCTTACATTTTAAATCTTGTAAATGGTAACCACTCACCATATCTCACTTATATACATACAAATATGTGTGTGTATATATATATATATATATATATATATATATATATATATATATATATATATATATATATATATATATATATATATATATATATATAGACACACACACACACACACACACATATATATATATATATATATATATATATATATATATATATATATATATATATATTTGTGTGTGTGTGTGATACGTGTGTATGTAAAGTAAGAAAGAGAGTGGAGAGAAAGTGAGAGAGAGAGAGAGAGAGGAACCCGTGCGGCTTGGGGAACCAGCAGGAGGAAGGAACCTGCGGTCACCCAACCGACTGAGGCAGTGTACCTTTGCGGGCTTGCTCTTCCACGTCGGAAACTTGCACACCTCATGCTAGGCGCTCCTCTCGGTCTAAAAATCTTTTGTCCCGTTTTCTTAATATTATAAATAACTAATGTGTCAATTTTTTTTATGAGAAACATGGCTATTCTTAGTTTGAAGTTTTTTAATATGACGATTTAGGTTGTATACATTCAAATACGTTTAGAATGGTAAATGTGATAGAACGATTTAGAATGGTATATGTATTTAAGGGGGTGTTTGAGATTGCTTATTTAAAACAATTTGTGTTTATATTAAAGTGTTTATTTGCTTATCCGGTGTGAAAATGAAGTTTAAAAAAAATGTCTGGTTTAGCTTATCCGGTACCAAAACGTAATATGTCAATAAATTATTTTTTAGTGTTTAGCAAACGGTGTTTATGTGTGTAATACGGAAATGACTTATCAAAAACTGCTTAAATAAGTCAATAAATAAGGAAGAACTAATTTATCAAAAACTGTTTTTTTAAGCAAATAAGTGCTTATAAAATATATTTATCAAAACACTTAAAATTATTTATTACCGGTGTCAAACCTCAATAAGTCAATAAGCATCTCCATTAAGCAATCCCAAACACCCCAATACATTTGGCAATCAAAATTGATAAAACAATATAATAAGTTATGTATATTTAAATACATTAATAATATATCAGACCCATTAAAGATAAAATATAAACAAAATCCTAACTTGTATATAAATAAAAAGCATCATTGTCACACACATATACGCATTCCTCCCCACAAAAACACACACACAAACACACATACACATATAAATAAATTTATTTGAGAATACTAAAAAGATTGAGAAGATAGAATACTAACACACACCTTGATACCTTCGGCAAATAAAAACCACATCTCCAAATCTTTTTCTTCTAATACCATATCACCATACCCCACCCCCTTTTCTCTCCTTAGTCACCGGCCACAACCCAAACCACACAATTCAGCCGACAAGACAAATAACACGCATATTATCATCAACTTCTTGTTCTTTTTACCAAGTCCATACCTCAAACTAAACAATTACCCACACATTCAATACACCATTATATAAAAGGTACTTTATTTTTGGATTCCTTTTTATTTTTGTAGTTAAACGACAATTATTTATTTAAGATTTGTTGGTTAGCTTTATTTTTGTGTTTATTTATATGGGCTAACGAATCGTGTATTTATATCTCGTTTTGAGTAGCTTCAAGAAAATCGACCAATAAGGCATAATAGATATTTTGAATGAATCACAACTTCATTTTAGATTGTATTAAACTTATGTAAGTAACACGTGTAAATATAATGCTAAATGGTACAAGGACCAAAATTGTTATCGGTATCGATGTGGCATTGTGATGTTGTCGGCATCATTCAGCGGCAAGGGTGCATCGGCATGTTGATGCCTCTCTCTCTCTCTCCCTCTCTCTCTCTCTCTCTTTCAACGGCTACATCATTTAAAATAAATAAGAATTCAAATCCCACATTAAATACATATAACGGCTATAAGTTTAATTTTTTTCAACTATAAATACACATACAACCCTAAAATAAATTCACATCAATCTCATTCAAAAACCCTGAAATTTTTTTCTCAAATTCACACAACCAAAAACATGTCGGGTCCATCTCGCAAAAGAAACAATTGGCTCGTTAATGTGGGATCGGCGATTCTAAATTCAATGAAAAAAGTTATCGATATTTTAGAAGAAGAAGAAGAAGATGTTGATGAAATTTCACATCCGATGACGCGGTCATGTTGCTCAGAAACCGTGCCGCTGCACACAACCTTCTTATGTCACATTATTTCGACGAGAATTGTGTTTATGGACCGTACAATTTTCGTCGGCGGTTTCGAATGAGCGACATTTGTTTCTACGCATTGTCACTGATATGACGAATATGTTTGAGTTTATACAACAACGTGCCGACACGAGCGGTACAAACAATTTTAATTCTATACAAAAATGTGGAGTTGCAGTGCGGCAACTAGGTTACGGTTCTGTATTAGACTCATGAGATGAATATTTCCAAATGTACGAGCAGATGGCACGTGAAAGCCTCGAGGAGTTTTGTAGGTGCGTCGTTGCCATATACGGTCCACGATATTTGCACAGGCCTATATTCACTAACGTGCAGACCATATATGCTCATCACGCACACGTTCATGGCTTTACTGGCATGCTTGGAAGTTTGGATTGTCTTCACTAGGAATGAAATGGTTGCCCTACTGCATTGTACGGACAATATACACGGGGTGATAAATGTCACCCGATAGTCATCCTCAAGGCTGTTGCATCACAGGATATTTGATTTTGACATCCTACTTCGGTGCCCCAGGTTCAAACAATGATATCAACGTTTGCAAATGTCACCTTTACTCGACAAGGTTTGCATATGGATCGGCTCCTAGTCGTTCATTTCAAGTAAATGGATCCACATACAAATACGAGTATTATCCGGTAGATGATATATATCCTGAGCATGATGTGTTTGTGAAACCTTTGTTATGTCCAGTTGATCCAAAACGCGTGAAATATAAAGCTGCTCAATAAAGGGCTAGAAAGAATATCGAAAAAGCATTTGGAGCACTTAAGAAGCGTTGTCACATACTAGGCAAGTCGACACGACTCCGAGATAAGGATAAACTTGTAGCTATTATTTATACGTGTATTATTTTATACAACATGATTTTAAAAGACGATGAAAAGCAATATGCAAGTATGTGGAAAACGAACACGCCTCTTCATCTAATATCGAGTTGCTAATAGAACCTAGTTCCCCAGCTTACATCCAAATATGACGGGAGCTCCGCGACTTTGCCAAACACAACAAGTTACGGGCCAACTTGGTAGAGCATTTGTACCGAGTTAATCATGTCGATCTCAATGTGTCTCCGGTGGACGATATGAAAGAGTTTTCAGATTGACCAAGTTTTTATTTTTATTTTATGTTTTTTATTTTTTCTTTGTTAATTTTAATGTAATATTTAATTTTAAATTTAATTGAACGTTTTTATTTTTATTTTATCTATTTTTAATTTAAATGTTACAATTTAAAAAAAAAAACAAATGGTATAGAATGACATCCATCCTTCTTGTAGGTATACAAAAACATGGGCAACGACATCTTATGTGGCGCCTATGTAGCAGCCAATGCCTCCAAGTTCGTAGGCAACAATACCGCTTAGTCTAATATACAATAGAATTTTAAATAAACAAGTATGGATTGTCTTGAATCAATTATTAGTTAGAGACTCATCGTTCTAAATCACCTATGATAATTTTAATGATTCACAATTTAACTTCATATTGTATTAACTACTATTTAATCATAAATGGATATATATATATATATATATATATATATATATATATATATATATATATATATATATATATATATATATATATATATATATATATATATATATATATATATATATATATATATATATATATATATATATATATATATATATATATATATAAAATCAGGATCGGGTGAGGACTACGATTTTGGTGAGGACTGTGAGGATAAATCTGGCCTCTAACTTGAAAAATGGGTGGCTAGGATTCATTGTGAAAAAATTGACACATCTTAAAAGCTTGGGGGGGGGGGGGGTTAGTTATCAAAAAATTAAAACTAATGGTGGATAATACAAATTAAGAAGGGTAATATAGTAATCTGATCGAGTACCCCACCCCCATTGCGACACTTGTCACAATCTCGTTTGCTGGGTTTTTTTTATTCCACCAACTTTGTTTTTGGGCCATAATTTTTTTTTCTTTGTAAAAAAAATTTTGAAAAACCAAAGTTTTTAAAATTTAATTCTCTACAAAACAAGCACCATCATGAAAATTTGAAAAAAAAATATTTTTTATTTTTTATTTTTATAAAAAATCAAAGATTACAAAAATTCTCCAAAAATTATGAAAATTGAAGTGATCATTGTAGATATTATATTAGTAAGTTTTCAAAAAGAATTTTTTGAAAAAATGTTTTTGAAGTGTTCATTTTTATATTTTAAGTAAAAAACACATCAAAATAGCAAAAAAATATACATGATCCAAAAATATTAAGAATCAAAATACGTTTAAAGATTCAAATTATTATAAACTAATTATTTTATGAATCAAAACTTCTCAAAACAGCAAAAAAAATTACATGATCCAAAAATATTAAAACCAAAATATGTTTTATGATCCAAGATTCAAAATTCGTTATTATCCAAGATCCAAAACTCGTTATGATCGAAAACGAGTTAAAAAAAACATACAACGACAAAAGTAAAAAAAAAACTGGAAAAAAACGAAAAACAAAAAAAAACTGGAAAAATAACAAAAAACCTAAACTAAAAACAAAAAAACTGAAAAAAAAAACTGAAAAAAAACTAAAAATAATATTTAGAAAATTAGAAAAATGAAATAAATAAAAAAAATCCGGCTAAATTATGTTGTACGGACGTGAGTAACATATAATTATATCCTCAAGTCCATATTACGTTCCATAGACGAATAATATTTAGAAAATTAGAAAAACGAAATAAATAAAAAAAATCCGGCTAAATTATGTTGTACGGACGTGAGTAACATATAATTATATCCTCAAGTCCATATTACGTTTGATGTTACATGATCCAAAAATATTAAAACCAAAATATGTTTTATGATCCAAGATTCAAAATTCGTTATTATCCAAGATCTAAAACTCGTTATGATCGAAAACGAGTTAAAAAAAACATACAACGACAAAAGTAAAAAAAAAAACTGGAAAAAAATGAAAAACAAAAAAAACTGGAAAAATAACAAAAAACCTAAACTAAAAACAAAAAAACTGAAAAAAAACTAAAAATAATATTTAGAAAATTAGAAAAACGAAATAAATAAAAAAAATCCGGCTAAATTATGTTGTACGGACGTGAGTAACATATAATTATATCCTCAAGTCCATATTACGTTCCATAGACGAGCGCCGCATGCGATTACGTCAAATCCAATAATTAGGTTTGATGTTATTGCCCTTAAGTAAATGAGTGGACGAAAATTGTCCTCACAGTCCTCACCAAAATATATATAATATTCACTTCAAAAGTGTAATCATAAATGATTTTATATGTAATATATTCGTAAATTATTAATCACTTAGTTTTATATTAACCGTTGTTATTTTTGTATATGATAATATTGCGGGGTTTCTATGCAATCAATGAACACAAAATAACCTAAGGTTCACATGCAACCCTAATATTGATCTATGTTTTCTTCTATGAAGATTAGAACTTAGAACCTAAAGGAAACAATTCAATTCTAAAGAAGAATTAAGAAAAACCAACCTTTGATCTTATGATCCTTTTAAGCAGCAGCAAAAGTATCCTGCCTCAGATGAAAGTCACACCCAGGGGATGGAAGAATCAGTCCAGCAGAGTGAATCCAGAGAGAAGATGGCGTGAATATGAGGTGCCAGGGGGTTCCTTTTATAGCCTCCAAGGGTTACACCTGAAACCCTAAGGAGCCTCCAATTGGACAAGGCTTTTGACCACTTGGACCAGGCTTACCAAAACCCTAATTAGGGTTTCGCCAACCCTTGGAGAAGCCTCCAAGGTGGCGCCACTTTTGGTCCCTGGTTTTCCTGGCCAGTTATCCAACTATTGAATAAATACCAAACCAGTCCCTGCACCTTTTAATTAATTAATTTAATCTCCAAATTAAATCCAATTAATTCTAGATTAAATCTCAATTAATTAATATAGTTTCTAATTAATATATTAGCACTTAAATATATTAATAAACCATATATATATTTTCTATTGATTTATTATACAATTAATAAATCAACTATTCTCTCTACTGAACTATCTTTCCTCCACCCATGAGGGCAACCCAAATGGACTTTGCTTTTAACCATAAGATAAAAGTTCAATTACAAGTCATGGCTTAGACACCTAATCCAACAGTCTCCCACTTGGATAAGTCTATGACTTTAATTGTCTGAACTCTGACCCAGTCAGTTCTGTCCAAAGATAAGTGATATGATGATCCTCCGTCCAACAGGATATTTTCAGACTCAAGACATGGACTAACATCAATCTTGGTCTGACACTCTGTTCCTCGATTTCTGATTTGCATATGACTTTAGAGACTACTAATTGAACACATCAATCAAGTCCCGGTTGGCCAACACTTTCAGTCAACTTCTAAATCATCGAGAGGCCTACAGATATCTGTTTCCCATCGGGTCATGGGACGGATAAGTTTCGACTCATATGTCCATAACTTTTGCGGGTCCAAATACATACAACAATGCGTTTTATAGCACCGAGTTACTGGCGTGGTTTCGTATTGTCAATAAGTACTTGTATCACAAATAACAGATCATATCTCATTATCTCTCCACTTAAAGATCACCGGATATTATCGTCTTAACATTGCTCGTGATATAATCCATGAAGCAATCTGTTAAGCGCGGGTTTATCCAATACTCAAATCTCTATTTCTAAGTACTCATGAACGTTGCAGCAGTCTTACTGCAATGTCTAACTCTTTAGACAGTCTGCAACCTTTTCATGACAGTCTTAATTCATACTTACTTCCTAATAGTATGATCGACTGTGGAGTTTTAAATAATCCAATTATTAAGGAAGTTAAACATGCAAATATAGAAACACAGAAATAAACAATTGACAAAGGCAGTAACAATACTCATTTATAAATCTCTATTATAAAATCACCGAGTCAATTACATTTATACTGTTACAAGTTTCTAATCTATCTAATTACTAAAACTAACATCATCCTTCAATCCAATGCTCCGAGCATGCTGATTGTGCTTAATCCTATTCAGAGCCTTAGTCAAAGGATCTGCAGGATTGTCCTCGGATGATACTCGCTTAACCAGTAAGTGCCCTTCTTCTATCTGATGTCGAATGTAGTGGTACTTTCTTTCGATATGCCTGGACTTTCCATGGTCTCGCGGTTCCTTTGCCAAGGCGACCGCTCCTTCATTATAGCAGAAAAGTTCCACCGGCTCCTGAATGCTCGGGACAACTCCAAGATCCCCGATGAAATTCTTCAGCCAAGCCTCCTCCTTAGACGCTTCACTCGCTGCGATGTACTCTGATTCGCACGTTGAATCAGCCACCGTTTCCTGCTTGGAACTTTTCCAAGTGACCGCTCCACCGTTCAAAAGAAAAACCCAGCCCGACTGGGACCGTCCACTGTCCCTATCTGTCTGGAAACCGGCGTCTGTATATCCACTCACTTTTAACTCATCACTTCCGCCAAGGACTAATACCATATTCTTTGTCCTTCGCAGATACTTGAGTATGTTCTTGACTGCAATCCAATGTGCTTTTCCAAGATTACCCTGGTACCGACTAACCAAGCTTAGTGCATAGGATACGTCGGGACGAGTACATGTCATAGCATACATGATCGACCCAACAGCCGAAGCATAAGGTACTCGACTCATTTCAGCTATTTCCTGATCGGTACTCGGACTTTGAGTCTTACTCAATTTTACACCACTTAGGATTGGTAGCTCTCCCTTTTTGGAACTTTCCATGTTAAACCTCTTTAACACCTTTTCCAAATATGTACACTGGCTTAGGCCTATCAATTTTCTCTTTCTATCTCTAAGTATTCCTATCCCGAGAATATAAGCAGCTTCCCCTAGGTCTTTCATGGCGAAACACTTCCCGAGCCAAGCCTTAACATTCTGCAAGGTTGGAATGTCGTTTCCCATGAGCAGTATGTCATCAACATACAGCACCAGGAAAGTGACTATACTCTCACTAGCCTTGACATATACACAGGACTCATCTTCACTCCTAGAGAAGCCAAACTATTTGACTTTCTTATGGAAGCAAAGATTCCAACTGCGAGATGCTTGCTTTAACACGTAGATTGATCTTTCAAGCTTACATACTTTATCAGGGTGCTTAGTGTCTACAAAACCTTCTGGCTGACTCATGTAAACATCTTCAGTCAGTTTCCCGTTAAGGAAAGCGGTTTTGACATCCATCTGCCAGATTTCATAATCATGAAACGCAGCTATGGCAAGCATTATCCTGATTGACTTAATCTTGGCTACTGGTGAGAAGGTTTCATCATAGTCAACCCCCGGGGTTTGAGTGAATCCCTTCGCAACCAGCCGAGCTTTATAAGTATGCACTTTTCCGTCCATGTCGGTCTTCTTTTTGAAGATCCACTTGCATCTGACTGTCTTTCGACCCGGTACATTGTCAACCAAGTTCCAAACTTGATTGTCATACATGGACTTTATCTCGCTGTCCATTGCCTCTTTCCATTTTGCAGACTCGGGGCCTGCCACTGCTTCACGGTAGCTAGCTGGCTCATCCAAATTAGTCAATGTACGATCACTGACTAACGTGTCTCCGTCCGAAGTAATATGGAAACCATAGAACTCGGGCGGTATGCTAACTCTACCTGAACGTATTAGGGGCAACGAAATGTCAGTGGGTCCAACAGGAACTTCTTCCTCGTGTTGGTTGCTAGTTTCTTCTAAGGTTGTTTCATCGGGCGTCTCCTGAATTTCTTCGAGATCGATCGTACTCCCACTGTCCTCTTTGGATATGAGTTCTCTCTCTCGAAAGAACCCCCGTCTTGCTACAAAGACCACGTCCTCGCTCGGTCTCTAGAACAAGTATCCAAAAGACTGCTTTGGGTATCCGATGAAGTAACACCTCTCACTTCTTTCTGCAAGCTTATCTGAAGTATCTCGTCTCACGAATGCTTCACAGCCCCAGACTTTGATGTGTGCCAACGAGGGAACTTTCCCCGTCCACATCTCGTGCGGTGTTTTCGCAACCTTCTTGGTTGGGACAAGATTTAGGATATGGGCGGCAATCTCTAAGGCATACCCCCAGAAATGGATTGGAAGTGAGGCTCGACTCATCATGGAACGAACCATGTCCAACAAGGTTCGGTTGCGTCTCTCTGCAACACCATTCCGCTGAGGTGTTCTTGGAGGCGACAACTGTGAAACAATTCCACATTCCTTGAGGTAATCGAGAAACTCCATACTAAGATACTCACCGCCTCTGTCGGATCTAAGCATCATTATCTTTCTGCCCAATTGATTTTCCGCTTCATTCTTAAACTCTTTGAACTTTTCAAAGGTATCCGACTTATTCCTGATTAAGTAGACATACCCATATCTACTAAAATCGTCGGTAAAGGTCACATAGAACCGTGTGCCATTTTTAGTGGTTGTTCTGAAGGGACCACACACATCCGTGTGTATGATATCCAACAGACCTTCACCTCTTTCAAAGGAACCTTTGAATGGTGATTTTGTCATCTTGCCAAGTAAGCAAGATTCGCATACATCATCTGACCCGAGGTCGAATGATTCCAACACTCCATCCTTTTGGAGTTGGGCGATGCGTTTGTTGTTTATATGGCCAAGGCGACAATGCCACAGACATGCCTTTTCTACACCGCTTGAAGCATCAATAGTCAACACATTTTTACCATAATTATCAACACACATAATAGATTCATAAACACCATCACAAGGCATAGCATTAAATATAAAAACATCATTTTTGAAAACTGAAATTGAACCATTCAATTTATTAAACTCATAGTGAAAGCCTTGTCTAAATAGTGCATGAAAAGAAATTATGTTCTTAGCCATATCTGGCGCATAGCAACAATTATGTAAATCTAATCTAACTCCACTGCTCAGCATCAGTCCATAAACACCAATCTTGGTAACAGGTGACGTTCGCCTATTGCCCATGACCAGGTTCAGTCTGCCATGCTCCAGTTCCCTACTTTCCTCTAGGCCCTGCAAATCAGAACAGATGTGAAAACCACATCCTGTATCAAGGACCCATGAACGGGAAAAAGATGAGTTATTAGATATAGAATACGTACCTGCCTGTGACGGTTTCACTTTACCGTCCTTGACATCCTGCAGATACGAAGGGCAGCTCCTCTTCCAATGACCCTTCTGCTTGCAGTAAAAGCAGTCGGCCTCTTTGGGGTTCCGAACATGTGGAATTCCGGAAGACTTACCTTTCGGGGCACCGCTAGATGACCCGACGTGAGTCTTTTCCCTCCAGTTCTGCTTGGGAGGGCCTTTCCGTTTCTTTCCCTTTCCGGAGCCAATAGCCAGGACAGGCGGGTTGACAGGGAGCACAGCTTTTCCCTTCATCCCGTCCTCAGCCGTACGCAGCATGTGGTGTAACTCAGCTAGGTTTGCCTGGTTGTTGTTCAAATGATACGTCAGTGTGAACTGGTCATAAGAACTGGGCAATGAGTTTAGCACTATGTCAACTGCTAAATCCTCATGAACTGGCATTTCCAGCTTTCTAAGCCTTTCCACGTAACCATGCATCCTCTGCACATGTGCACAGATGGACTCGCCCTCCTTGGGGTTGCTGTTAGTGAAAGCTTTTACAACCTCACGTCTTTTGATGCGCTCTTGCTTGCGGAACCTTTCCGCGAGCTCTTTGTGCATCTCGTAAGGCCAATAGTCCTCATAGATACGCTGCAGTTCAGGGTTCATAGTAGCGATCATGATGCAAGCCACTTTGGTTGCATCATCAGAGTGTTTAGTGTACGCAGCGATTTCCTCGGGAGTAGCGGTTTCAGTGTCCACATCAACAAGCTCGGTTTCCAGAACATACTCTTTATGTTCAAACCTTAGAGCCATTTTGATGTTGCAGATCCAGTCATTGTAGTTGGTGCCGTCCAACGTCACCTTAGAGCATAATGACAGGATCGAGGTGACATTACCGGGATTTGAGTGGGGAACGGATTGGTCAGAAGACATCTGAACAAGAAGAAGGTAGTTTTAATTAGATAGAGTAATAGTAATAATCCTCATATTCACCCAAGAATAAATACGAGGCTAGGATCCTACAATAACAATCTACAATACCGAAAAGGGATGCCGTAATCAGTATTGCAAATTTTATAAGGTAGGCGAATGACGATTCAGTCAATTCCACCGCGGAAACATAATCATATTATAATGGAATTCCTAGTTTCTTTGAGATTTACCGAACTGTTCGATAGCATGTTTTAATCTCGGGAGTGCCCCACTGTTTGTGACTGGGATACCGAGGATCACAAACCGGGTGTGAATAACCATGCAAATTGCTTGGTACTCTTGAAGTCAATTGTCATCTCTAATTAACGTGCCGGTAAACCACACACGCTCCGTTAATAATGACAAAATCAAGAAACCCATTGCGACTCTTTGTGGACCCCAGTTGGTGTGCCGGTAAACCACACACGCTCCACCAACGTTCCACAAAGTGCAATGTGCAATTTCATGGATTAGCACCAATTCACATTTTTATCCTAAAGTAACTAGATTGGGATTTGTTTTAGGGTTCTAGTACTTTCAATTATAGCATTATACTTTTAAGAGGCTTAGCGGTTCTATCATATCCGTTCAGCTAACGACACTCGACTGACCAGGAGAGCGGTGGGTAAGAGTAGATACCCATTAGACTAACATTTTATAGTCAGTCGCCTTATACCCTCTTTATAGGACAATTTTGTAAATGAGGCTTACTAGCGGTAGACTAACCAATTTTCTTATATGTATTAAATTAACTTTTAAACATAAATACATATAAGATATATTTTAATCTTATTAAAATATTTTAGAATTAATTAAGTTCTAATTTTCGCAAAATATTACTAATTTTTTGAAAATTTTAATTAACTCTTTAATCTGATTTAATTGGTCTTTTAATTAATCAATTAATTAAACTAATTAAATCTAGGTTACAGATTACCAAATTAATCAAATTAATTTATCTGTATAACCCCTATGAATCTCGAAAATTACAAGCCAAGAAATTAGGGTTCAAGTTATTTTAGTTGATTTAGTTACCTAAAATAACAACACACAATTAAGGCAAGCAAATCAAGCAATCTAGGGGACCATTTAGGGCATGGCGGCTAGGGTTAGGAAACCCTAGCCAAGCCGTCGACTTTCAAGGCCACCAAGGGTGGATTTTTGCAAAAAACACCAAGGCCAAGATCATAGCAAGCAGTTCATAATCAAATCACAAGAAAACAAGCTAGCTCTGATACCACTGCGGGGTTTCTATGCAATAAATAAACACAAAATAACCTAAGGTTCACATGCAACCCTAATATTGATCTATGTTTTCTTCTATGAAGATTAGAACTTAGAACCTAAAGGAAACAATTCAATTCTAAAGAAGAATTAAGAAAAACCAACCTTTGATCTTATGATCCTTTTAAGCAGCAGCAAAAGTATCCTGCCTCAGATGAAAGTCACACCCAGGGGATGGAAGAATCAGTCCAGCAGAGTGAATCCAGAGAGAAGATGGCGTGAATATGAGGTGCCAGGGGGTTCCTTTTATAGTCTCCAAGGGTTACACCTGAAACCCTAAGGAGCCTCCAATTGGACAAGGCTTTTGACCACTTGGACCAGGCTTACCAAAACCCTAATTAGGGTTTCGCCAACCCTTGGAGAAGCCTCCAAGGTGGCGCCACTTTTGGTCCCTGGTTTTCCTGGCCAGTTATCCAACTATTGAATAAATACCAAACCAGTCCCTGCACCTTTTAATTAATTAATTTAATCTCCAAATTAAATCTAATTAATTCTAGATTAAATCTCAATTAATTAATATAGTTTCTAATTAATATATTAGCACTTAAATATATTAATAAACCATATATATATTTTCTATTGATTTATTATACAATTAATAAATCAATTATTCTCTCTACTGAACTATCTTTCCTCCACCCATGAGGGCAACCCAAATGGACTTTGCTTTTAACCATAAGATAAAAGTTCAATTACAAGTCATGGCTTAGACACATAATCCAACAAATATATTATATAGTCATAAATGAGTACAAAACAATTTGTAGATCTACTACATAAGGTCGCCATGTTATTAACCATAAATGATTATATATCAGTTATTCATAAATGATTACCCGGTGATTTAATCATAATGATTATGTATATAATATTTACAATTTAACAGGTGGAATTTCAATGCTATTTTCGGGTCTACCTAAAAGCCTTGGGAACTTACTTGTCAAAGTGTAAGGATGTAATATTATGTGGTAGTACTTAATGCATATTTCCTCTCAAAGTTGGATGTTGTCTTTGGACTTGCGTGTGTTGGAATTAGTGTCCATGGTCATCAACTAGTGGTAATATTTCTAATAATAGCAGGGTTCTTTTAGATTGCCCTTATGACCCAGAAAAACAATAGAGTTAGAAAATTTAAAGGGATGATTAGTTTATTAATTTATTGAGAAATAAAATAATTAGAAACTGAATTAGCAAATTAAATGATAAATTAATTTGGAATTAATTTTATAGAAATCAATTAAAGGGACTAGATTGTGATTAATTAAAAGTTTAATTAATAGAACAAGTCCAGGGGTGCGGCCGCCAAAAGACTCATTAAGTTTGAAACACTATGAGCCTTGCAGTATAAATAGAGGCCTTGGGGTCAAACCTTAAGGCATCCCAAGCCTTCATTGAACTGCCAACCCTCCTCCTCCCTCCGCTTTCTATGAAAACTCTTCCTTCTCTAGGGTTAGAGTTCTTTGCCTCATTTCTCAAGCAAAAACTCTGATCTGTCTGGTTTTTTGGAGATCCTGGGTGTGAATCATCAGAGAGATTCTACTTTTTGGATTCTGTTCATCCTTGCAATCGTGACACTGGCCAGAAATCAAAGAATGAGACTTGCTAATGTATATTTTGTTAAAAGTTAAAGTTGTTGTAACTGATATGAGCTGCATGATCCTGAATTTTGTTGATGGATATTATATGATTTGATACTGTTAAGACTTTCGATGTATGAATTTGTGTTTATATGATTGAATCCCAACAGCGTGGTCCTAGTTATTGCTTCTGTGTTGACTAGACAATGTTGGATGAAATACTCGTGTTTTAATAAATGAATCTGCAAAATTGGCTACTATTTTTTGTGGTGGTGTTTTGATTAACGTACATTACTTTTTAATTCTTAGATTGTGGTATATTCATTTACGATTACAGCTGTAATAGTTTTTATGCATACCATTGTGCTTAATTTATTCATTCATGACTACAAATATATTGGATTTTTTATCTTTATATTGTGTTTTGATCATTTCATGATTACAATTGTATTTATATATGATTACCAATGTATTTTGATTTTTATCTTTGTAAAATATAGCTAAAAACAGATTCACTAAAATTATAAAAGTAAATCATTTTTATTCATTCGTGACTACAAATATAGTGGAGTTTTATCTTTATGTTGTGTTTTATTCATTTTATGATTACAATTGTATTCATAAATGATTACAAATGTATTTTGATTTTTTATCTTTGTAAAAATATTGCTAAAAATAAAATCACTAAAATTATAAAAGTAAATTATTTTTCATTCATTTATAAATGAAATTGTATTAACACAAAGAATTTATAAAATTTTTAATTTTTATTTTTGAGAGAAAAAACTGATAAAAGCGTATTTTACCTTCCATTAATAAAAAAAATCAATTAAATATCTTTTCTTTATAACTGTCGATCAAAATCCCTTGATTTAGGTAATTGTCAATCAGAATCCCCAAATTTTGTTGAGCAAATGTGGAGCCTGATCCGAACCGGAGCAATCGAAGACAACCGAAGAGGACATGCTTTCTGAAGCAACCATAAACAGAGGCAAGATTAACCAGTGCTGTTGAGTTTTGCATCTCGAACGAATCCTCAGTCACTCGGTCAAGTGGGAGTTCTTTGCTTTGGTTAGACTAACCATAGCGAATTGATGAATGAATAAAAGTATTATTTCTAAAGATCAGTAGAAGGTTGAAACCAAGGGCATGAGATTAGCAGGACCGAAGCAGCCTAACTTCGTCTAGATCAGAAGTCATGTTCTTGGTTGAGGCATACAGAGAAGGCATACAAGATAGACAGCAGAAGTCGTTGGAGACCTAGGCTGCTTACCATATCAAAGGACTGTGACAAAGCAAGAACTAAGTCCGGACCAAGGAGTTGTGTCCGAGGAAGCCAATCATTAATATCTTTTGCAGACAGATGTTCATGATGACAACTGTAGCATGGGCTACGGTCACAATTGTGGACACATTAGCAGCAAAAGAAGATGATACAACAGTATCCTCTGACCGATGGTAGTTCAGGCAGTTGAGTCTTTCTTGAAAGAAGAGTTGGCCCTTGTACGAAGTGTAGTCCGACAGAAGTGCAGAAGCATAGTCAGACAGTCACACAATCTCTTATGAAGGGAGGCATTCAACCGAAGACCAATAGGGTGTCTTCTGTCTGAGGTAAAGCCTTGGTCAGACCCTGCATTGGTGTTGTCACTTCAGCTGTCAGAAGTATCTTGGAAACACGTGAACAACAGTTCTATGTGTCAGGGGACAGCATGGGGAGCAAGGAACAATCACTTTATAGCCTGTAAAGTGTTGGATTAGGTGTCTAAGCCATGACTAATAATTTGTATTTACCTAATTAATAGTAGCAAAGTCCATTTGGGTTGCTCTCATAGCTGGAGGTTTGGTAGAAAGTTCGGTAGAGAGAAATGTTGATTTATTATGTGATTAATAAATTAACAGGAATTAAATATATGGTTTGTTAATATATTAAAGTGATAATACATTAATTAGAAACTATATTAATTAATTAGAAATTAATCTGGAATTAATTAGATTTAATTTGGTGATTAATTTAATTAATTAAAGGTGTAGGGACTGAAACTGTAATTATTCAATAGTTGAGTAAGTGACAGTTATAGTAAACCAAGTGACCACGAAAATTTTGTATGGGATAATACATAATTTCGATGATAATAAGTTAGGATAAATGGATTTGAATTGTAAGATAAAGGCTTATCTTATTTGAATTCAAAAAGGTTTATCTCTAAAGGCTTATATGGTTATCGGTTGGAACCTATAAATAGGGATCCCCATGCACACCATTTGGCACGACTTTTTGACTCTATTTTCTCTTTAAATTTCGTGACCTACCTCCCTAGCTTGGGTGTGATCTCATTTGAGGCAGGACACTTGTGCTGCTTAGCTTGCAAGAAACAACTAAAGGTTAGTTTTTCTGATTTATTCTTTTGGTTAATTTTTGTTTGGCCTTTAAGAATTAGTTACATGTTCAAAGTAAGAAAACATAGATCCAATCTAGGTTGCATGTGAACTTAGGATTTTAGTTCATAGATTTGCAGAAAACCTTTCATAAAGTGACTAGGTTCAGGCCTAATTTTTCATTTTCTTCTCTCGTCCAAGACCTTGCGTGTTCAGCCTTCCATATTTCGCTATTTATACATCTCTCTCTACTCAATGTAATATGTCAAAATATATCCAATGTTCTAGTTGTTAACATTGAGTAGTGTAGTCATAGAATTTCTCTTGTAAAACTTTGAAGATTATCAATGTAAAGTTTCTCTCGGTTTTTGCAGTGGATGTAGCTCGACTAATTGTTGGGTGAACCACTTTATATAATTGTGTTTCTCAGTCTCAATTTTCGTATTACTCACTAGTCTTGATAGTCAAAGATCGTTTGTCGAAGTGCTTGGTCGTGTTCGTTGGTGCTTCCGCTGCCCAACAAATTTTAGGAAAGTGGGATTTGTATTTATTTAGTTAGAATTTAATTACAATGTGAAATTTTGTTTATGCCCTTGTATAATGATTCATCAAGTTCTTTAGGGTTATGCTTACCACCATACTTAAGCGGCTTAGGTGCTTTTGTGTGTGGCATCTCCCTTACTATGGCTCCTTCGGCTATTGCAACCTTGCACAGCTTCACTTCGTTCTCTAAGGCATCTACCTTTTCTGGAAACTTCCATCGCAAAGTATTGATGAGTTTAAGGACTTCCTATTTGATGTCATTGATCGCCTTATTCACTCGACCACATGTGTCGCTCATCTCTGTAACGACTTAATCGTTAGTATATTTCCGGTTAAGGATTTCACTGAGATTTATCTCCACCCTTGTTAACTTATTCTCAAAGCTAGCCAAGGTATCTATCGATTGATCCTTTACACTATTCTTGGATCTAGTCCTCCTCTCATTGTCCCCACCTTCAACAATCATAGAGATGTTGGAACCTTCACATTTTCCTTCTTGGGTCATAATCTCTGCTTT
Organism: Cichorium intybus; assembly: GCA_023525715.1. NCBI lineage: Eukaryota > Viridiplantae > Streptophyta > Magnoliopsida > Asterales > Asteraceae > Cichorium > Cichorium intybus. Next base: position 117,978,527 of record CM042012.1, read on the forward strand.
AACAAACCTGGCTCTTGTACCACGTGTCACGGGACACCTTCTTCGACCAAGCGATACCGTGCGCCACCTAACACACTTCTTACACTCCATAATGCTCTAAGGACTTCGAAATCAAGAGATAATATAAAATAAGGGAATAAAGTATATTACTACATAAGACTTTTACAATAGTACTTTAAGTGATCCTATAGTGGTTTGGAGCAAATAAGCTCCACCCTATTTATAGGAGTGTTCCACCTCCTCATGGGAACTTTCTAAAACTACATATTATCTTGACATATACATGAATATTCTAGAAGTATCTATTATAATCTATATCTATTTACAAGCTTTTATATGTTTCTGAATATTCCACTGTGTCCTAGAGAAGTCTGGGATATTCCACAGTCTTCTAGAAGGTTCTATATGCTTATTGTATATTCCAATGTCTAGCTTCTAGAACATTCCATGGGTTCGAAGCTTCCATGGGTTCGAACGTTCCATGGTCTTCTAGTATGTTCTGGAACCTTCCAAGGTCTTCCAATATGTTTTAGAATGTTCAAATGTCTTCCAATATGTTTTATAACCTTCCACGTTCTTTTATTATGTTATACATTTCTCCATAATCTTTGTGGTCATTCTTGAATGCTCTAGTATTCACTAGAGGGGTTTGAAAACTTTCGAAAACATGATCCGTGACCGGCTGCTATGGCAAAGCGTAATTACAATGAATTTGATGATGTAATTGCTTTTGATACGACATTCAAGACAAACAATTAAGATTATATTTATTTTTAATCAACATATTTATTAAGTGATAGTTTTATATACAATATGTTTAAAATGAAGCTTATTTTTTACAGGTATTTTATGGTTTTTGTTCCTTTCAATGGTATCGACAACCACAAAAGATGTATTAACAAGTACACTTGGTTGCTTAAATGTTTTGATAATTGCTTTTGTACACATCCTAGTGTTTTTGTGACTAATCAAAACCCGATCATTAGTAAAGCCCTTGAAAATGTGTTAACTCAATCAGCACATCGCCTTTGTATGTGACATATTGGGAAGAAATTTATTAGGTAATTTATATGTTTTGGATATTTTTCTAAAATAAATTAATTGTGAGAATGAATTTTGGATAAATGTGTATATTTGCTCCGGTTACTGTAACATATAAATTGTTTATTTTTTTGTTAATTTAGACTTCAACAACTTGGACCGAAAATCCAACTTTTTATATACCATTATTTTCATAAAAAAATATTTTTCAAGATTTACTTAAATTGCCAATAAGAACACTACATCTACATAGGTTATAGGTACATAGCACAAAGGCCCAATGCACTTGAGTCCACAATCTTACAAATTCTTTTTATGGCCCAATTATGTGTACAATGTGTGCCACATCAGACACTTATAGTGGGCCCACCAAACTTAAGACACTTTTAAATACTCACTCTCCCTCCCACCCCATGAAAAAGCCTCTCACTATCTTCCTCATTCTCGATCGCAAAACCTCTTCAAAATTTAGCAGGACGTTCCTCCGCCGCCGACGGCGGAGCTCTGCAAGATGACAGACTCTAAACAACCTGCTAAGCTTTTGTTTAAACAACTCTCGTGGTCTCCGGACATCAACCGCGACATAGAATGGCAGAAGCTCAAGATCAACCAGCGCCGTCGATTCCGCCACCGCCGCAGCAAGAGCATTGACGCTACTTCTGAAGTTGACGTTACTGACGACGATGTGAAGGAGCTTAAAGCGTGCTTTGATCTAGGTTTCGGTTTTGATACGTCTAGCGATTTGGATCCGAAACTTTCGCAAGCTTTTCCCGCTCTAGAATTATACGCCGCCGTTAACCGCCAGTACAATAGCAGACTCCTGTCAAGGTCCTCGTCGCTAAGTTCTGATTCGTCTTCATCCTCATCAAGTCCGATCACCACAATTATCGATCCAAGTAAACAAACATTCGAATTCCGATAATTTTTCCTTTTTACGTATCTTCCACAAACTAATTCGTTCGAATTGAATCTCGTTTTAAATCCAGTTCTGATTTGAATGCATACAGGTGATGATCCGGAAAAGGTGAAGACGAAATTGAAACAGTGGGCGCAAGTGGTTTCATGTTCTATTCTGGAAGCTTCTTCTCACAATAACAGAAACTAATTAAGAGGAAGATAGAACTTTTGTGCCTTTGTTATAAAACTTTTGTGCCTTTGTTATAATAAGAATCGAATGTGTACATACTAATCGGTATTAAAAAACCTCCATTGACGAAAAGAAGGAATGCACATCAGATTCTATCTAATCTGATAATCCGAAAGAACATTCCATCTAAAACTTTTCAATAATTGAATAAATTATGTAAAGTAGTATCAAAAATTCAAAACTTAAGCATCTGTTTTTATGTAAAGTTGTCCAACTGAATTTGTTACAACTAATTTCGTTATCATAGTCGTATATTCATTACTACATCGTGTCTTCTTCATATTTGCTGTATGTTGATTTACTGTTCATTCATTGAAATGTCACATATCACAAAAAACGAAACAGAATCTGATGAGTCAAATATGTTGGAAATGAATGATTTATTTTGTTGACCGTCGACCAAATTTTATACAAAAATTGTAATAATATTTACAAATTACAACCACCATATGCTTTCGGTTACGTGGTATGCACCCATGAAGTCACACAAATTGTTCAACTAATCGGACAAAAAGTGAGAACAGTTTTATTCAACACAGGAATCCTAAGACAATTTTCACTTTCACGTGAAAATAGTTTCCAAGATTTGTTTTATTTTTGTCTTTAAGCATTGAATCCTTCTTACATATCAAAGAAAGGGACCACGCTTTTTTGCTTTCAATAAATAAGCACAAACAAATCATCATTATCTTTCTACCTTTTTGGTTGAAAAAATATGCATCACGCATGTTGCTTGTGAACTAACTTTTTCCATTAAAAATATCTTGGGGAAATATTTTTATCAGTGTTTTCTTTGTTATATATTTTTACAAATACTTAGTTTGTGTTTTAAAAAAAACAACCCAACCAAAACATTTCCAACAAGTTTAATAAACACAACAGATTACAATTTTTAGGAAAAGAGCACATAATCTAGAACATGAAACTATCCTATAATTAGATAGAGTGTTACAAACTCTTATAAATTTTCATGTGTATCAACTTTAGACATGATAGACTTATAACTTATAACAACTTCATGTGTTAAATCCCATCAACACATCCAAACATGATTTATAACCGTAAAAGAAATACATAATTGAAAATAAAAACTATTCGTCGTCCTTAACTTTGTTGTTGTATAGTTGTTCCATCAGATCTAGTTATAGAAATTTGCGCATTTCACATGAATGTATTTTCATAACTCGCGACAAGTAATCTTAGGTACTGGGAACAAATTCGTCATGTGGATGAAGTGTGTCGTATGAATTATACATGCAAATAGTCCCACCGTTTTATTCGATTATCATATTATGTAATATGATACAAGCATACATCACATTATGTATTTAGTCCAAATGCCAAAGTCGTGATGTATGTTACACTATGTGCCATTTTTTCTTAAGTACTCCAAAAGTCCGTTCCACATCATTCCTAGCTACTTCTTGCACTACATTGAGTATTTTTCGTTTTTCATCATTTGTATATACGTACAATTTTACAAACGTAACATACTCCGGATATATACCATCAACAAGGTATTACCCGTGTTTGTATAATTTTCCATTCACCGTAAAAGACATGTCAGACGCTTTTCCTGCCAAGATATAGCTGAAAATTCATGATTGATCAAAAACATTTAAGTCATTGTTGGACCCGACCACACCAAAGAAAGCATGTCAAATCCATAGATCTTGTGATGTCATTGTTTCTAGTACAATGGTTGGGTGTCCATGTTCACCTCATGTGTATTGACATCGCCATGCATTTGGGCAAATTTTCCACCCCCAATGGATACAGTCAATGCTTCCAAGCATCCCAGGAAAACTGTGTGTTGCTTCATGTGCCACATATAATTGCTCAACATCACTTCTAGTAGGGCTATACAAATAAAAATTCATATAAAGCTCAATAACATATTCACAAAAATGAAACGTGCATTCTTGTGAGTTCTCTCAGACATCTTCAAATACTAATATGTTGTATCAAATGCGACACCGCACAGTCGCACACAAATGCCCAAGCGCAACCATATATTTTTGTAATTGAGTAAATCCTCTTCTACCTCAACCATTATACCTTAACGTAAAAAAATCGTAGTTCGCGTCTAAATTGTTAGATATACATAAAACAATTGTCTACTCAAACGGAAAAGTCGTTTGAAATCCCTATCATCGTACATGCGATTACCGGCAAATAATCATGTACCAGAAGTTCGTGTGCAGCTTTACGATCTTGGTTTATAATAGCTCTGGTTCGTCTAACATCCATGGTTTCTTCTTGTTGACGGTAAACAGTCTCCACCGCTTGAAATAATGTGGTGACGAACATACAATCACTAGAATCATGTCAAAAAATCCATATTAGAATTAACATTTATGAGAATATTGTAGAATATTGTTGTGTGAGAGTATATTAGTACGTAAAAATTTTAAGAACTTTTTTTAAAATGGACTATTGCATGGTTGGTGAGGTAGGTAGAATTGAGTTACATGGCGTTGCTTTCTCCACATACGACACACGCCACCCCCTCCACACCTCAATAGGATGGAATGTAATTTTTCGACGTTTTTGTTTTGTTTGCAATTTTATCAATAGAATTGAAATAGAAATCTTGTAAAATGATCAAAAAACCATTCATTTTGTAATTTATTCTTTTATAATCATATAAATACCATTAGCAAAGAAATAGACTTATAAATCTATATCTTTTAAAACTCCTTTCATATTAATTAAATTGCACAAATTACTAATATATGAAATGATCAACATATAATAACTACTTAAATATATTTAGGAAACAAAATATATCCTCATCAATATAAAAGCAAAACATAAGAAGAAAAGACCATCAATAGTTCACTTATAAATCCAAATTACAATTACCGGAAAAAGGAAACAATGAGGAAGGGAATAATTAACAAGAAGATGAACAATACATTAGACAAACTCACTTACTATACACACAAACATACCGACATGGTCACATTTTCTTTGAAGAAGACATTAAGAACAACGAATGGCTTTTTGATATAAAAAGGTTGAAGGTTAGTTTTTTCTTTTATATGATTTTCTTTGCTTTATCTCAAGGAATATGAATTCCTTAAATTATGAAATTTGATGGAATTTAACCTAACTCATTTCCTTTGATTTGTCAACTAAACACACCATTGATGAAATCGTTCATTCCAATACATTTGAATTACTTTGGAATCTACACCACCTTTAACTCTGGCCCGAACTAATGCTAGACTTTAAATCTTATTTCCACAACAAACTTTGTAAAGTTTACAAATAATTTTGAAAAAAAAAAAAGTTATCCTCCAAAATAACATTTATTACAATAATTTATAAATTTTAGGACTTTTTTGGTATTAGAGTCTTCAAGTTGACTTGTTTTCATTTTGTAGGATTTTCATATGCAAATGGTAAAAGATAGTGACGTCTCCAATAAAATCTCATTATTTTGAGCCATTTATGAAAAAGTCCAAAATTGATTTTTATTTACAAAAAAAAGACAGAAAACCGGTTAGGGTGCGTTTAGTTGCGCAAAACTGCTCGTTTTCCGGAAAAATTTTCCAAGAAAAATGAGAATTTTGAAAACGCGTTTAGTTCGACAACTTTTCTAAAGTTTTCCAAGAAAATGAAATTTTTTTATTTTTCCAAAATTACAAAGAATTTGGAAAATTTTGGAAAACCCAAAATTATTGTTTTCTGTAATTTTCTATTTCCAAAATCTTTCTTAAATATAAAAACACACACACTCATTCTCAATTACACCCTATAATTAAACCTACACCCACCCCACCCTCTACCCACCCCACCGCCACCCCACCACTGCCACCCACCCCCACATCACCCTCCAACCACCTTAACCCACCAAACCACCCACCACCCACCCACCACACACCATCCACACCTCACCCTACACCCACCCTGCTTACCCCCAACCTACCCTACCCACCCATCCCACCCCACCTACCCCATCCCACCCACCCACCCCACCCATCAAACCACCTCACCCACCACCATCACCAACCCACACCCCACCCATCCTACCCCAACCACCCAACCCAACCCACCCACCTTACCCTACCCACCCCACCACCCTACACCCACACTACCCCACCTCACCCACCACCCTACACCCACACTACCCCAACCCACCCCACCCTACCCTCACCCATACCCACCGCACCCCCACCACACCCACCGCACCGCACCCCACACCCGACCACCCTCACCCTCACCCGACCCACCTCACCCCACCCCAGCCACACCAACCATCACCCACCCAATCCCACCCACCTCGCTTACCACCCATCCAACCTACGCCAACACCACACCCACCCTACCCCCAACCCACCCCACCCACCCAACTACCCTTTAGGGTAGGTGGATGGGGTGGGGTGGGGTAGGTAGTGGGTAGGGTGGGTTTGATGGGATGTATGTGTGTTATTCGAAATAACAAAAATTAGAAAATGAAAATTTATAGAAAATATATATCTAAACATGTTTTCTATTTTTCCAAAATTGAAAATGAAAACGGAATCGGTTTTATCTAAACGAGTTTTCTAAATTCTCAATTGAAAACTGAAAGTGAAAACTTATTTCATTTTTCTGAAAATGAAATTTGGAAAACGGAAAACAATTTTCCGCAACGAAACGCACCCTTAATGTTTTTAAATTAGCCATTTTTAACCTTTTCAGCAGGTAACTACATGTTTTACCTTCAATAATGTCCTAATATTTTGACCCAGTTTATGGAAAAGTCCTAACATGTTTTATCTTCAATAAAGTCTTAATACTTTGGCCTATTTTACGGAAAAATCCGAACATTTTGACTCAGTTTATTTGGAAAAAAATTACATATTTTTACATGTATTTACATATTTGATAACGTATTTATACGTTTGAAAGCGTATTTTTACATATTGACACATGCATTTATTTAAAATACGTAAAAAATACTTAAAATGCGTAAAAATAAGCAACATAATAACTTCATAATTGCCTAACAATATGAAATCTAAACGAAATTTATAGCAACTAATATTGGACATCGTTCTTGAAACCACAAAATCATTGCTGTCAGAACCTAAATTAAACAATAAATATTAATCATCTAGTTCTTTGCAATTCAATTTTGTTCGATCATTTTCCAGTCTGTCTAATCCATGTAAGCAAACTTACCGAAATCCATATCCGTTATTTGGAATAAATACATGAATAAAATGTATTTATACGTTTATAAAAGGTATTTACACATGAGCTTTTACGTATTTTAATTATTTCTACGTTATTAAAGACGTATAAATACGTTATTGAAGGCGTATAAATACGTTATTAAAGACGTATTTTTTTAAGTTTTTTACGTTATTAAATACGTTATGTTTAAGTATTTTTTTTATAAATACGTAAAAAATAGATTTTTAAACATATATATATACGTTATTGAAAACGTAAATACATGTAAAAATACGTAATGTTTTCCAAGCAAACTGAGCTAAAATGTTGATATTTTTCTGTAAACTGGACCAAAATATTAAGACTTTATTGAAAATAAAACATGTTGAGACTTTTCCGTAAACTGGGTCAAAATATTGAGACTTTATTGAAGATAAAACATGTAAACTTTCTACGTGGCAATGTAACCTGCTGAAAGGTTAAAATGGACTAATTTGAAAAGTTTAGTCGGTTTTCTGTCCTATTTTGTAAATAAAATTTAATTTGGGACTTTTTAATAAACTAGGCCAAAATATTGAAACTTTATTGGAGATTTCCCGAAAAGATAATATGTAACAAATTTTAATGCTATTATGTTGAAAACAAATATTTTATTTTCCAAACAAAGTTTATAAAGACAAATACAATACTTATATATATATATATATATATATATATATATATATATATATATATATATATATATATATATATATATATATATATATATATATATATATATATATATATATATATATGTTCATGTATAGACAACAAATATTGTGTGAATGTATGATGAATTTTGGACCAATCATTTATAAGGGCATAATAGTAAATTAGCATAAATATTAATTAAGTAAATTTTAATTAGATCCATTAATTTAGGAAACGTTGCCTAATTATCTCCTAGGTTGTTTTATTCTCTCTTTTACTTCTCTTCTTATACGGACGCTGAATCAAAGTTCATCCATTGCTTCCCTATACCACCACCGATGAGTATGTTCTTGCAATCAAAGGGTCTAACTTTGGAACCCTAATCATGGTTGTCGTCTCCATATGTACTCATCTCTGCTTAGTTGAATCGTTGATTGGATAACATTATGGCATCTGATTAGTTGAATTCGTCCAACTTTGGAACCCTAATCATCGATTCCAAACAATGCTCTTTCTGGTTCGATCGAATCCATTAGCCTTGTCAAAATCTGATTCCTCCATTATTGACGTGAACGTTGCAGTTTCCGGTTTAGTGACGGGAACATTCTTGCATCTGAAGTTGGGAAATGATTTGGGCTTTGGTGATAGTGAGTTTATAGACAACGATATCAAGAGGATAAGGTTCCTGTAACTGCAAACTCGGTAACGTCTAGGGTTTTCTGGGATGAAGATAATAGGTAATTGAAGATCTGAACTTTTTTCCCATTCTGTTCTCATGCCAGTTCGGTAAGCTTCATCTTTGGTATCTTTTTTCTTTCCGTGGATTTGGATTTTTGTGGTAATTTTTGTCAGTCGGCTATAAGTTAGGATCACCGACTATTCTAAAGTTGAACAAATCAGCTTATGCTTTCAGATTGTTTTTTCTGTTTTTCGTAGGTTATCCACAAACTCACCTTCGGAGGTCGGAGACCTTGTCGGATTCTATAGGTTACCGCCTTCGGAACCATAGCCCTTCGTCGGTGGAGAAAAGAGAATCGGAACAGTCATCGATGATGTGAAGCGAATGGAGCGGATGAAGAAGATGAAGTCGATTTTGACTTCTTGGTCAACATATACGCTATCTGGACCGTATTTGAATACACTTCGGACTCATTCAGGCCCAGACCCAACACAAAGAAAATCGGACTCCCACAGCCCATTTACATCAACCTAAAGCCTTAAAACTATCATTCGACTGTGTAAGTTGAATTCTTGTCTTTTGGGTATGTGTATTTGCTTCATGGTGTAGCTCGCAATGTTGTTAATAATTATACGTTGTCCTTAGACCTGATTTACCTGACTTTTGATTTAAAACCTTGATTTCATGGCTTTCTTATGATTTCATAGATCTATACAATGTAATTTTTGTAAGATTTTATTTAGTGTATTGGTTATATGAAAGTAATTGATATTGGAATATGTTTTCGTAGAGAATTCATTCTTTTTTATAGTCTGATTACATACTTTGACATCTTCCTTATTTTGGATAAATTCTCAGGTGGTCTTTGAAATACTAGAACATTCTCATTATTTTGGATAAATTCTCAGGTGGTCTTTGAAATACTAGAACATTCTTTAAGAATGAAGACTAGAACCAACATATCTAAAGGTATTCTTTAAGAATGAAAGGCTCAAACCAGAACATTCTTTAAGAATGAAGGCTGAAAAAAGAGATTCCGGTGGTTCAAGAATGTTATATATATATATATATATATATATATATATATATATATATATATATATATATATATATATATATATATTCTTAGATTTAAATATAGAATGTTGTGTATATTCTTCGAATATTGTATAATCCTGTATAAAATATTGTGTACATTCTTCAAGAATATTGTATATATTGTTGTTTATGTTATAAAAATTGTTGTTTATGTTATAAAAATTGTTGTTTTACGTTATAAGAATACTTCTAAAATTATTTAAGAATGAAATCGTGTTTTTTAAGAATAAACGAATGACGATATTTGTTCATCGTAATATGATTTTGTTAGTTTTTTAAATTAATATAATATGTCAATTAATTATTTAATAAAATCCTACCAAATTAGGAGATAATAAGTGAACTTTCTTTTTTAATTATTGATTAATAGACTAAAATACCCTTTTCAGGGGTTTAATTGTAAAAACTGATTAATTAAGTTTTATATATTTACGTTGAAGCCCCTGAATCTAAGACCGTAGATCATTTCAATCGGACGCTATATATATATATATATATATATATATATATATATATATATATATATATATATATATATATATATATATATATATATATATATATATATATATATATATATATATATATATATATATATATATATATATATATATTTGGGATCACGTAAGAACTAAGTTTTTTGTGAGAACTTGAGAACTAAATCTAACATTTGATTAGATTAATCTATGGTGATGATTAAGATAAGATTAATTTATTTTTTTCTTTTAATTTTAATATGTTTTTAATTATGAAAGGGTAATATGGTAAAACATCTATCAGACTTTTAAGGAAATTATACAGTTTTATAGAAACGAATCCGAAAATAATTCCATCTCTCTCCCATTTATCCCTCGTTTACCTATTCATCATCCCTGGTTGTAAGAACCCGCGAAAAGGTTGTAAAAGGGTAAAAAGGTCTTTTGGCACGTTATAAAACTATTATGTAAAATAATGTGTATTTGTGAAATAATAATATAAGAAATAAGAAGTTATGTGAAATTTGGAGCTTTGCCGCATGAATAGTAAAAATTGGCCAAAAAGGGCAAATTGGTCATTTGACATGAAAATGACCATTTTGTTAAGAAATTTTATTAAGAAGCTAAATTGATAGTTAATGGAACATGATTTGCAAAGATATGAGCTCTTGGACTAATTTCGAATAAAAGGAAAGAAGAGAGGGACCAAAGGTGTAATTATGCTATAAAAATTTAATTATAAAATGAGAGTTAAACTCTCAATTCTCCTAGAATTCAGTAGACATCTCCAGAAGACTCGAGAGGGAGCGAGAGGGAGCAGAAGAGAAGGAGGAATTCTAGAGATTTTTGCAAGGACTTAAGGTGGGAATTGAAGATTCCCAAGCAAACAAGGTATGGATTTCTGCTATTCATCATCTTCTCGGGTTGAATTATGGAAAGTCAGTTTCTTGAAGTTCATGTGAAGTTTCCAGAAACTCATCCCCATCTTGTTATACTAAAACATCAAGTAAACACACTTCAATTATGAAGTGTTGTTAAAATTAAGAAAAATGAAGATTTTTGGCCAAGAACCCTAATTCACGGGTTTACATGATCAAGATCAGTTTTTATGGTTTTTCTAAGTCCAAATGATCACTTAGGATGTATTAAGACACTCCTAAGTGATTAATTTCAAAAAGTTGGATTTTTGGTAAAAATCATCAAAAACGGGTTTTCAAGGAATTGGAACTGAAATCAGTGATTCCAAGGCTTAAAACTTGATGTAAAGCAAGGGTTTTAGTCATGGAATGATAGTAAACGATTAAGTTAAGTATTAAGCACTTAATAGGGCAAAGTAGAGGTCTACAGCTCGAAAAATCGGACCCGAAACCCACCCAGAAACATTACGCGGCCGTGTAATTTACAGGGTAATATTACACGACCGTGTAACTTATATAAGGCCTGCAAAGTTACACGGCCGTGTAATTTGCAAGGCAAAAGTTACACGACCGTGTAACATACTGAGGGGAATTTTGAGTTTTGATTTTTGGAAATTGAGGTTAGACTTGTCCGTTTGACCTCAAATTTGAAACACAAGTCTAATATGGCCTAAGATTTCATGCAAAAATGTCGGAACTGAAATACGACCCCTCGGGGGTACTGTAGCAAAATACGCGTCTTTCGGAGAAAAACTATAAAATGAGTCTACCAATGGTTATACATTTGTATGGCCTGTAGTTATGTTATATGAGACTTTAGAGCTATAGAGTTAATTATTTTGAGTATTTATATATACTACTTGTATAGGTGGTGCTTCGAACGTTATTGAGCACGGGAAAGGAAAAGGCGTACGAGAAGCCTAGTGAACCGTAGTAGAATCAAGGTGAGTTTTATGAGGATTTTTATAGTACATAGCAAAATGTTATTTTCAGAAAAGTAAGATTTCCAAATGTTTATAAATACTAAAGTTTGGAAAATAGTTTTGAAAGAAGCTCTATACAAGAGCTTAGTGTTTTAAACAGATTTTTAAAGTATGGTTTGCAAAGTATTTTGAAAGAAGTTCCTTATGGGAACTAAGATGTCAAAATCAGTTTTTGAAAGTATTTTCAGTAAAAAGTTATAAAATGTTTGAGTAAGAGTTGTTTACAAATTGTGTCCCATTTTGACCAATTTGAGATGAAATGAAGTAAGAATTAAAGAAAGAAAGAAGTATGAGCCAGTTGTCCGGACTAGGATCACCCACATAATCGGGGGATCAGAAGACACTACTGGGATGGTACCTCCCGTCGCGAAGTAGTTGTCTAGCTTAGTATACCCTTGTGCTTGAATCTGTTCCAAGTCACAAAGGGGAGTTAGAATGAGCATAACCGAGCGGACGGATCTGTTCTGTCCTGCGAGGGGAGCTAGTAGAATGAATTAAAATAACTTAATTCATGAGTTTCAGTTGGTCACAAGAAAATGAAAAAGAAAGCAGTTTTGAGAAAGAAAGTATTTTTATTAAAGTTTGAAAGTAAAGAAGAAAAGATATTTTGAGATTTATGTTATAAATCAGTTTTGAGCAGTTTTACTTGTTATTAATTCAAGTTTTGAGCATAAAGTTTTTGGGTCTAAACCCATACTACTCACGAGGCTTTATGTCTCACGTATACTATTTTTAAATGCTATGTACTTAGGTGAAAAGAGCGGAGGTTGCAGTTGGGACCAGTTTATGTACTGTAAGTTTAAATTATGGTTATCTGTATTGAGTATGTAATACCCCCTTTGAGTTAAGTTTGTAAAATAAAATAAAAAAAATAAAGTGGCTACTTTATAGTCACAAGTTGTAAAATATGTTTGTAATGTACACTGTATTTGTATTTAAATACGATAAAAGAAAAGGGGTGTTACACTGGTTCACCTCTCTCCTTCGTTCTCACCCTCGTAACCGTCTTCAATTCAACCTTCAGCGGAACAGTCTTCAATTACGCCCTCGCCGCAGAATCCCCTCCCGATCAAAACGAAATATGCAATCACAAGATCGAAAGAAAAATCAGAAATCGGTTATTGTCTTCAACCTGCAATACCACCGATGAAGTCCCTACTAGCCACCGCCTCCGAAATTCTATAGCCTCCGCCTGTGTCTCTTTCTCGAACAGTGAAAGCTCCGTCCATCAACCGACAAGGCACTATCCTCCCACCGCCGCTGTTATCAGCCCTTCAACAGACATCGCCATCAACCATCGCTATTTGACTTCAACCTGCAATGCATTATCTCTCTGAAGTTCAGAATTGTTTTTCCTTTCCTTAAGAAAACGATTTGAAGAAGGAAGTTCAGCCCTTCAACCGACAACACCATGGAACAAGTTCGAGACTTCATTCAGTGTTCCAAAGAGGGTTGAGACTATAGATTCGAAATTTAGAAGAAGTTTTGACATAAGGTATTGAGTTGGTCCTTTTTTTTTCTGTACCTTACGGTTTGTAATTTATGTTATTTTGTCTACCTGAATCGATTAGATGTGGGATTTGGGTTCATCACGATTCATTATTCTTGGCTTTCTGAATGATTGGTTAGATCGATGGTATTGCTGGTCAGATCAAAGCTATGGTCTGATTATTTTATTTCCATGTGAGTTCTTTTTTCTTCTGTTCATTATTATTATAATTTTCAGATATTGTGCGTATAAAGTGTGATGATTCTAATGCATTTTTGGATGTTTACCTCCTCCAACCCTAGGTTTACGACTCTCTACTCATGTTTACCGCTAAGTGGTTTCCAATTTGAAAAATAATATTTTCAGAATTCAAGTACCATGTTTGTAAAATAATCGGTTATTTTGAAAAAAAAATCAATGATGAATAATAGAAAAAAAATTAATTGAAAAATATTATAAAATTCAAAATTCAAAATGCTAAAAATAATTCAAAAATCTTATTAGTGAAAAACTTATTTAAATAAATTCGAATTTTGAAATCCATAAAACAAGAAAGTTAGATATTACCATAATTATAGAGATTCTATTTTAATTACGAAATTAATTATTATGTTAGAATTCCGGAAATACCCTTTTGAATTTTTATTAGTGATTTATGGTGACCATAAGATTAATCTTGATCAAAGGTCATATTTGGTTCTCAAGTTCTCACAAAAAAGATAGTTCTCATTTGAACATAACCATATATATATATATATATATATATATATATATATATATATATATATATATATATATATATATATATATATATATATATATATATATATATATATATATATATATATATATATATATATATATATATATATATATATATATATATATATATATATATATATATATGGGGATAGTTAATATGTGGCTATTATATACCTAAGCTTAGGTGTACAACCATTCAAACAAACCATTTTAAACAAAAATAAAAGCTCAATCAACTTAATTTCTTCTAAATCGTTGTACACAATTTGTTGTTCCATTCAATTCAACTTGTTTACGTGCTATTTTAGTGATGATTCTTTTTGCCGCCAACTTTTATGTCATCGCCTAATACAGGTGTAATACATTTAATCACTATATTGTATAACTCATACCATACTTTTTCATCATTTTATAATCAATCATATGGATTACGTATATTAAAGAAAATAAAAATGCATGTTTTTCATAAGAAACTAATAAGATTTGATGGTTCTACACCTAAGCTTAGGTATATAACAACAACATATTCACTTTTCCCATATATATATATATATATATATATATATATATATATATATATATATATATATATATATATATATATATATATATATATATTCACTTTTCCCATATACATATATATATATATATATATATATATATATATATATATATATATATATATATATATATATATATATATATATATATATATATATATATATATATATATATATATATATATATATATATATATATATATATATATAGAATTGGGATCCGGTAGGAAGGTAATTTTTGGTAGGAAGGTAAGAGTTTTTTTTACATATTTTTTCGGCGAAACAAAAAGATAAATCAATAGATGATGCAAAAATAACATGATTCATAAAAAAAATTCTCGAAAAAACAACTCGATGATTCATTTTTACGATGATTTTGTTGTTATTCACTAAAATTGTCCGTGAATAAAAACTTGATTTACTAAAAATGATGACAAAATTACATAAACAGTCCCTGTGGTTTACCAAATATAACAGAATGGTCCCAAGTATTGAAAAATCACGTTTGAAGTCCCTAAGGTTTACGAAACGCTACAAATCGGTCCCTGGTCCAGATAAAAAGACTGAAATACATTTTTTAATTTCTTTTTGCTTTTTTTTATACATATTATATAATTAGTTAATAAAAAAACAAAAATAAACCTACCCCTCTCTCTCTTGTGCATCCGGTTCGTCTGAACAAAGACACACACTCATCTCTCTCATTTCTTCCTCATTTCGATCTCTCAAACAAACGTGTGTCAATTTCCTAGTTTTACTCCCCGTTGCTCAAATTTGTAAACACCTAATAAATTCCATTTTGGTTTTCTGGGTTTTCATTGTTTTGACAGGAAATTATGAGTAAAGAATAACGGCTACTTCGCCTCTTCCTTTAATGGATGTCCGATAGCCAATCCTACTGCTGTTGACCCACTACCCACCCACCTCGTCTATGTCACTGAACGCAACGGGTCAACATCCATCTATATCGACTCTATTTACCAAGCTAGTGTGGACCGCACCAGAAAACGTTCGGTCCTTGAAGCTGAGTTAACTCGTGCTCAACACCGTCTTGTGAGCGGCAGCGGTGGACGAATTTCGATGAAAGACAGGCCGAGTCTGGTGGGTGATTTATTGGTATACATGTCGACTCATGAGGAAACAGGTGTGGGTCGGACGAGTTGGGCTGCGGTTTACTCGACTCAGCTATCAACCAGTTCGACACGGCGGTTAACACCTCAAGGAGTTGCCGATTTCAGTCCGGCTGTGTTCCCGTCAGAAGGTGACGGTATCGGGAAATGTTGATCAGGCGACAATTCTTAAAAAGCTTGCAAAGAGTGGGAAACATGTAGAGATTTGGGGTGTTCCGAAACCGAATCAACAGATGAATAATCAGTTTAAGAACATGTAGATTGACGGTGGTAAAGGCGGCGGTGGTGGTGGGGGAAATAACAAAAACCATGGGCAGAAAGGCGGTGGAAACAACCAGCATCAGCAACATGTGGGGGGTACGGGGTGGGGGTGAGGTATTTTCTTTCTTTTATTAATAAAATTATTAAGTAATTTAAAGAAAAAAAAATTAAAAAAGGTATTTCAGTCTTTTTACCTAGACCAGGGACCGATTTGTAGCGTTTCGTAAACCTTAGGGACTCCAAACGTGATTTTTCAATATTTGAGACCATTCTGTTATATTTGTTAAACCACATGGACTGTTTATGTAATTTTGTCAAAAATTATTTATCAATATGTTTTTTTAGGAATTTTTTTTAATGAATCATGTTATTTTTGTTATTCACTAGCATATATATTATGCTGGTTTGTTTCAACTATATATCATTGCTTCAATAGTCTCTAATATACCGGTCAAAAAACATAAATGGCTCAACAAATAGATCAACATAAGGAACATGTTGGTTGAGGAAGACCACGTACACACCCAATTTCCATTTTCTTATTTAATTTCTTGGTCGCCCATACAGCACTCCACATAAAAAAAAAAAGCAATCAACCAATAGACTCATAAATCATAACTCCATTCATATGGTTTCATTTATGTTAATCGCAACAATAATGACTGAATTATTAAAAAAGATAACGAAATAAACAGCACCACATTACTTAAAACTTAAAAGTAAGCAAATATCATAGGTGGAAGAGAAGGATCACGCTGCATTTAATTAGTTGGTACATCAAAGTTGACTTTGTAGGTGATCAAAATGAAGATGATTTCACTATAATATAGTTTTGTATATTGGATTGTACATATTTTTAAGGAATTGGCTTCATTTGCGGGCTGATGATAGCATTGTTATTTCCTTGACAAGGTTTGTCTACATTCAAGAAAGATGAACCATTAAGACGAGTAGCAATATGAGCCTTGACCTTCCACTCCATGGCTTTCTTCCTGATTCCACGACCTCCTTCACCCATCAACTCCTGTACAAGCCATTTAACATGTTCTCTTTTCACATTGTTCCTTTCCATCTCCAATCCAACCTCCCACACCTTGCATATACACCAACAATTAGTCGGTTGGTCCCACATATACGGCCAACATATCATTGGTACCCCAGCCGACAAGCTTTCGATGGTGGACCCCCATCCCCCATGAGTCAAGAACCCTCCAACAGAAGGGTGGTTAAGGACCTTTTCTTGTGAACACCAACTTGCTATAAAGCCTCTATCTTTTATGTGGTTCTCCAATTCAGGAGGCAAACCTCTAGATTCACCTACAACCAAATCCGGTCTAATTATCCAAAGGAAATAGTGGTTGCTGTTAGCTAGTCCCCAACCAAACTCTATTAGTTCTTGTAAAGACAAGATTGCTAAACTCCCAAAGTTCACATAGATAACGGAATTTGGTTCTTTCGATTCAAGCCATTGGAGACACGATGGTTCTTCTTTCCATAAGCTGTAGTCGTTGACTCTCCATACCTTAGTTTGCTTTTCTTCTTCAGTATCCGATCAAGAAGTAGTTGCAACGGACCAACCGTGTAAACATGGGAAAACATGCATGAGAAACCTTTGACAATACTAGGTTCCAAGTCATCGAACGTGTGGATAATATTATGTGAAACTTTTTGAGACCTTTGTGCAGCTTCTACGGTGAATGTCAGATATTTGTTGTTGTTAGGATCGGAAAACTCTTCTATTCAACACTAGAACAGAATTACAATAGGAGGAGCAACTCTCAGGCTCGACTATTACAAAAAACCAACCCTTTCTCTAACACTTATACTCTAAGTGTTTCTCTCTAACTCTATATGTTTGTGGTGTGTTTTGGGATGTCTAAGAACTGAAACTTAAGCCTCTATTTATAGCTAAACTAGCCACTAAATCTATAGTATATGAACACATTGAATATTAGAAGGAAAGATCAAAGTTTGCCACCTTATTTAATAAGGATGGCTTCTAGATGGAGGGCTTCTAGATGGAGGCTGTAAATCAACAAATCTCCCCCTCCAGCCTCTGTTGAACAATCCTTAGCCCAACTATGTCGGCACATAGTTTGTGTTTGTCTTGTGTCACCACCTTGGTCAACATGTCTGCAGGATTGTCATTTGTGTTGATCTTTGACAACTTCAATTCTCCTCTCTCGATTGCTTCTCTAAGCCAATGATAACGAATATCGATATGCTTAGTGCGAGAATGGTACATCGAATTCTTGCTCAGGTCCATAGCACTCTGACTGTCGCAATGAATGATGTATTCTGCTTAGGGAAAACCCAATTCTTGAAGAAACTGTTTTAACCATATAAGTTCCTTCCTAACTTCAACAGCAGCAATGTACTCGGCTTCTGTTGTTGATAGTGCTACACACTTCTGTAACTTGGATTACCAAGAGATAGCTCCCCCTGCCAAAGTGAAAACATAACTTGATGTAGATTTCCTATTATCAAGATCTCCTGCCATATCGGCATCTGTATAACCTTTCACGATTGGCTTTGCTCCCCCATAGCATAAACATAATTTTGAACTACCCTTCAGGTATCGCAGTATCCATTTGACTGCTTCCTAATGTTGCTTTCCTGGATTTGCTAGATATCTACTCACGACACCAACAGCATGAGCAATATCTGGCCTTGTACACACCATCGCATACATAAGACTTCCTACGGCTAAGGAATAAGGGACTTTCTTCATCTATTCTTTCTCTTTATCAGAAGAAGGAGAATTTTTCTTACTTAACTTGAAGTGATTTGCCAACGGAGTGCCAACAGGCTTGGCGTTTTCCATGTTGAACCTTTTGATCACACGTTCAACATACTCCTCCTGTGACAAGAACAATTTTCTTGATTCTCTATCACGGATAATTTTCATGCCCAATATCTGTTGAGCTGGGCCTAAGTCCTTCATATCAAAGAACTTAGACAAATCTTTCTTCAAGTTGTTGATCATGGTTGCATCTTGACCGACTATTAGCATATCATCCACATAGAGCAAAAGGATGACAAATTTCCCATCTGGAAACTTCTTCAAGTACACGCAGTGGTCTGCAACAGTTCTTTTGTACTCGTGACTTGCCATGAACGAGTCAAACTTCTTGTACCACTGTCTTGGGGCTTGCTTAAGACCATAAAGCCTCTTCTTCAATTTGCAGACGAGATGCTCTTTCTTTGGGATTTTAAACCCATCGGGCTGCTCCATGTATATTTCTTCATCCAAATCACCATGGAGAAAAGCTGTTTTTACATCCATCTGCTCAAGTTCAAGATCTAGACTGGCTACCAATCCGAGCACGACTCGAATCGACATCATCTTCACAACCGGCGAAAAAATCTCATCAAAGTCAATTCCTTCCTTCTGTTGGAATCCTTTGACAACGAGTCTCGCCTTATACTTCACAATGTTTCCTTTGCCATCTTTCTTCAACTTGAAAACCCACTTGTTTTTCAAGGCTTTCTTTCCTTTAGGAAGTTTCACCAACTCATATGTTTGATTCTTTTGCAAAGAATTCATTTCTTCTTCCATGGCCTTCTGCCAATTGGCTTTGTTAATATGAGATTGAGCTTCCTGAAAGCTCTCTGGCTCCCCCTCGCTGGTAAGAAGGATGTAGTTCGAAGTTGGGTATCTTGAGGAAGGAACACGAACTCGATCAGATCGTCGAACTTGAGTTTCTTCATTAGAAACATCTGGCAATGACTCTGAATTATCAAGAGGTGGAAGCTCCCTCTGCTCAACACCTCCTTGATCTTCATCATCAACTTCATTATTTTGTTTATCGGTCGGAACATCATCTTTTGTTTCAGATATCATTTATGGAACTTTAAAGCTTTGTTGCTCGTTAATCGATGCCTTGAAATCATAATACTGGTCTGAAGGGTTTTCTAGCAATCAATGAACACAAAAATTCCTTATGGTTCACATGCACCCTAGAAAGATCTATGTTTTCTTCTATGAAGATAATAAACTAAAACTAAATGCCAACAATAATTTCTAAAGTTTAAATCAGAAGAACCAACCTTTGAATCTTGTTCTTGAAGCTAGCAGCAAAAGTATCCTGCCTCAAATGCAAGTCATACCCACAGCAATGGAGAAGACAGTCCAGCAGAGTAAGCACAGTGAGAATTGGCGTGAATAATGGGGAGCCAGAGGGTTCCTTTTATAGCCTCCTAGGGTTACACTTGAAACCCTAAGGAGCCTCCAAGTGGGCAAGCCTGTTGACCACTTGGACCAGATCCCTAAACCCTAATTAGGGTTTTCGCCAACCCTAGAGAAGCCTCCAAGGGTGGCGCCACTTTTGGCTCCTGGACTTCTCTTTGCCAGTTATTCAACTATTGAATAAATACAAACTAGTCCTCACACTTTTAATTAATTAATTTAATCACTAAATTAAAACCAATTAATTCCAGATTAAATCTTAATTAATTATTATAGTTTCTAATTAATATATTAACACTTAAATATATTAATAAACCATTTAATTAATTCTATTGATTTATTACACAATTAATAAATCAACCTTTTACTCTACTGAACTCTATCCTGACCTCCAGCTATGAGGACAACCCAAATGGACTTTGCTTCAATTAACAAGATAAATATAGTTGTAAAGTCATGGCTTAGACACCTAATCCAACAGTCTCCCACTTGGATAAGTCTATGACTTTAATTTATCTTCTGATTAATAAACAACCTGCAGCTTCCAAGAAACTGCTGCCGAACTCTGACCTAGTCAGTTCCGTCCAAAGATAAGTGATCATATGATCCTTCGTCCAACAAGATATTTCCAGACATGAGACATGGATTGAGATCAATCTCTGTCCGATACTCTGTTTCCCGATTTCCGATTCTGCTTATGACTTTCGGACTTCTAATTGAACACATCAATTTAGTCCCGGCTGGCCAGCACTTTAGTCAACTTCAAAATCATCGAGCGGCCTACAGATATCTGTTTCCCATCAGGGTCAATAAACGAATAAGCTTTGACTCATATGGTTGTGTCTTTTACTTATCAAATCGTACACAACAATGCGTTTTATAACATCGAGTTACCGATGCGTTTCGCATCATCAATGCACAACCGACTCGTAAATTTCAACTCATATGTCTCCGCTTCAAGATCATACGATATTATCGTCTCAACATTGCTCGTGATGTAATCCATGAAGCAATCTATTGAGCGCGGGTTTATCCAATACTCAAATCTCTATTTCTAAGTACTCATGAACGTTGTAGCAGTCTTACTGCAATGTCTAACTCCTTAGACAATCTACAAACCAATTCACGACAGTCTTTGTTCATACTTACTCCCGAAAAGTATGAGCGACTGTGGACTTTTGAATAATCAAATTATTCGGGAAGTGAAACATGCAAAGACGAAACTTAAAATCTGACTGGTGGCTACTATTGCCTAATTACCAAGTCTCCACGAGGTAATCACCAAGTCGGATTTTACATAAACTATTATCGGTTTCTAGATTCCTTTTAAACTATTTAATTCGTGTTATGTATCTATGTCTACATGACCCTTCACTCTTTCTATGTATTCAAATGTCATACACTTTATCCGATCGGATATCTTTCCGATGATATTTCAATTTTGGTCATACCGTCATTCTCACTAACAACTCCATTCTATGTATCTTGACTTTCCATGGTTCTCGGGATCTTTAGTCCACATGACTGCACCCTAAGACTATTTCGAGGTGTTACGATGTTCCGGTGGGCCACACGCGCTCCATCGGAATGTCAACGAAATTCTTTAACCATTAAGTCCTTATTTGAACAACTCTTTTCAAATTGTTATCAACATTCACCCCTAATCATTTTCCAATGATTTCTCATGTATGTACAAAATCCATTAAGTATTCCCAGCCAGGTCATATCCTGAATCTGACTCACTATGCTCTAAGCATTAAGTCATCAAGACATGTTCATGACACTTCTGATCGATCCAAGAAACTTGTTGGATTCGATCCAGTCCTATTCCAAAATCTTTTGGAATCTTAGGATTACTTATAATCCTTGTGTCATGACTTTTAATAACTATATCCTTTCGGAGACTTTTTTTCCATGCATCTTGAATCTTATCAAGATCATGCTTACTATGGCTAGGTCTATACTGATGACAACATCTATCTGATAGATGTCTATGGATTATGTGAGTATGCTGCACCTTCTTTATATTTCTCATGCCAAATCATCACACTTTGCAATGACAGGAAACTCCTTTCCTGAGCTATGCATCTTGAGTCTCATCAAGATCATTTTGGCAGAGTTTCGATCTATCTCATAGACGTTTATAACCACCCGAGCATGCCGTATCTTTATTAAGTCTTTCATAGCGATCCGCCTCTTAACACCAAGTCATTACACTTTGTAATGAAAAGAGACGTTTCCTAGAAACATTATGTAACACACATATTGAGATAGATAACAGCAACACTCCCACTGGCTTTGACACGGTTATGGACTATTCACAAAATCCAGAGCTTTTGGTATATTTTGAGAATCCAAACCTTTCTGACATCTTAATGGATATCTTTCAGCTCATTCTCAAAATCCAATCCTTTGGCATATTTCGAGAATCTGAATATCCTTTCTTGCGAGATGCCCGCGGGGAAATCCCGGGCCCATGTACAGTTATACTGGCATATTCTTTATGAGTCCTCATTAGTGTGCCGGTGATCCACACGCGCTCCACTAACGACTTACATTATGCAGTATCCTTTCAGATTTCATCTTCTATTGACAGTGCTTCCCTCGGAGCCAATTACTTGACTCTGAGTATCGTCTCACTCAACCAGATGTTATGAAGGTACGTTTCTGTCCATGTTGGTTTCTTTTGATGATTACTCCCACTGGTTTTAAGACCAGTTGTAAAATCAATCAAACTGTCACATAGACTGTATCTCGTCCTAAGGTTCTCTTAATTGGCAGCAACCGGGCTCACCAATGCTTCCAAGTAGTCGGATTGAAAATCCGTACCAACTATAGTGTTTTACCACAATTCGGTATGTCACCCCGATCATAACTACTTATGACGGTGATCTGTACTACTGGTCAAGAGAAGGTTATGTCAGTATTAAAACAGAAATCTGATTTCTGCTCTAAGCCTAGCGATGACTAAAGGTTATTTCACTTGGCTAATCCTGAACTCATTCAGGACTATCCCAAACTCCCACTGTTTCCTTAGAAACTGAGTTCTTTCTAAAAGAGCTCTTTCTCTTCCAGGTACAGCGGGATAGCCAGTGAAATGACATTTCTGATTGGGTTCAGGCCAGTCATGAGGTTCAGATGAACACTACAAGATCCTGGACCTTTAATGTACAAGTGGGACAATCCCAGCTTTACATTTCAGACAGTGTCCGCAAACCTACTTAGTCGTAGATGTGGTTGGAATATGGTCTGACTGGTTTAGTGTTTAATTTACGGGAAACTAATTGGCAATGTATCTCATACATTGAGGATCGAACTCTTTTGACCAACGCTCCATCATCTTCCCTAAGACACATTATAACTATTAATGTTCTTGGAAGAGAATAAACTGTGAAACATCAGTTTATGCTGTTACTCAGGTTCTGTGGATCTCGTACTTCCTTTGAAGTCCTTGAACTGTTCAAGGATTCAATCCAATCGCTTATTCTGATAAGCGAGGTCATATTCGTCATACCGACTGACAAATATTGTGAAGTACAAACAATTGTGTTCTATTCGGAGATTCGAGCAATACACAGCAACTGATGCGTTCTTTGCTTCTCAATCTCTTTTACATCTCTATGTAAACTTATGACTTTGTTAATTCTGTTCAAGACTTGCAATCTTCAGTTGACTCTAAGTCAGCTGATTCCAAAATCCTATCCATTGGATCTTTGGGTGATTCGTTTCTTGTCACATGTGCTTCATAAAGAACTTAATCATCATTTGACTCTAAGACAAATGATTCCAAAGTCCTGTCCAACTGGATCTTTGGTTGATTCATTTCTTAGCACATTAAGAACTCAACTCATCAAGTGACTCTAAGTCAAGTGATTCCAAGGGTCCTGTCCAACTGGACCTTTGGTTGAATTGATTCTTATGACATTTATCTTAACAATCATAAAAGGACACAATTCCTAAAATCCAAACACTTTGGATGCATTCAACATTCAAGTTATTACTAATTATGCATTCAACACAATCATACAACATTTCAAGGATATTTCAAACAACATGTGTTAAAAGAAAATCGACAATTTTATTAAAACAAAATCCTTGAACAATGTATAATATGATAGACAATGTCATACGCATCTAATAAGCTAATAACATTTTTTAAATATCTAACTAAACTTCAAAACCGCATGAGCCGGAAATCCAATCCAAATGTGCTCCTATGCGCCAGAGTCCCGTACCTTACTCATTCCCTGAGCTTTCAAAAGTTTTTGATCTTGGAGCGTGTTCCAATCTTTCCGTGACTGTATCCGATTCTGTGGATTCCCAGCTTAAGACATATCCAGACGATCTGGATCGTTTCTTGCTGTGTCTTTCCACTGGACTTAATCCAGAAATAGCTGAACCATTGGAACTATGCCTGTCCAAGAGTGACTCATATAAAGTCAACAGTGGACGCATTTCCATTAAGGTCTTTTTCTGGTCTTCCTTTCTATACGTCTGAATGAACAGATCGTACTTACTAGTCAGTGAAGCGAGTAGAGTGTTAACACTCGACTCCTGACTCATGGAATAACCAAGTTTGTACAATTCGCCTATGTACGCTTCAATCTGAAGAACATGCGAATCGATGCTACTTCCTTCTTTTAACTTACACTCTGCAAGTCTTTTGAAGATCCTAGCTCGTTCCTCTTCAACCGGTTTTCGGAACCTTTCCTCAACCGATTGCATTAACTCATATGGCCCTAAGGATTCAAAATCCTTACGGAATTCGGGGTCAATGGTCAACAACATGAGGTCACGAATTTCTTCAGATACATCAACTAAGAAGTTACCCTCATCATAAGAACTATTTATGATGACTTGTTCCTGTGGAACCGGGATCGGATACTCGGTGAGATGAAGCTTGCCCGCAATGCCGAGAGCCAGTCTCCAATTGCGAAGCCATTCCTTACAGTTAAGGCCAGTCAGCCTTTCCATATTAAGCAGGTGCTTTCTGATGCTCTCAGAAATGGGTGAAGGAGGAGAGGGAGGAGAATAGACACTTGATTCAGACATCTACAATAACCAGAATTTTATTAGTTTCATTTATCCTTTTAAATAATTACCCAATATATTATTTATTAAGGCTAGGACCCAAAATGCCCCAACTATGGTGTGAAGAGGGATGCCGTAATCACAACATAATGGCCATTAAGGTAGATAATACACTTATCAATTTCATCTTATGAAATTCCTAGATCTGTTGAGACACATTGAACTGTTCAATGACATGTTTAGTCTCGGATGTACCCCACTGTTTGTGACTGGGACGCCGAGGATCACAAACCGGGTGTGAATAACCATGCAAATATGCTCGGTACTCTCGAAGTCAATTGTCATCTCTAATTAACGTGCCGGTTAACCACACACGCTCCGTTAATAATGACAAAATCGAGAAACCCATTGCAAGTCTTTGTGGACCCCAGTTGGCGTGCCGGTAAACCACACACGCTCTGCCAACGTTCCACAAAGTGCAATGTGCAATTCCATGGATTAGCACCAATTCACATTTTTAACCTAAAGTAACTAGATTGGGATTTGTTTGAGGTTCTAGTACTTTCAATTATAGCATTATACTTTTAAGAGGCTTAGCAGTTCTATCAAACCCGTTCGGCTAACGACACTCGACTGACCAGGAGAGCGGTGGGTAAGAGTGGATACCCATTAGACTAACATTTTATAGTCAGTCGCCTTATACCCTCTTTATTAGACAGTTTTGTGAATGAGGCCTACTTGCGGTAAGACTAACCAACTTATCTTATATATAAATATTAACTTTTAATCATAAATATATAATATATATTTTAAACTCTTTAAAATATTTTAGATTTAATTTTCTAAGAATTTTCTCAAATTAATTCATAATTTTCGAAAATTTAAATTAAATCATTAATCAATTTAATTGGTCTTTTAATTAAACAATTTAATTAAACTAATTAAATTGGGTATGGGGAAACACAAAATTAATCCAATTAATTTCCTACTCTTCCTTTTAATTTCGAGATTTAGCAAGCAAAGGAAAGGGTTCCAGTTATTTAAATAAGCAGCAATTACCAAAAATAACAACCTACTTCCAAAAAGGCATGCAAATCGAAAAAAGGAAAGGGAGGGAGGACCAAGGGTGGCGGCTAGGGTTAGGAAACCCTAGCCAAAAACTCGAAATTAACATGCAAGGAATAAAGGTTCAAATTATTCAGAAGATCTAGTTACCAAAAATAACAACCAAGTATTAAAGGCAGCATGCAATTCGCAGATAAGGCAGGGGAGGCTAGGGTTTTGAAAACCCTAGCCACCATGGACGAAAATTAGGCCTCCTTGGTGATGTTCATCGCAAAAAACACCAAGGCAAAAAACAATTAAGCAGTTTATATCAATCACAAGAAAACAGCCTAAGCTCTGATACCACTGAAGGGTTTTCTAGCAATCAATGAACACAAAAATTCCTTATGGTTCACATGCACCCTAGAAAGATCTATGTTTTCTTCTATGAAGATAATAAACTAAAACTAAAGGCCAACAATAATTTCTAAAGTTTAAATCAGAAGAACCAACCTTTGAATCTTGTTCTTGAAGCTAGCAGCAAAAGTATCCTGCCTCAAATGCAAGTCATACCCACAGCAATGGAGAAGACAGTCCAGCAGAGTAAGCACAGTGAGAATTGGCGTGAATAATGGGGAGCCAGAGGGTTCCTTTTATAGCCTCCTAGGGTTACACTTGAAACCCTAAGGAGCCTCCAAGTGGGCAAGCCTGTTGACCACTTGGACCAGATCCCTAAACCCTAATTAGGGTTTTCGCCAACCCTAGAGAAGCCTCCAAGGGTGGCGCCACTTTTGGCCCCTGGACTTCTCTTTGCCAGTTATTCAACTATTGAATAAATACAAACTAGTCCTCACACTTTTAATTAATTAATTTAATCACTAAATTAAAACCAATTAATTCTAGATTAAATCTTAATTAATTATTATAGTTTCTAATTAATATATTAACACTTAAATATATTAATAAACCATTTAATTAATTCTATTGATTTATTACACAATTAATAAATCAACCTTTTACTCTACTGAACTCTATCCTGACCTCCAGCTATGAGGGCAACCCAAATGGACTTTGCTTCAATTAACAAGATAAATATAGTTGTAAAGTCATGGCTTAGACACCTAATCCAACATGGTCTTCATAGAAAACAACATCTCTGCTTCGAATAACCTTCTTTAGTTCTGGGTCCCATAGCCTGTACCCGAACTCTTCATCTCCATATCCAATAAAGATGCATGGAGTGGATTTGAGGTCTAACTTCTTCCGCAATTGACTTGACACATGTGCAAACGCCTTGCACCCAAATACTCTCAAGTGAGAATATGTTATGTGTTTACCTGTCCATATCTTTTCTGGAATTTCAAAATTCAATGGAACTGAAGGTGACCTATTTATAAGGTAACAAGCTGTCAATACAGCTTCATCCCAGAATGGCTTTGGTAGTTTAGCCGTACTGATCATACATCGGACCTTCTCAACAATGGTACGATTCATTCGTTCTGCTACACCGTTATGCTGTGGGGTACGTGGGACAGTCTTTTCATGCCTGATACCATATTTTGTGCAATATGTGGAGAACTCACGAGAATAGTACTCACCCCCATTATCTGATCTGAGACATTTCAACTGCTTGCCAGTTTGTCTTTCCACCATTACATGAAAAGCTTTAAAACGATCAAATACTTGATCCTTCGACCTGAGACAATAAACCCATACTTTTCGTGATGCATCGTCGATGAATGTCACAAAATACTTGTTTCCACCAAGGGATTCTACTTCAATGGGTCCACATACGTCGGAGTGGACAAGGCTCAACAACTCAGAGCGCTTATTTCTTGTGGAACTAAAGGAAACTCTGTGTTGTTTCCCAAATAAGCAGTATTCACAAGGATCCAGGGCAACATCTTTTTCCATGGAAATGGACTTCTTCTTTTCAAGAGTTGTTAACCCTTTCACAGTCATGTGGCCTAGTCTTCTATGCCACAGATTTGGTGATGTCTATTCTTCTACTACATTGAGACTTGGTTGAATCAACTTTGCATATGACTTATAAATAGTACCACAAAGCTTTCCCCTTGCAATGACCATAATGCCTTTTAACAACTTCCAGTTGCCATTTCCGAAGTAGTTGTCATAGCCCTGAAGGTCAAGAGCTCCAATTGAGATAAGATTCATTCTTAGCTCCGGAACATGTCGAACATCTTTCAACACCAATGTACACCCTACATTGGTCTTTATATGTACATCACAGATACCAACAATGTTAGAGGAACTGGTGTTTCCCATCCTCACGGTACCATGGTTTACGGATTTATATGTTGCAAATATATCCCGGTCCGGAGTGGAATGATATGATGCAGCGGTATCAATCACCTACTCGTCATCACGAGCGCCTACGTGTAGGCATGCATCCTCCTCGCATGCAACAAGGGCAATGTCTTGTGAAATGTTGACCATGGTCTCACCATCCTCCTTGCTTGAACTAGTACTCGTTTCAGCCTGTTCTCGTAGAAACTTTCGACAATCGCTCTTTTTATGGCCATAATGATTGCAGTAGTTGCAGTGGCCTTCAAACCATGTACTTGAAGACTTTCCCCTTTCTTTTGATCTTCCTCTAACTTGAGATCTTCATCTACTTTGACCACGTCTGCCTCTACCTCGACCTCTTCCTCTGCCACCAGTTCTTCCTCCGCCTCTTTCTTTGTTTTCTGTTACGAGGGCAAATGACTGGTCTGTACCAGCTTCTTTTCTTCTGGCTTCCTCGTTCATGAGAGCGTCCGTGACCATCTCCATTGTCACTTTGCCACCGGGGGCAGAATTGCTGAGAGTAACAACAAGTGTTTCCCAATGATCAGGTAGAGAACTTAGCAACAATATTGCTTGCTCTTCATCTTTGAGAACCCATTCGGCAGAACTGAGCTGATTTACGAGATCTTGGAACTGACTCGTATGCTCGGCTATGGATGTACCACTTCGTAACTTGTGGTTTACCAGGAGCCTCATTAGTAGGGTCTTGTTACGTGCAGTCTTTGCTTGATACATACTCTCAAGCTTTTCCCAGAGTTTGTATGCGTCTGTTTCTTGAGAAACATGATGAAAAACACTGTGGTCAATCCATTGTCGAATTTGTGCCACAGTTTTCTTATTCATTCTCGTCCAGACGTCGACTGTTGTCTTTTCAGGTTTTACGCCCTTGGTTTCTAAAGGTTCTGCTAGATCCTTTAGATTCAACAAATCTTCCATCCTCGGCTTCCACATATTATAATTTGTGGGCGTAAGTCGGACCATTATATCCGAACTTGTAGATTCCATGAGAAAGACTTCGTATTTTGCGTTTTGTGAAATTTTGGGATGGAATTAGGCAAAACCGAGATCACGGTTATTTCCGAAAGGGTCGAAATAGGTGGGATATATTTTTTCAGACTAAAATGAACTTCTGAAAAAATTATGGGCCAATTTGAAATGTTTAAGAAGTATAGGGGCCAATCTGTAATTTGTGGAATTACAGGGACCAAACTGGAAGGTTTTGAAACATAGGGACCTTTCTGAAACTTTTCAGAAGTATAAGGACCAAAATTGTAACTTTCAGAAAAAACTGGGACCAAAACGGAGTTTTATAGAATTAGAGGGACCTGTTTGCAACTTTCTGGAATTTCAGGGGGCCAAAATGCAGTTTTCTGAAACTTGCTACAGTGTTGCTACAGTGTCGCTACAGTATCGTCGTCTCCGATCGTCTTCTCCGGCGAGGTTTCCGGCGAACTGGTTTTTCCGGCAACTATTCCGGCAAACCTTTGACCGGACTTTTGGAGGTCTTCCGGTGGTCGAAAAATTCCGAAAAAAATATTTTCGGAATCGAGGGAACGAGTACTTTACAATGGTGTGCCCGGAAATCGATTTTGAGGAAAAAAAATTTCGACCAAAAAACGATTGGTACCGAAACGAGGCTCTAATACCACTTGTTAGGATCGGAAAACTCTTCTATTCAACACTAGAACATAATTACAATAGGAGGAGCAACTCTCAGACTCGACTATTACAAAAAACCAACCATTTCTCTAACACTTATACTCTAAGTGTTTCTCTCTAACTCTATATGTTTGTGGTGTGTTTTGGGATGTCTAAGAACTGAAACTTAAGCCTCTATTTATAGCTAAACTAGCCACTAAATCTATAATATATGAACACATTGAATATTAGAAGGAAAGATCAAAGTTTGCCACCTTATTTAATAAGGATGACTTCTAGATGGAGGGCTTCTAGATGGAGGCTGGAAATCAATAGTTGTTGGGGTTAGTAGTCCGAACAGTGGTTGGGAAATCCTTTATACGGATTCCTTCCATTCCGGGTATCCAATCAATAACGGTGTCTAAATGCCCATTTGTCAAGTAACTTTCATCTGCACATACATTATTTATTCATTAACATTATTTATTTATTTATCACCTTTGTGGTGGAAGGCTAAAAGAAAAAGAACCTTTAAACGGAATAAGTCCTTTCTCGATGAGAGACTGGGTCTGGTAAAAACCCATGAAGCCACAGGCAGCGAACGTCCAGAAAAGCATAACGGGGATACCGATCTTTTGTGCAGCATGAACCGTGAATGATGACATGAACCCGTCGGAAATAATACAAGTAGGAGTAATCAGTTGCTGGGTTACAACATCAAGAAAAGGAGCCATGAAATTAGTTTCGATGGAATACAAAATTTCTTCTCTTGAAAGCGGAATATCATCTTCTGAACGACGAACGCCATCAGGAATGGTTTTGAATCGGAAATTAGGTAAGTCGGTTAGACAGTCGGCGCCGCCAGACTCAAGAAAACGCTTGTGGATGAAGTCTGTGTTGATGAAGGTTATCTCTAGTCCCTTGTAGTGTAGAAGCTCTGCTAGTTTGAGCATGGCCTTTATGTGGCTTTGTGCTGGATACGGTATGCAGATGACATGGGGCTTCTTCTCAGTTGTCGCCGCTCCGTCCATGCCGATGTCTCTCAGTTTTATTCTGGCAACGCAAGGGTAAGGAAATTGTAGTGGTAGAGCAACCAATAAAACGAACAATGATTGATAAACAATTATTCATTATACAATTCTTGATTGATGTGATATTGGATAAAAAAACATTATCCAACCGAGAATCAAAAATCCTGATCATTTCTCGTTTTATCTTTTATTTATACACGTTTCCTAATTTAAGTCTAAAAGTCTTGGGGTCTTTTGAGAAAGGTTAGCCAACATTTTCATTTTTAGAACGTAAAAGCATTTCAAATCATTGAGTTTATCGAGTTTGTGTATAACCTTTTATTTTGTTATATATATTTTTTCAACTTTATAGAACAATCAATTTATTAATTTATATAATCTCTAATAGTTATCTATACCAAAAGCTTTTTTATAAAGTTGTAACGTTCCAAAAATTACACCCAATTTTTTTTAAATATATAACCAAGTTTTAAGATGATTCCAAAACATTTCTTCCCATACAAATCGGAGTTCGACATTTCTTCCTATACAGCGCCTAAAAGGGGGCATCCCGATGCGCGAATGATAACTATTATTATAGGAGAATTCTGCTAGAGGTAGATACGAATTCCATTTCCCACCAAAATCAATCACCCAAGCCCACACCATGTTTTCCAATGTTCTAATCGTCCTCTCACTCTGGCCATCCGTCTGCAGGTGATAAGATGTGCTAAAATGGAGTCGCGTGCCCAACTCCTCGTGAAACTTCTTCCAAAAGTGAGAAGTGAAACGAACATTTCGATCAGAAACTATCAAAACCGGAATACCATGGTGAGATATTACCTCGTCCACATATGCCTTAGCTAACTGCCGAGTCGAGAACGTCTCCTGAATCGGAATAAAATGCGCACTCTTGGTTAACCAATCCACAATCACCCAGATGGTATCCACATTCCACGAAGTCTTAGGCAGCTTAGTAATAAAATCCATGGTAATATGCACCCATTTCCACTCGGGTATCTCTAACAGCTGCAACTTTCTGTGCGGTCTTTGGTGCTCGGCTTTCACTTTCCTGCAGGTAATATATTTTTCCACATGTCAGGAAATGTCGCACCTCATCCCTGGCCACCAGTAATCCATACGGAGGTCTGTATACATTTTTGTTGCACCCAGATGAATAGAAAATTTCGACTTATGAGCTTTGTCCAACAAGGCTTGTCGAGCACCGCCTTCAGAACCCAAACATGACCAAACTGAGTCAACAAACCACGGCTATCCACGACCATACCCGATATTACCCCCACAACTCGTTCTCTTTTCAAATTCTCCTCACGACTCGCCACCAGCTATGAGTTGTGAATCATTTCTAATAATAGCGTAACTATCGTCATTCTTAAACACAGGCTCTTGAGAGGCGCACCTACTACCCTTCGACTCAAAGCATCAGCTACCACATTGGCCTTCCCAAGGTAATACAAGATCTCACAATCGTAATCATTGACCACATCCAACCACCTCCTCTGTCGCATATTTAAATGCGGCTGATCCATTAGGTATTTCAAACTCTTGTGGTCAGTATAAATCATGCAACACACCCTATACGATAATGTCTCAAAATCTTGAGAGCGAAAACCGCCGCTCCTAATTCCGGATCATGAGTCGGATAGTTCGCTTCATGGCGCTTTAGCTATCTCGACGCATACGCAATTACCCAACCTCGCTCCATAAGTACGGCCCCCAACCCCTAGATAGATGCATCACAATAAACCACCAGATCCTTTATTCCTTCAGGTAAAGTCAACACCGGGGCTTCACAAAATTTCTGCCTTAGCGTCTCTGATAACGCGTTAATTTTGCACATATTTCAGGCGTTATCATAGTGTTTTTATGGATAAAATTAAGTTAAAAAGGACTAAAATACTCACTACACTTGGAAAATGACTTTTTACAGGATTTTTGGACATTTAGGCGAAAATTGTCAAAAGTTGGAACAAAGAGGGGCCAAAAATGAAAATGCTGGAATTTACAGATTAGCGACTCTAACTTTTAAAGTTAGCGACTCTAACATATTAGCGACGCTAATTTTAACATTAGCGACGCTAACTGCTGAAATCATGAAAAATGGGAGAAAAATGGCCAAAAATGTCAAAATGGTGAAAATTGAAGGTTAGCGCCGCTAACCCTTCCATTAGCGACGCTAATCCTGGTGGTTGTGAAAATCGAGGTGCCGAGATTCTAGGGTTGACCGAGACCTTTGTTGGATTAGGTGTCTAAGCCATGACTTGTAATTGTACCTTTTATCCTATGATTAAAAGCAAAGTCCATTTGGGTTGCCCTCATGGGTGGAGGATAGTTCAGTAGAGAGAATAGTTGATTTATTAATTGTATAATAAATCAATAGATTATATATATATATATATATATATATATATATATATATATAGTTTATTAATATATTTAAGTGTTAATATATTAATTAGAAACTATATTAATTAATTGAGATTTAATCTAGAATTGATTGGATTTAATTTGGAGATTAAATTAATTAATTAAAAGGTGCAGGGACTGGTTTGGCATTTATTCAATAGTTGAATAACTGGCCAGGTAAAACCAGGGACCAAAAGTGGCGCCAACCTGGAGGCTCCTCCAGGGATTGGCGAAACCCTAATTAGGGTTTTGGTAAGCCTGGTCAAAGTGGTCAAAAGCCTTGTCCAGTTGGAGGCTCCTTAGGGTTTCAGGTGTAACCCTAGGAGGCTATAAAAGGAACCCCCTAGCACCTGATTATTCACGTCATCTTCTCTCTGGATTCACTCTGCTGGACTGATTCTTCCATCCCTTGGGTGTGACTTGCATTTAAGGCAGGATACTTTTGCTGCTGCTTGAAAGGATCATAAGATCAAAGGTTGGTTTTCTTAATTCATCTTTAGAATTAAATTGTTTCCTTTAGGTTCTTAGTTCTAATCTTCATAGAAGAAAACATAGATCAATATTAGGGTTGCATGTGAACCTTAGGTAATTTTGTGTTCATTGATTGCATAGAAACCCTTCAGTGGTATCAGAGCTAGCTTGTTTTCTTGTGTTTGATTATGAACTGCTTGCATGATTCTTTGTAAGAACCCGCGAAAAAGTCAAAAAGGGTAAAACCGTCTTTTGTCATATTGTACGACTATTATGTGTAATAATATGTATTTGTAAAATAATAAAGTGAGAAATAAAAGTTTATGTGAAATTTGGAGTTTTACCGCGTGAATAGTAAAATTTGGCCAAAAAGGGCAAATTGGTCATTTGACATAAAAATGACCAAAATGTCAAGGAAAATGTTAAGTTGGAAGTTAATGGTGAAGTTGTGACTCTTGGATCATTTTTGAAGAGAAGCTTGAAAGTTAGGGACCAAAATGTAAAGTTTTTATAAAAACTAAATATCTATTATATATGAGAGTTATTCTCTCATAATCTAGAATTCAGTAGAACATTTCCAGAGAGAGCTAGAGAGAACGAGAGCAGGTACGGGAGAAGAAGAAGTTCTTGAGGGTTTGCCAAGAAATCAAAGGAATCAAGAGTTGGAATTAGTGATTCCAAGGTAAGATTCCATCTTCTTTAACCTAGGTTTTTGGGTATGTGTTTGAATTTGGTCTTTGGATGAAATTGAAACTGAAATTGCAGTTATAAATCATGTGGGTTAAGTAGCTAATGCTTCCAATAAGCCATTAGTTAAGAACTTAACTTAAAAACATGAAAGTAGAATGCTATTCTTGAGAATTTTCAAGTTTAGCCAAGAACTTTAATTCCTGCAATTGATCTATTAAAGTGTTTTTAGTGGCTTAAAATGTGTTATTAGTCAAGGGTTTTAGTTCTAGAACAAACCCCATACGAATAAGAACTGAAATAAGTGCTTAATGGGTGAAAACTGCGTGCTACAGTGCACAAATCGCGACTGATCAGGCCACTGCCCAGGCGCCAGGCGCAGTGTGCCCAGGACCAGGGCGGGGTGCGCCCAGGCGCAGTGCGCCCCTAGCCAGGCGCAGTGCGCCTTCAGACAGGGACCAAATTTGTTAAAAATTTCAAATATTCCAAACGCTAGAAACCATAGCTAGACATGTCCGATTGACCTGAAATTTTAGCCATAACCCTAACATGGCATAAGAACATGTCGGGAATGGTCAAATCCGTAATCCGACCTTGCGGAAAAGTCACTGTAGCGGCAGTGGCTAAAATCACTATTCACGTTAAAACTTGATTTTGGAATTTGAGCTAGACTTGTCCAATGAACTTTAAATTTGAAACACAAGTCTAATATGGAATAAGATTTCATGGAAAAGAGTCGGAACTAAAATACGACCCCTCGGTATTATTGTAGCAGTATACGCGTATCTCGGGGAAAACGATAAAACGAGTGTATTAATGGTTATACATTTATTATAACCTGGAATTATGTCATATGAGACTTTAGCATTATAAAGTTAATTATATTGAGTATATATATATATATATATATACTATTTGTATAGGTGGTGCTTCAAACGTTGTTGAGCACGGGAAGGGAAAAGCCGTACGTGAAGCTTAGTAAACCGTAATAGAACCAAGGTGAGTTTTATGAGGATTTTATAGTACATAGCAAAATATTATTTTCAGAAAGGTATGATTTCCAAATGTTTATAAATACTAAAGTTTGGAAAATAGTTTTTAATGAAGCTCTATACAAGGGCTTAGTGTTAAAAGCAGATTTTTAAAGTATTATTTGCAAAGTATTTTGAAAGAAGTTCCTTATAGGAACTAAGATGCCAAAAGCAGTTTTGAAAGTATTTTTAGCAAAGAGTTATAAAAATGTTTGAGTAAGAGTTGTTTACAAATTGTGTCCCATTTTGACCAATTTGAGATGAAATGAAGTAAGAATTAAAGAAAGAAAGAAATATGAGCCAGTTGTCCGGACTAGGATCACCCACATAATCGGGGGATCAGAAGACACTACTGGGATGGTACCTCCCGTCGTGAAGTAGTTGTCTAGCTTAGTATACCCTTGTGCTTGAATTCGTTCCAAGTCACAAAGGGGAGACAGAATGAGCATAACCGAGTGTGCAGATCTGTTCTGTTCCACGAGGGGAGCTAGTTGAAAGAATTAATTAACTTAATTCATAAGTTTCAGTTGGTCACGAGAAAATGAGAAAGAAAGCAGTTTTATGAAAGAAAGTCTTTTTAAAAGTTTGAAAGTAAAGAAGAAAAGATATTTTGAGATTTATGAAATAAATCAGTTTTGAGCAGTGTACTTTTAATATTTCAAGTTTTGAACAGAAAAGCT
Organism: Cichorium intybus; assembly: GCA_023525715.1. Lineage (NCBI taxonomy): Eukaryota > Viridiplantae > Streptophyta > Magnoliopsida > Asterales > Asteraceae > Cichorium > Cichorium intybus. Next base: position 118,015,444 of record CM042012.1, read on the forward strand.
TTTGGGTCTAAACCCATATTACTCACGAGGCTTTATGTCTCACGTATACTATTTTTGAAATGCTATGTACTTAGGTGAAAGGAGCAAAGGCTGCAGTTGGGACCAGTTTAAATACTGTAAGTTTAAATTATGGTATCTGTATTGAGTCTGTAATACCCCCTCGAGTTAAGTTTGTAAAATAAATAAAAAAAAATTAAGTGGCTATTTTCTAGTCACGAGTTGTAAAAAAAAATATGTTTGAAAACTGTATTTGTACTTTAAATATGGTTTGAGAAAAGGGGTGTTACAGTTTTGGTATCAGAGCCATAGTTTAAGCGAATTAGGTTGGAATACCATCCTAGGCTTAAACTAGCAAGAGTAGTAGTAAGGTGCCTTAGTAATATAGAGGTACACTTAGACTTATAGAAGTTATAGAGTGAATATAACTGCTATAATAATGCAGTCAAGATAAAGAGATAATATGTTACCGCTTACAAAATACTATATAGAATTGTGTATTAAACCAATAATTTGTTCATCTATATAGTAATGGGAGACAGAAGACAAGCTGACAGGGGTGAGGGCAGTCACACTTCTTCAAGAGGAAGTGAACCACATGTTATTCGAAATGATGAGGCCGAGCCAAACCCACCACCACAACCTGTCACTATGGAAGCAATTCAGTACTTAATCAATAACTTACGAAATGAACTAAAGCAGGATGTGCATAACATAATAGACAGCCGAATGGGTGAACCTAGTGCCCAATCATCACAAGAAGTCTCCAAAAAGACGACTGAGGAAGAGGCTACTGGAGGGAACAAGAAGGAAGAAAAGGGCTGCTCTTTTAAGTCCTTTATGGCTTGCAAACCGCCCGAATATCATGGCAGTTTTGAGCCAAAGGTGACATTGCGATGGGTCCGAGAGATTGAACAAGTGATGCAAGCAAGCAAATGTGGAGAAAACGATCGAGTCAATTACGCCTCTCGGCAGTTGAAGGATGATGCTTTGGTATGGTGGAACACCAAATATGAAAGTTTGGGTAAAGATGTTGTATATGGCTGGTCATGGGCGGAATTTGTCTCGTGTCTCAAAGATAAATTTTGTCCCATGCGAGATTTGGAGAAAATGAATGAAGATTTCTTGACGATAAAGAAAGGAGACTTAACGGTGGACGAATATACAAAGAAGTTTTGTGATATGCTACCTTTTGTGGGGGAATCCTACCCCAGTGAGCGGTCCCGAATTAACCGCTATGTCCGGGGTTTACCATGGAACTATGAGCTAGAAGTAAAGAAAGCTGAAACATTAGATGGGGCGATCAATGCTGCCCGAACTGTGGAGGATGTTGGAAAACGAAGAAAGGAGGAAGGACCTGGTTTTAGTGACAAAAGGAAGACAGTTAGTAACAGTGGAAACATAAAGAAGAAAGGGAAGATGAGTTCAAGTCAGAGCCGACAGGGAAGTGTAAAGAAGTGCGAGAAATGTGGGAAAGAACACGGTGGCGAGTGCCGAGCGGGATCAAATGCCTGCTTTAATTGTGGCAGATTCGGTCACAAAGCGAAAGATTGCAAAGCCAAGAAAGCCAGCGAAGTGGAGTGTTTTTCATGCCATCAGATGGGACACTATAGTTTCAACTGCCCAAACAAGGGAGGAGAAACTGTGGTGTCAACAGCTCAAAAGAAGACAGAACCCCAGAAGGTGAAGACTAGAGCTTTTCAGATCACCAGGGAGGAAGCGAAGGAGACTCACGATGTGGTCTCAGGTATACTACTAATCAACTCGACACCTGCATATGTCCTGTTTGATTCTGGGTCTACATATTCTTTTGTGTCCCATGGGTTTGGAGCTAGATTAAAAGTCCCATTAGAATTGTTAGATCTAGTTTTTGAGGTAGAAGTGGCGGACGGGAAATTTGTGGAAGTTCAGCATATGTATCGGGATTGCGAACTTGACATCAACGGCAAGAAATTTCGACTTAATCTCCTTCCTATTGGAATTAAGTCCTTTGATGTAATAATTGGGATGGATTGGCTTGGTGCAAATGATGCGAAGATAGCTTGTGGACAGAAGAGGGTATCCGTTAAAACCCTAGGAGCAAAAGTGTATGTATATGGGGAGAGAAGAAAGCATGTGCCAAGTATCATCAGTGTAGCTAAGGCTCGAAGATGTATCAGGAAAGGATGTGTATCTTTTCTGGCCTATGTGATAACTGAGGACAAAGTAAAACAGACGTACAAAGACATAGAAGTAGTAAAAGAGTTTCCAGAAGTTTTCCCGGATGAATTGCCAGGCTTGCCACCAGAAAGGCAAGTTGAGTTCCGAATAGATCTTGTTCCAGGAGCTTCCCCAATAGCCCGAGCACCGTACCGGTTAGCACCAACAGAGATGCGGGAACTAATGTCCCAGTTGCAGGAGTTACTAGATAAAGGCTTCATCAGGCCTAGTTTTTCTCCGTGGGGTGCTCCAGTTCTGTTTGTGAAGAAGAAGGATGGATCAATGCGAATGTGCATTGATTACAAAGAATTGAACAAGATTACCATCAAGAACCGTTACCCGTTGCCCAGAATAGACGATTTGTTTGACCAGTTACAAGGAGCAGATTATTTCTCAAAAATTGATTTGAGATCTGGGTATCACCAAGTCAGGGTAAAAGCAAGTGATGTAGAGAAGACAGCGTTCCGTACACGATACGGGCATTACGAGTTTTTAGTGATGCCATTTGGTCTTACGAATGCACCAGCGATCTTTATGGATTTAATGAATCGGGTCTGTAAACCATTCTTAGACCGGTTTGTTATAGTGTTCATAGATGACATTCTGATCTACTCAAAGAATAAAGAAGAGCATGCGAGCCATTTGCGGTTAGTACTTGAGACTTTGAAGCGGGAACAACTATATGCAAAGTTCTCCAAGTGCGAGTTTTGGATGCGAGAAGTGCAGTTCCTTGGACATGTTGTTTCTATCCAAGGTATAAAAGTTGATCCAGCAAAAGTTGAAGCAGTAATGAAATGGGAGCCTCCTAAGACTCCAACTGAAGTTAGAAGTTTTCTCGGTCTTGCCGGGTACTACCGGAGATTTATTCAAGATTTCTCCCGTATAGCAGTGCCACTTACACGACTAACCCGGAAAGAAGAGAAATTCAGATGGCAAGAAGAACAAGAAAGAGCTTTTGCTACATTGAAAGAAAAGTTGTGTAACGCGCCTGTCCTTACATTGCCAAATGGGACGGAAGACTTTGAAGTGTACAGCGATGCCTCGCATCGGGGGCTTGGCTGTGTGTTGATGCAAAGAGGGAAGGTCATAGCATACGCTTCCAGACAGTTGAAAGATCCAGAGAAAAAGTACACAACCCACGATCTAGAACTTGCAGCAATCGTATTTGCCTTGAAGATTTGGAGACATTACTTGTATGGTACAAAGTGCAAGCTATTCACCGATCACAAGAGTTTGCAGTATGTGTTCACTCAAAAAGAGTTGAACATGAGACAGAGCAGATGGCTAGAGCTGATCAGTGACTATGATTGCGACATTATATACCATCCGGGTAAAGCAAATGTTGTAGCAGATGCATTAAGTAGAAAAGCTCCTGAGAAAAGAATCAAGGCAAGGTCAATGCGCATAGAATTGGCGTCCAGCATTATCGAACAAATTAAAGTAGCTCAGCAGAAAGTTGAAGAAAGTGGAGACTTAAAAGATGAAAACCTAGGAAAAGACATTCAGTTTGAGACTAATAACCAAGGATCAAAGATCTACAGAAACCGCATTTGGGTACCGAAAGCAGGAGGTTTGAGAAAGCTAATTTTAGACGAGTCGCATAAGTCAAAGTATTCCATTCATCCTGGGAGTACCAAGACTTATCAAGATTTGAAAAGACAGTATTGGTGGCCTGGAATGAAGAAGAGGATAGCTAAGTACATCTCCAAGTGTGTTATTTGTGCACAAGTCAAGGCAGAACATCAGGTCCCGCATGGAGATGCTCAGTCATTGCATATTCCAGCCGGAAAGTGGGAAGATGTAACCATGGACTTGGTTGTCGGGTTACCGAGGACGAGAAGAGGTCATGATAGTATATGGGTCATAGTGGACCGGTTGACCAAGAGTGCACTATTTCTAGCCATAAAAGAAACTACTCCATTGGAGCAGTTAGCCCAGTTGTATACAGATGAAGTGTTAAGAAGATATGGTGCACCGTTGTCTATCGTGTCAGACAGAGACCCCAGATTTACCTCTAACTTTTGGAGAGCTTTACAAGATAAAATGGGGACAAGAATTCAGCTAAGCACAGCGTATCATCCACAAACGGATGGTCAGAGTGAACGAACGATTCAGACATTAGAAGACATGCTACGGTCATGCGTGATGCAATTTGGAGGCAGTTGGGATGAACATCTGCCATTAGTGGAGTTTGCATACAATAACAGCTACCATTCTAGCATTAAAATGCCACCCTTCGAGGCATTGTATGGTAGAAAGTGTAGAACTCCTTTATGCTGGTTGGAAGCGGGTGAGACTAAGCTTACAGGGCCAGAGATTGTTAGAGTAACTAATGAGAAGATTGGAGTAATTCAAGCCAACATGAAAGCAGCACAAGATCGGCAAAAGAGTTACTCGAATCTAAAGAAGAGACCGTATGACTTGCAAGAAGGAGATTTGGTGATGATAAAAGTGTCACCGTGGAAAGGAGTGGTCAGATTTGGCAAGAGAGGAAAGCTGAGTCCAAGATACATTGGACCTTTTAGAATCCTGAAGAGAGTTGGGTTACAAGCATTCAAGATAGAGTTACCACCCGAACTCAGTGGAATACATGATACCTTTCATGTATGCTACTTGAAAAAGTACTTTGGTAAAGAAGAGTTAGTAATACCGTATACTGACCTGAGGGTGGAGACTCCTAGCAAACTGATTGAAGAACCCGAAGCCATCCTAGAAATGCAGACTAAGAAGCTAAGAAACAAGGAGATTGACCTTGTACTAGTCAAGTGGAAGCATCCGTTAGGGTCAAACCTAACTTGGGAGACGCTAGAAGAAATGAAGAGAAGATATCCGAATTTCACCGATTACGAAAAGATTCCGAGGACGGAATCCGCTTAAGGAGGGGTGACTGTAAGAACCCGCGAAAAAGTCAAAAAGGGTAAAACCGTCTTTTGTCATATTGTACGACTATTATGTGTAATAATATGTATTTGTAAAATAATAAAGTGAGAAATAAAAGTTTATGTGAAATTTGGAGTTTTACCGCGTGAATAGTAAAATTTGGCCAAAAAGGGCAAATTGGTCATTTGACATAAAAATGACCAAAATGTCAAGGAAAATGTTAAGTTGGAAGTTAATGGTGAAGTTGTGACTCTTGGATCATTTTTGAAGAGAAGCTTGAAAGTTAGGGACCAAAATGTAAAGTTTTTATAAAAACTAAATATCTATTATATATGAGAGTTATTCTCTCATAATCTAGAATTCAGTAGAACATTTCCAGAGAGAGCTAGAGAGAACGAGAGCAGGTACGGGAGAAAAAGAAGTTCTTGAGGGTTTGCCAAGAAATCAAAGGAATCAAGAGTTGGAATTAGTGATTCCAAGGTAAGATTCCATCTTCTTTAACCTAGGTTTTTGGGTATGTGTTTGAATTTGGTCTTTGGATGAAATTGAAACTGAAATTGCAGTTATAAATCATGTGGGTTAAGTAGCTAATGCTTCCAATAAGCCATTAGTTAAGAACTTAACTTAAAAACATGAAAGTAGAATGCTATTCTTGAGAATTTTCAAGTTTAGCCAAGAACTTTAATTCCTGCAATTGATCTATTAAAGTGTTTTTAGTGGCTTAAAATGTGTTATTAGTCAAGGGTTTTAGTTCTAGAACAAACCCCATACGAATAAGAACTGAAATAAGTGCTTAATGGGTGAAAACTGCGTGCTACAGTGCACAAATCGCGACTGATCAGGCCACTGCCCAGGCGCCAGGCGCAGTGCGCCCAGGACCAGGGCGGGGTGCGCCCAGGCGCAGTGCGCCCCTAGCCAGGCGCAGTGCGCCTTCAGACAGGGACCAAATTTGTTAAAAATTTCAAATATTCCAAACGCTAGAAACCATAGCTAGACATGTCCGATTGACCTGAAATTTTAGCCATAACCCTAACATGGCATAAGAACATGTCGGGAATGGTCAAATCCGTAATCCGACCTTGCGGAAAAGTCACTGTAGCGGCAGTGGCTAAAATCACTATTCACGTTAAAACTTGATTTTGGAATTTGAGCTAGACTTGTCCAATGAACTTTAAATTTGAAACACAAGTCTAATATGGAATAAGATTTCATGGAAAAGAGTCGGAACTGAAATACGACCCCTCGGTATTATTGTAGCAGTATACGCGTATCTCGGGGAAAACGATAAAACGAGTGTATTAATGGTTATACATTTATTATAACCTGGAATTATGTCATATGAGACTTTAGCATTATAAAGTTAATTATATTGAGTATATATATATATATATATATATATATATATATATATATATATATATATATATATATATATATATATATATATATATATATATATATATATATATATATATATATATATATATATATATATATATATATATATATATATATATATATATACTATTTGTATAGGTGGTGCTTCAAACGTTGTTGAGCACGGGAAGGGAAAAGCCGTACGTGAAGCTTAGTAAACCGTAATAGAACCAAGGTGAGTTTTATGAGGATTTTATAGTACATAGCAAAATATTATTTTCAGAAAGGTATGATTTCCAAATGTTTATAAATACTAAAGTTTGGAAAATAGTTTTTAATGAAGCTCTATACAAGGGCTTAGTGTTAAAAGCAGATTTTTAAAGTATTATTTGCAAAGTATTTTGAAAGAAGTTCCTTATAGGAACTAAGATGCCAAAAGCAGTTTTGAAAGTATTTTTAGCAAAGAGTTATAAAAATGTTTGAGTAAGAGTTGTTTACAAATTGTGTCCCATTTTGACCAATTTGAGATGAAATGAAGTAAGAATTAAAGAAAGAAAGAAATATGAGCCAGTTGTCCGGACTAGGATCACCCACATAATCGGGGGATCAGAAGACACTACTGGGATGGTACCTCCCGTCGTGAAGTAGTTGTCTAGCTTAGTATACCCTTGTGCTTGAATTCGTTCCAAGTCACAAAGGGGAGACAGAATGAGCATAACCGAGTGTGCAGATCTGTTCTGTTCCACGAGGGGAGCTAGTTGAATGAATTAATTAACTTAATTCATAAGTTTCAGTTGGTCACGAGAAAATGAGAAAGAAAGCAGTTTTATGAAAGAAAGTCTTTTTAAAAGTTTGAAAGTAAAGAAGAAAAGATATTTTGAGATTTATGAAATAAATCAGTTTTGAGCAGTGTACTTTTAATATTTCAAGTTTTGAACAGAAAAGCTTTTGGGTCTAAACCCATATTACTCACGAGGCTTTATGTCTCACGTATACTATTTTTGAAATGCTATGTACTTAGGTGAAAGGAGCAAAGGCTGCAGTTGGGACCAGTTTAAATACTGTAAGTTTAAATTATGGTATCTGTATTGAGTCTGTAATACCCCCTCGAGTTAAGTTTGTAAAATAAATAAAAAAAAATTAAGTGGCTATTTTCTAGTCACGAGTTGTAAAAAAAAATATGTTTGAAAACTGTATTTGTACTTTAAATATGGTTTGAGAAAAGGGGTGTTACATTATTGGCCTTGGTGTTTTTTGCGAAAATCCACCCTTGGGAGGCCTTGAAGTCGACGGCTTGGCTAGGGTTTCCTAACCCTAGCCGCCATGCCCTAATGGTCCCCTTAGATTACTTGATTTGCTTGCCTTAATTATGTGTTGTTATTTTTGGTAACTAAATCAACTAAAATAACTTGAACCCTAATTCTTTGGCATGTGTATTTCGAAAATCATAGGGACCAATACAGATAAATTAATTTGATTAATTTGGTAATCTGTAACCTAGATTTAATTAGTTTAATTAATTGATTAATTAAAAGACCAATTAAATCAGCTTAAAGAATTAATTAAAATTTTCAAAAAATTAGTATAATTTGCGAAAATTAAGATTTAATTAATTCAAAAATATTTTAATGAGATTAAAATATATCTTATATGTATTTAAAATTAAAAGTTAATTTAATATATATAAGAAAATTGGTTAGTCTACTGCTAGTAAGCCTCATTCACAAAATTGTCCTATAAAGAGGGTATAAGGCGACTGACTATAAAATGTTAGTCTAATGGGTATCTACTCTTACCCACCGCTCTCCTGGTCAGTCGAGCGTCGTTAGCTGAACGGGTATGATAGAACCGTTAAGCCTCTTAAAAGTATAATGCTATAATTGAAAGTACTAGAACCCTAAACAAATCCCAATCTAGTTACTTTAGGTTAAAAATGTGAATTGGTGCTAATCCATGAAATTGCACATTGCACTTTGTGGAACGTTGGTGGAGCGTGTGTGGTTTACCGGCACGCCAATTGGGGTCCGCAAAGAGTCGCAATGGGTTTCTTGATTTTGTCATTATTAACGGAGCGTGTGTGGTTTACCGGCACGTTAATTAGAGATGACAATTGACTTCAAGAGTACCAAGCAATTTGCATGGTTATTCACACCCGGTTTGTGATCCTCGGTATCCCAGTCACAAACAGCGGGGCATTCCCGAGATTAAAACATGCTATCGAACAGTTCGGTAAATCTCAAAGAAACTAGGAATTCCATTATAATATGATTATGTTTCCGCGGTGGAATTGGTTGAATCGTCATTCGCCTACCTTGTAAAATTTGCAATACTGATTACGGCATCCCTTTTCGGTATTGTAGATTGTTATTGTAGGATCCTAGCCTCGTATTTATTCTTGGGTGAATATGAGGATTATTATTATTACTCTATCTAATTAAAACTACCTTCTTCTTGTTCAGATGTCTTCTGACCAATCCGTTCCCCACTCAAATCCCGGTAGTGTCACCTCGATTCTGTCATTATGCTCAAAAGTGATGTTAGACGGCACCAACTACAATGACTGGATCCGCAACATCAAAATGGCTCTAAGGTTTGAACATAAAGAGTATGTTCTAGAAACCGAGCTTGTTTATGTGGACACTGAAACCGCTACTCCCGAGGAAATCGCTGTGTACACTAAACACTCTGATGATGCAACCAAAGTGGCTTGCATCATGATCGCTACAATGAACCCTGAACTGCAGCGTATCTATGAGGACTATTGGCCTTACGAGATGCACAAAGAGCTCGCGGAAAGGTTCCGCAAGCAAGAGCGCATCGAGAGGCGTGAGGTTGTAAAAGCTTTCACTAACAGCAAGCCCAAAGAGGGCGAGTCCATCTGTGCACATGTGCAGAGGATGCATGGTTACGTGGAAAGGCTTAGGAAGCTGGAAATGCCGGTTCATGAGGATTTAGCAGTTGACATAGTGCTGAACTCCTTACCCAGTTCTTATGACCAGTTCACACTGGCGTATCATTTGAACAACAACCAGGCAAACCTAGCTGAGTTACACCGCATGCTGCGTACGGCTGAGGATGGGATGAAGGGAAAAGCTGTGCTCCCTGTCAACCCGCCTGTCCTGGATATTGGCTCCGGAAAGGGAAAGAAATGGAAAGGCCCTCCTAAGCACAACTGGAGGGAAAAGACTTACGTCTGGTCATCTAGCGGTGCCCCGAAAGGTAAGTCTTCCGGAATTCCACATATTCGGAACCCCAAAGAGGCCGACTGCTTTTACTGCAAGCAGAAGGGTCATTGGAAGAGGAGCTGCCCCACGTATCTGCAGGATGTCAAGGACGGTAAAGTGAAACCGTCACAGGCAGGTACATACTCTATATCTAATAACTCATCCCGTTCATGGGTCTTTAATACAGGATGTGGTTTTCACATCTGTTCTGATTTGCAGGGCCTAGAGGAAAGTAGGGAACTGGAGCATGGCAGACTGAACATGGTCATGGGCAATAGGCGAACGTCACCTGTTACCAAGATTGGTGTTTATGGACTGATGCTGAGCAGTGGAGTTAGATTAGATTTACATAATTGTTGCTATGCGCCAGATATGACAAAGAACATAATTTCTTTTCATGCACTATTTAGACAAGGCTTTTATTATGATTTTAATAAATTGAATGGTTCAATTTCAGTTTTCAAAAATGATGTTTTTATATTTAATGCCATGCCTTGTGATGGTGTTTATGAATCTATTATGTGTATTGATAATTATGGTAAAAATGTATTAATTATTGATGCTTCAAGCGGTGTAGAAAAGGCATGTCTGTGGCATTGTCGCCTTGGCCATATAAACAAGAAACGCATCGCCCAACTCCAAAAGGATGGAGTGTTGGAATCATTCGACCTCGGGTCAGATGATGTATGCGAATCTTGCTTACTTGGCAAGATGACAAAATCACCATTCAAAGGTTCTTTTGAAAGAGGTGAAGGTCTGTTGGATATCATACACACAGATGTGTGTGGTCCCTTTAGAACAACCACTAGAGATGGCACGCGGTTCTATGTGACCTTTACCGACGATGTTAGTAGATATGGATATGTCTACTTAATAAAGAATAAGTCGGATACCTTTGAAAAGTTCAAAGAGTTCAAGAATGAAGCAGAAAATCAATTGGGCAGAAAGATAAAGATGCTTAGGTCCGACAGAGGCGGTGAGTATCTTAGTATCGAGTTTCTCGATTACCTCAAGGAATGTGGAATTGTTTCACAGTTGTCGCCTCCAAGAACACCTCAGCTGAATGGTGTTGCAGAGAGACGAAACCGAACCTTGTTGGACATGGTTCGTTCCATGATGAGTCGAGCCTCACTTCCAATCCATTTCTGGGGGTATGCCTTAGAGACTGCCGCCCATATCCTAAATCTTGTCCCAACCAAGAAGGTTGCGAAAACACCACATGAGATGTGGACGGGGAAAGTTCCCTCGTTGGCACACATCAAAGTATGGGGCTGTGAAGCATTCGTGAGACGAGATACTTCAGATAAGCTCGCAGAAAGAAGTGAGAGGTGTTACTTCATCGGATACCCAAAGCAGTCTTTTGGATACTTGTTCTACAGACCGAGTGAGGACGTGGTCTTTGTAGCAAGACGGGGGTTCTTTCGAGAGAGAGAACTCATATCCAAAGAGGACAGTGGGAGTACGATCGATCTCGAAGAAATTCAGGAGACGCCCGATGAAACAACCTTAGAAGAAACTAGCAACCAACATGAGGAAGAAGTTCCTATTGGACCCACCGACATTTCGTTGCCCCTAAGGCGTTCAGGTAGGGTTAGCATGCCGCCCGAGTTCTATGGTTTCCATATTACCTCGGACGGAGACACTTTAGTCAGCGATCGTACATTGACTAATTTGGATGAGCCAGCTAGCTACCGTAAAGCAGTGGCTGACCCCGAGTCTGCAAAATGGAATGAGGCAATGGACAGCGAGATAAAGTCCATGTATGACAATCAAGTTTGGAACTTGGTTGACAATGTACCGGGTCGAAAGACAGTCGGATGCAAGTGGATCTTCAAAAAGAAGACCGACATGGACGGAAAAGTGCATACTTACAAAGCTCGGTTGGTTGCGAAGGGATTCACTCAAACCCCGGGGGTTGACTATGATGAAACCTTCTTACCAGTAGCCAAGATTAAGTCAATCAGGATAATGCTTGCCATAGCTGCATTTCATGATTATGAAATCTGGCAGATGGATGTCAAAACCACTTTCCTTAACGGGAAACTGACTGAAGATGTTTACATGAGTCAGCCAGAAGGTTTTGTAGACACTAAGCACCCTGATAAAGTATGTAAGCTTGAAAGATCAATCTACGGGTTGAAGCAAGCATCTCGTAGTTGGAATCTTTGCTTCCATGAGAAAGTCAAAGAGTTTGGCTTCTCTAGGAGTGAAGATGAATCCTGTGTATATGTCAAGGCTAGTGGGAGTATAGTCACTTTCCTGGTGCTGTATGTTGATGACATACTGCTCATGGGAAACGACATTCCGACCTTGCAGAATGTTAAGGCTTGGCTCGGGAAGTGTTTCGCCATGAAAGACCTAGGGGAAGCTGCTTATATTCTCGGGATAAGAATACTTAGAGATAGAAAGAGAAAATTGATAGGCCTAAGCCAGTGTACATATTTGGAAAAGGTGTTAATGAAGGGTTTTCTAGCAAACAATGAACAAAAAAATCCTATGGTTCACATGCAACCCTAATAAGATCTATGTTTTCTTCTATGAAGATAATAAACTAATATCTAAAGGCCAACAATTATTTCTAAAGTTTAAATCAGAAGAACCAACCTTTGAATCTTGTTCTTGAAGCTAGCAGCAAAAGTATCCTGCCTCAAATACAAGTCATACCCACAGCAATGGAGAAGACAGTCCAGCAGAGTAATCTTGGTTGAAGTTGGCGTGAATAATGGGGAGCCAGAGGGTTCCTTTTATAGCCTCCTAGGGTTACACCTGAAACCCTAAGGAGCCTCCAAGTGGGCAAGCCTGTTGACCACTTGGACCAGATCCCTAAACCCTAATTAGGGTTTTCGCCAACCCTAGAGAAGCCTCCAAGGGTGGCGCCACTTTTGGCCCCTGGACTTCTCTTTGCCAGTTATTCAACTATTGAATAAATACAAACTAGTCCTCACACTTTTAATTAATTAATTTAATCACTAAATTAAATCCAATTAATTCTAGATTAAATCTTAATTAATTATTATGGTTTCTAATTAATATATTAACACTTAAATATATTAATAAACCATTTAATTAATTCTATTGATTTATTAAGCAATTAATAAATCAACCTTTTACTCTACCGAACTCTATCCTGACCTCGAGCTATGAGGGCAACCCAAATGGACTTTGCTTCAATTAACAAGATAAATGTAGTTGTAAAGTCATGGCTTAGACACCTAATCCAACAGTCTCCCACTTGGATAAGTCTATGACTTTAATTTATCTTCTGATTAATAAACAACCTGCAGCTTCCTAGAAACTGCTGCCGAACTCTGACCCAGTCAGTTCTGTCCATAGATAAGTGATCATATGATCCTTCGTCCAACAAGATATTTTCAGACACGACACATGGATTGAGATCAATCTCTGTCCGATACTCTGTTTCCCGATTTCCGATTCTGCTTATGACTTTAAGACTTCTAATTGAACACATCAATTTAGTCCCGGCTGGCTAGCACTTTAGTCAACTTCAAAATCATCGAGCGGCCTACAAATATCTGTTTCCCATCAAGGTCAAGGAACGAATAAGCTTTGACTCATATGGTTGTGTCTTTTACTTATCAAATCGTACACAACAATGCGCTTTATAACATCGAGTTACCGATGCGTTTCACATTATCAATGCACAACCGACTCGTAAATTTCAACTCATATGTCTCCGCTTCAAGATCATACGATATTATCGTCTCAACATTGCTCGTGATGTAATCCATGAAGCAATCTGTTGAGCGCGGGTTTATCCAATACTCAAATCTCTATTTCTAAGTACTCATGAACGTTGTAGCAGTCTTACTGCAATGTCTAACTCCTTAGACAATCTACAAACCAATTCATGACAGTCTTTGTTCATACTTACTCCCGAAAAGTATGAGCGACTGTGGACCTTTTGAATAATCAAATTATTCAGGAAGTGAAACATGCAAAATTGAAACTTAAAAACTGACTGGTGGCTACTATTGCCTAATTACCAAGTCTCCACGAGGTAATCACCAAGTCGGATTTTACATAAACTATTATCAGTTTCTAGATTCCTTTTAAACTATTTAATTCGTGTTATGTATCTATGTCTACTTGACCTTTCACTCTTTCTATGTATTCAAAAGTTACACATTTGTACACTTTATCTGATCGGATATCCTTCCGAAGATATTTCAATTTTGGTCATACCGTCATTCTCACTAACAACTCCATTCTATGTACTGTGACTTTCCATGGTTCTCGGGATCTTTAGTCCACATGACTGCACCCTAAGACTATTTCGAGGTGTTACGATGTGCCGGTGAGCCACACGCGCTCCATAGGAATGCCAACGAAATTCTTTAACCATTAAGTCCTTATTTGAAAAACTCTTTTCAAATTGTTATCAACATTCTCCCCTAATCATTTTCCAATGATTTCTCATGTATGTACAAAATCCATTAAGTATTCCCAGCCAGGTCATATCCTGAATCTGACTCAGTATGCTCTAAGCATTAAGTCATCAAGACATGTTCATGACACTTCTGATCGATCCAAGAAACTTGTTGGATTCGATCTAGTCCTATTCCAAACCCTTTTGGAATTTTAGGATTATTTATAATCCTTGTGTCACGACTTTTAATAACCATATCCTTTCGGTGACCTTTTCTCATGCATCTTGAATCTTATCAAGATCATGCTTACTATGGCCGGTTCTATACTGATGACAACATCTATCTGATAGATGTCTATGGATTATGTGAGTATGCTGCACCTTCTTTGTATGCCAAATCATTACACTTTGCAATGATAGGAAACTCTTTTCCTGAGCTATGCATCTTGAGTCTCATCAAGATCATCTTGGCAGAGTTTCGATCTATCTCATAGTCGTTTGTAACCACCCGAGTATGCCGTATCTCTTATTAAGTCTTTCATAGTGATCCGTCTCTTAACACCAAGTCATTACACTTTGTAATGGAAAAAGACGTTTCCTAGAACCAATATGTGACACACATATGAAGATAGATAACAGCAACACTCCCACTGGCTTCAACACGGTTATGGACTATTCACAAAATCCAGAGCTTTTGGTATATTTTGAGAATCCAAACCTTTCTGACATCTTGATGGATATCTTTCAGCCTATTCTCAAAATCCAATCCTTTGGTATACTCCGAGAATCTGAATATCCTTTCTTGCGAGATGCCCGCAGGAAAATCCCGGGCCCATGTACCTTTATACTGGCATATTCTTTGTGAGTTCCTATTAGTGTGCCGGTGATCCACACGCACTCCACTAACGACTTACATTATGCAGTATCATTTCGGATTTCATCTTCTATTGAGAGCGCTTCTCTCGAAGTCAATTACATGACTTTGAGTATTGTCTCACTCAACCAGATGTTCTGAAGGTACGTTTCTGTCCATATTGGATTCTTTTGATGATTACTCCCACTGGTTTTAAGACCAGTTGTAAAATCAATCAAACTGTCACATGGACTGTATCTCGTCCTTAAGTTCTCTTAATTGGCAGCAACCGGGCTCACCAATGCTTCCAAGTAGTCGGATTGAAAATCCGTACCAACTATAGTGTTTTACCACTGTTCGGTATGTCACCCCGATCATAACTACTTATGACGGTGATTAGTACTACTGGTCAAGAGAAGGTTATGTCAGTATTAAACAGAAATCTGATTTCTGCTCTAAGCCTAGCGATGACTAAAGGTTATCTCGCTTGGCTAATCCTGAACTCATTCAGGACTGCCCCAAACTCCCACTGTCTCCTAAGAATATGAGTTCTTTCTAAAAGAGCTATTTCTTTTCCAGGTACAGCGGGATAGCTAGTGAAATGAAATTTCTGATTAGGTTCAGGCCAGTCATGAGGTTCGGACGAACACTACAAGACCCTGGACCTTTAATGTACAAGTGGGACAATCCCAGCTTTACATTTCAGACAATGTCTGCAAAACCTACTTAGTCGAAGGATGTGGTTGGAATATGGTCTGACTGGTTTAGTGTTTAATTTACGGGGAACTAATTGGCAATGTATCTCATACATTGAGGATCGAACTCTTTCGACCAACGCTCCATCATCTTCCCTAAGACACATTATAACTATTAATGTTCTTGGAAGAGAATAAACTGTGAAACATTTTCCCCAGTTTATGATGTCACTCAGGTTCTGTAGATCTCGTACTTCCTTTGAAGTCCTTGAATTGTTCAAGTATTCAATCCAATCGCTTATTCTGATAAGTGAAGTCATATTCGTCATACCGAATGACAAATATTGTGAAGCACAAACAATTGTGTTCTATTTGAAGATTCGAGCAATACACATAAAGTGATGTGTCCATTGCTCCTAATCTCAATGTCTTTTATGTAAACTTATGACTTTGTTAACTTTGTTCAAGACTTGCAATCTTTAGTTGACTCTAAGTCAACTGATTCCAAAATCCTATCCTTTGGATCTTTGGGTGATTCATTTCTTGCCACATGTGCTTTATAAAGAACTTAATCATCATTTTGACTCTAAGTCAAATTATTCCAAAGTCCTGTCCAACTGGATCTTTGGTTGATTCATTTCTTAACACATTAAGAACTCAACTCATCAGGTGACTCTAAGTCAGGTGATTCCAAAGTCCTGTCCAACTGGACCTTTGGTTGAATTGATTCTTATAATATTCACTTTAACAATCATAGGGAGCACAATTCCTAAAATCCAAACACTTTGGATGCATTCAACATTCAAGTTATTACTAATTATACATTCAACACAATCATACAACATTTCAAGGATATTTCAAACGACATGTGTTAAAAGAAAATTGACAATTTTATTAAAACAAAATCCTTGAACAATGTATAATATGATAGACAATAACATTATTTCAATATCTAACTAAACTTCAAAACCGCATGAGCCGGGAATCCAATCCAAATGTGCTCCTATGCGCCAGAGTCCCGTACCTTACTGATTCCCTGCATGCAAAGCAAAATGTGACTATCACATTATGCATCAAGGAATTATGGAACAGGAGTTTTGAGGTTTTTAGATATACCTGAGCTTTCAAAGTTTTTGACCTTGAGCGTCTTTCAATCTTTCCGCGACTGTATCCGATTCTGTGGATTCCCATCTTAAGACATATCCAGACGATCTGGATCGTTTCTTGCTGCGTCTTTCCACTGGACTTAATCCAGAAGTAGCTGAACCAGCGGAGCTATGCCTGTCCAAGAGTGACTCGTATAAAGTCAACAGTGGACGCATTTCCATTAAGGTTTTTTTTTCTGGTCTTCCTTTCTGTACGTCTGAATGAACAGATCGTACTTACTAGTCAGTGAAGCGAGTAGAGTGTTAACACTCGACTCCTGACTCATGGTATAACCAAGTTTGTACAATTCGCCTATGTATGCTTCAATTTGAAGAACATGCGAATCGATGCTACTTCCTTCTTTTAACTTACACCCTGCAAGTCTTTTGAAGATCCTAGCTCGTTCCTCTTCGACCGGTTTCGGAACATTTCCTCAACCGATTGCATTAACTCATATGGCCCCAAGGATTCAAAATCCTTGCGGAACTCGGGGTTAATGGTCAACAGCATGAGGTCACGAATTTCTTCGGATTCATCAACTAATAAGTCATGCTTATCATAAAGGCTCTTTATGATGACTTGTTCCGGTGGAACCGGGATCGGATACTCGGTGAGATGAAGCTTGCCCGCAATGCCGAGAGCCAGTCTCCAATTGCGAAGCCATTCCTTACAGTTAAGGCCAGTCAGCCTTTCCATATTTAGCAGGTGCTTTCTGATGCTCTCAGAAATGGGTGAATGAGGAGAGGGAGGAGAATAGACACTTGATTCAGACATCTACAATAAACAGAATTTATTAGTTTAGTTTTTCCTTTTAAATAATTACCCAATATATTATTTATTAAGGCTAGGACCCAAAATACCCCAACTATGGTGTGAAAAGGGATGCCGTAATCACAACATAATGGTCATTAAGGTAGATAATACACTTATCAATTTCATCTTATGAAATTCCTAGAATTGTTGAGACACATTGAACTGTTCAATGGCATGTTTAGTCTCGGATGTGCCCCACTGTTTGTGACTGGGATGCCGAGGATCACAAACCGGGTGTGAATAACCATGCAAATTAGCTTGGTACTCTCGAAGTCGATTGCCATCTCTAATTAACGTGCCGGTTAACCACACACGCTCCGTTAATAATGACAAAATCGAGAACCCATTGCAACTCTTTGCGGACCCATGTTGGCGTGCCGGTAAACCACACACGCTCCACCAACGTTCCACAAAGTGCAATGTGCAATTCCATGGATTTGCACCAATTCACATTTTTAAACCTAAAGTAACTAGATTGGGATTTGTTTGAGGTTCTAGTACTTTCAATTATAGCATTATACTTTTAAGAGGCTTAGCGGTTCTATCAAACCCGTTCGGCTAACGACACTCGACTGACCAGGAGAGCGGTGGGTAAGAGTGGATACCCATTAGACTAACATTTTATAGTCAGTCGCCTTATACCCTCTTTATAGGACAGTTTTGTGAATGAGGCCTACTTGCGGTAAGACTAACCAATTTTCTTATATATAAATATTAACTTTTAATCATAAATATATAAGATATATTTTAATCTTATTAAAATATTTTAGAATTAATTTAATTAGAATTTTCGCAAATTTTAAACAATTTTTGAAAATTTAAATTAATTCTTTAAGTGATTTAATTTATCTTTTAATTAAAACAATTAATTAAATTAATTAAATCTAGATAGGCATCACAAATTAATCAAATTAATTTAATCCTATCTAATCCCCTAATTTTCGAAAAGGCAAGCAATGGGATTAGCGTTTCCATTTATTAATAGATCTCAATTACCAAAAATAAGAAACCTACTTACCAAAGCAAGCAAAATCGAAAAAGGCAAGGGAGGAGGCTATGGTTTTCAAAACCCTAGCCACCAAATTCGTGTATGGCCTCATGGAGGGTCAATTTTCGCAAAACACCCAACCAACAAGCAAACAAATTACATCAAATTCACAAGAAAACAAGCCATAGCTCTGATACCACTGAAGGGTTTTCTAGCAAACAATGAACACAAAAATCCTATGGTTCACATGCAACCCTAATAAGATCTATGTTTTCTTCTATGAAGATAATAAACTAATATTTAAAGGCCAACAATTATTTCTAAAGTTTAAATCAGAAGAACCAACCTTTGAATCTTGTTCTTGAAGCTAGCAGCAAAAGTATCCTGCCTCAAATGCAAGTCATACCCACAGCAATGGAGAAGACAGTCCAGCAGAGTAATCTTGGTTGAAGTTGGCATGAATAATGGGGAGCCAGAGGGTTCCTTTTATAGCCTCCTAGGGTTACACCTGAAACCCTAAGGAGCCTCCAAGTGGGCAAGCCTGTTGACCACTTGGACCAGATCCCTAAACCCTAATTAGGGTTTTCGCCAACCCTAGAGAAGCCTCCAAGGGTGGCGCCACTTTTGGCCCCTGGACTTCTCTTTGCCAGTTATTCAACTATTGAATAAATACAAACTAGTCCTCACACTTTTAATTAATTAATTTAATCACTAAATTAAATCCAATTAATTCTAGATTAAATCTTAATTAATTATTATGGTTTCTAATTAATATATTAACACTTAAATATATTAATAAACCATTTAATTAATTCTATTGATTTATTAAGCAATTAATAAATCAACCTTTTACTCTACCGAACTCTATCCTGACCTCCAGCTATGAGGGCAACCCAAATGGACTTTGCTTCAATTAACAAGATAAATGTAGTTGTAAAGTCATGGCTTAGACACCTAATCCAACAGTTAAAGAGGTTTAACATGGAAAGTTCCAAAAAGGGAGAGTTACCAATCCTACGTGGTGTTAAATTGAGTAAGACTCAAAGTCCGAGTACCGATAAGGAAATAGCTGAAATGAGTCAGGTACCTTATGCTTTGGCAGTAGGGTCGATCATGTATGCTATGACGTGTACTCGTCCCGACGTATCCTATGCACTAAGCATGGTTAGTCGGTACCAGGGTAATCCTGAAAAAGCACATTGGATTGCGGTCAAGAACATACTCAAGTATCTGTGAAGGACAAAGAATATGGTATTAGTCCTTGGTGGCAGTAATGAGTTAAAAGTGAGTGGATATACAGATGCCATTTTCCAGACAGATAGGGACAGTGGACGGTCCCAGTCGGGCTGGGTATTTCTTTTGAACGGTGGAGCGGTCACTTGGAAAAGTTCCAAGCAGGAAACGGTGGCTGATTCAACGTGCGAATCAGAGTACATCGCAGCAAGTGAAGCGTCTAAGGAGGCGGCTTGGCTGAAGAATTTCATCGGGGACCTTGGAGTTGTCCCGAGCATTCAGGAGCCGGTGGAACTTTTCTGCGATAATGAAGGAGCGGTCGCCTTGGCAAAGGAACCGCGAGACCATGGAAAGTCCAGGCATATCGAAAGAAAGTACCATTACATTCGACATCAGATAGAAGAAGGGCACTTACTGGTTAAGCGAGTATCATCCGAGGACAATCCTGCAGATCCTTTGACTAAGGCTCTGAATAGGATTAAGCACAATCAGCATGCTCGGAGCATTGGATTGAAGGATGATGTTAGTTTTAGTAATTAGATAGATCAGAAACTTGTAACAGTATAAATGTAATTGACTCGGTGATTTTATAATAGAGATTTATAAATGAGTATTGTTACTGTCTTTGTCAATTGTTTATTTTTGTGTTTCTATATTTGCATGTTTAACTTTCTTAATAATTGGATTATTTAAAAACTCCACAGTCGATCATACTGTTAGGAAGTAAGTATGAATTAAGACTGTCATGAAATGGTTGCAGACTGTCTAAGTAGTTAGACATTGCAGTAAGACTGCTGCAACGTTCATGAGTACTTAGAAATAGAGATTTGAGTATTGGATAAACCCGCGCTTAACAGATTGCTTCATGGATTATATCACGAGCAATGTTAAGACGATAATATCCGGTGAACTTTAAGTGAAGAGATATGATCTGTTATTTGCGATACAAGTACTTATTGACAATACAAAACCGCGCCAGTAACTCGGTGCTATAAAACGCATTGTTGTATGTATTTGGACCCGCAAAAGTTATGGGCATATGAGTCGAAACTTATCCGTCCCATGACCCAATGAGAAACAGATATCTGTAGGCCTCTCGATGATTTAGAAGTTGACTGAAAGTGTTGGCCAACCGGGAATTAATTAATGTGTTTAATTAGTAGTCTTTAAAGTCATATGCAAATCAGAAATCGAGAAACAGAGTATCAGACCAAGATTGATGTTAGTCCATGTCTTGAGTCTGAAAATATCATGTTGGACGGAGGATCATCAGATCACTTATCTTTGGACAGAACTGACTGGGTCAGAGTTCAGACAATTAAAAGTCATAGACTTATCCAAGTGGGAGACTGTTGGATTAGGTGTCTAAGCCATGACTTGTAATTGTACCTTTTATCCTATGATTAAAAGCAAAGTCCATTTGGGTTGCCCTCATGGGTGGAGGATAGTTCAGTAGAGAGAATAGTTGATTTATTAATTGTATAATAAATCAATAGATTATATATATATATATATATATATATAGTTTATTAATATATTTAAGTGTTAATATATTAATTAGAAACTATATTAATTAATTGAGATTTAATCTAGAATTGATTGGATTTAATTTGGAGATTAAATTAATTAATTAAAAGGTGTAGGGACTGGTTTGGCATTTATTCAATAGTTGAATAACTGGCCAGGTAAAACCAGGGACCAAAAGTGGCGCCAACCTGGAGGCTCCTCCAGGGATTGGCGAAACCCTAATTAGGGTTTTGGTAAGCCTGGTCCAAGTGGTCAAAAGCCTTGTCCAGTTGGAGGCTCTTTAGGGTTTCAGGTGTAACCCTAGGAGGCTATAAAAGGAACCCCCTGGCACCTGATTATTCACGCCATCTTCTCTCTGGATTCACTCTGCTGGACTGATTCTTCCATCCTTTGGGTGTGACTTGCATTTGAGGCAGGATACTTTTGCTGCTGCTTGAAAGGATCATAAGATCAAAGGTTGGTTTTCTTAATTCATCTTTAGAATTAAATTGTTTCCTTTAGGTTCTTAGTTCTAATCTTCATAGAAGAAAACATAGATCAATATTAGGGTTGCATGTGAACCTTAGGTAATTTTGTGTTCATTGATTGCATAGAAACCCTTCAACCTTTTCCTCCGGAAATTCAAAAGTTAGCGACGCTAACTTCCTAGTTAGCGACGCTAATTGCTCCAGGGCCTATAAATGCCAGTTCTGAAGGGTTTCTATGCAATCAATGAACACAAAAATTCCTATGGTTCACATGCAACCCTAATATTGATCTATGTTTTCTTCTATGAAGATTAGAACTAAGAACCTAAAGGAAACAATTCAATTCTAAAGATGAATTAAGAAAAACCAACCTTTGATCTTATGATCCTTTCAAGCAGCAGCAAAAGTATCCTGCCTCAAATGCAAGTCACACCCAAGTGATGGAAGAATCAGTCCAGCAGAGTAACACAGAGAGAGAGATGGCATGAATATGAGGTGCCAGGGGGTTCCTTTTATAGCCTCTTAGGGTTACACCTGAAACCCTAAGGAGCCTCCAACTGGACAAGGCTTTTGACCACTTGGACCAGGCTTACCAAAACCCTAATTAGGGTTTCGCCAAACCCTGGAGGAGCCTCCAGGGTGGCGCCACTTTTGGTCCCTGGTTTTACCTGGCCAGTTATTCAACTATTGAATAAATGCCAAACCAGTCCCTGCACCTTTTAATTAATTAATTTAATCTCCAAATTAAATCCAATTAATTCTAGATTAAATCTCAATTAATTAATATAGTTTCTAATTAATATATTAACACTTAAATATATTAATAAACCATATATATATATATTTTCTATTGATTTATTATACAATTAATAAATCAACTATTCTCTCTACTGAACTATATATCTATCCTCCATCTATGAGGGCAACCCAAATGGACTTTGCTTTTATTCATAAGATAAATACAATTATAAGTCATGGCTTAGACACCTAATCCAACAGGTTCATTTCAGCCAGAAAAGGAGTTCAGTCCCTGCTCTTCACACCCAAGATTCCAAGCTATTCCGAGGCAGTTTTCTGAAGGTTTTGAAGGCCGAATCATGTCTTTCGAGATTCGATTTACGTATTTTCGTTTGTAAGCAACGTTTGATTTACATTTCTGTACTGTTGTTTCCGTTCTAGCCATGTCTGGCTAGAACCGTACTCTAGTTTCGAGTTCGGACATGTTCATTGTGTAGTTTGAAACATTCACCTTGATGAATGCTTTTGAATAATTCTAATGATCATTTTCTTGTTTCAATTTTATTATTGAATTTGATTTATTTATGACTGATCACCCTAAATAGATTTTTTTCACCCATTGTTAATCGCCTGTGTGAGGCACCTAATCGCTTAGCACAGTTGATGTTTGGTAACAAAAACAAGCGCCCAATTCCTTGTTTAGAATTTGATCATATGTTCACACACTTCCCAGCGGACGCGAAGAATTGGACATTGATTGGTACTTGCACACCTTATGCGGTTTCTGCATTCGGCCTATAAACGGACCTTAGGTCGGGTAAAATGGAACAAGGTTTAGATAATAAGCGGACATTTATCTAAATATTTTAGCAAGTTATTATCATAAAGATTACATTTTATGATTTTCAAAAGCCAACTTAGAATTGTATTCTCAAGCACGTCAGCAGGATTCATTCTATTACATTGAGCATCGAAGAACCGGGACTAGGCCTTTAATTATTGTTTTTCTCTTAATTACTTGTATGCTTTCTTTCTTTATTATTATTTTCACAACAAACCTGTAACACCCCAATTTCACACAATTTTTTTTTTCTTTACCAAGACTCTATAATACAAAATATTTAGTTATACACACGGGGCATTACTATTCCGTATCATTACCACAATTTAAACATTACATACTTTACACAACGAAAGCTACCGTCCCACACTCGACTCTTCTAATTCCTTGTTTGATCACCTGAGTACATAGCATTATAAAAAAACATACGTAAGACATAATGTCTCGTGAGCAATATGGGTTTAGACCCAAAATAGTTTTCCATATTTCAAACATTCCAAATTTTCATATTATTTAATTTCCTATGAGCGCACTCATAGGTATTACTTTTCATTTGTGAGCACATTCCTACGAGCGCACCCCTAGGCTTTATACGAGACGCACCCATATAACTCCTCCCTCGACAGCATGAAACGAATTCATCCATCAAGGTACCAATTAGACAACTACTTCGCGACGGGAGGTACCATCCCAGTAGTGTCTTTTGACCACCCCTACTGCAGCAGGCCGTGATATTTATCCGGATACTTCTCAACTCATCAACATGGCTCAATAACTTTATTAATTCCATGTATTTCTCGTGTACCATTTTGTATACATTATACTTACTATTTTATAGTATCATTTCCAATTTCACAAAACCATTTCCAGTTCCATAAAACCATTTTCATTTTCATTAAACCATTTCAATTTCCATAAAACCATTTTGACTCCCAAAACATTGTATATAAAATTCATTTCTTTGTATAAAACCCATTTTGCTATGTACTCAAAAATCCACACATTACTCACCTTGGCTAGTTAGAGAAGTCTAACTATAATTACACCCTTCCTTGTCCCTTCCATTCATTGCCCTTTTACTTCTTAAGTACCTAAGAAGTTTATTCACACTTTATTAATAACATGTTATACTTTAACATGTAAGGACTACTTTGTTATGTTCCACTAGGCTCATATCACAATATTTTTGTGACATTCATTCCTTAACACTCCTTTTTACTTATTCTTATTATCTTTTAAATGACATTTTATTGACCATTATACCCTTGGAAAGTCACATACACAATTTAGACTCATTTTTCATGTTTTCATGCTCTATAACACTTATGGGATCAATTGGAGACCAAGGCTACATGTCTAGGGGCAAAATAGACTCTTTACCACCTTCCAGTAGGTTACACGGTCGTGTAATTCTGCTCATAAAAGTTACACGGCCGTGTCACTCCCAGATCCTTCAAAAACTTGAATTTTTCACTAAAAATCATGTATCGGGCTCGTTTTAACTCCAAACTTCACCAAATTTTGACCATAGGTTCTATTGACCCTTTATTATGTTAAAACATGTTTTCACTTCTATTAATTCTTATTTAGTTCATGACTTAATGATTAAGACCATAGGATGTCACAAGAGCTCCAAGGAAGCTCATATGCACATCAACTCAAATTTTAAAATCTGGTTTTGTCCATTTTCTACCTATATACTTATATAACCAATGTATGATTTAATTCAAGGTTTTTACAACCCAAAACATACATTGTTAATTACAAATTCATGATTTTCATTAACCAATTCTATGAGTTTCATTCATGGAATCACCAATTCCATTCCACCCATCAAATTTTAGTTTTTATTCAAACTTCCATTTTATTAATTGAAATTCTTAGGAAACCACTTCCAATGGTTTCTTCATACATAAACATCATTTATGACTCATTCTAACCAATTATTTATGTCAAATTAACACTTTAATCATAAACTCAAATTTCTAGGGTTCAATTACACAAGAAATCACCAAACTTGATTTTAAGTTATCCATATGTTGGATAATGATCAAGATGTGATTAGAAATATAAACCAACTACTTTTACTTGTTTTTAAACCATGGAATCACTGATTCCAAGTTTTTCCAAAGATTTTCCATTTTTTTTAACATTTTTTACCAAAAATCTGAAATTACTCTAATTTAACAACTAGGGGTGATTTATTACTTCTATTAAGACATATTAAACTCATTAAGAACCACTGAAACCAACTTGTTCTTACAAACCCGTTGGTTAGGGTTCTTGAGCTCAAATTCTCATTTATTGATTTTTTAACACTTTCAATAGATGAACTATGTTTAGATATTGATTTAGACACCAATTAATGCTAGGAATCATAGGATAATCCTCCTCTAGCCACTGAAATCACGAAGCTACAGTACTCACTCACGGGAAATGGGTTAATCAACCCTAAAAACAAGATTACTAACCTTATATGGCTTGGAATTCTTCAATTCCAAGTTAATTTCTTCCAATTCTTCAAAACCCTCAAGACCCGATCATCCTAGCTCCCTCTGGCACTCTCTAAAAGTCTCTCCCGTGTTCTATGAACTGGGAGAAGATTTTTCTCCTTTTTATACCTAGCCATTTTACACTTTGGTCCCTCAAGTTCTATTTTTCCCAAAATGGCACAAGAACTTCATTTGATAACATTATAAGTTTATTTTCTTTCATTCTTACCCCATAATTATATTTTCTTTACATAAAAGTCATTTGTGTGCCAAATGACCATTTTGCCCTTTTTGACAATTTTACTATTACGCCCTCGTTCAAACCCAACTTTTCATATGTTCATTTTATGACTTTTACCAAAATTTTCAGGTTCTTACAAACCCCCCCATTACATCATACTTAGTATTTTATACTAAGTAGGCATAAATTTTATATCCCGTGTCCTTGTGGTTCGACCTTGCTTGCCCTGTACTCTAATCCAATGCAGAATAGCAGTGAATGGTCGAATTCATTTCCGATCTTATTTGTTAGGGATTGACACCCTTAACAAATTGGCGCCGTTGCCGGGGACACAACAATACTAACATTTATGCCAAGATCTCTTCGTACAGGTACACCAGTTGCACTTGACAAGGAGATTGAGAAGACTGTTAGAAGCCTAAGGAAGCAAACAACACTTCATAAGAAGCAAACCACTTCCTAAACTTCTACATTTCCTTCCACCACAGAAACTCAATCAACCGAAGCTACATTCAACGAAACTTACACAGAAACCACATCACTACCATCTCCAACTCTCATTAATCCACCCATCATCATGGCAGTACCTGAACAGACTCTCCGCCAATGGGCAACACAAGATGTTACCCAGCAACCATTATGCATCACCTACCCTGCTATGACAAATTTCGAGCTCAGGTCTGGTCTAATCCATCTTCTACCAACCTTCAGAGGGGTCGAGAACGAAGACCCTCACAAATTTTTGAAGGAATTCCATGTGGTTTGCACCGGTATGAAACCGTATGATGTCACTGAAGACCAGATCAAGCTAAGGGCATTTCCCTTCACCGTTCAAGACTCCGCTAGAGACTGGCTCTATTACTTGCCACCTGGATCCGTCACCACGTGGAACGAGCTAGCTAGAATGTTTCTAGACAAGTACTTCCCGGGAATGAAAGCCTTTACCATTCGTAGAGAAATTATTGGTATCAAGCAACAGAACAAGGAAGCGTTGCATGCTTATTGGGAACGGTTCAAGCGATTGTATGCTCGATGCCCCAAACATGGCATCACAGATCACCAACTCCTTCAGTATTTCTGTGAAGGATTATCATCTTGGGACCGTCGGCTACTTAATGCCTCGAGTGGAGGCTCTATCACTGATAAGACTCCAACTCAAATTCGAGCATTAATAAACACCATGGCTGAGGACTCCAAGCATACAGTTCAAGAATACGAATGGTACACGGATGTGTCACGACAAGAAAAAGAAGTAAAAACGCCTCAAATCGAAAAACAAATATCTGAACTAACCAAAGCAGTTTTACTTCTTACAAAAGAAAGAAATGCACAACCACCAGCCTGCCCTTGTGGGGTTTGTTTGCAAGTTGGTCACCCTACTGATATGTGCCCTTTATTACAAGAAGATACTGGAGATGAACAAGTTACAGGGACATATCATCAAGATTACATTTTATGATTTTCAAAAGCCAACTTTATTCTCAAGGTTTAAATAATAAGCGGTCCTTTATCTAAATATTTTAGCAAGTTATTATCATAAATATTACATTTTATGATTTTCAAAAGCCAACTTAGAATTTTATTCTCAAGCACGTCAGCAGGATTTATTCTATTACATTGAGCATTGAAGACTCAGGACTAGGCCTTTAATTATTGTTTTTCTCTTAATTACTTGTATGCTTTCTTTCTTTATTATTATTTTCAAAACAAACCCCCCATTACATCATACTTAGTATTTTATACTAAGTAGGCATGAGTTTTATATCCTGTGTCCTTGTGGTTCGACCCTGCTTGCCCTGTACTATAATCCAGTGCAGAATAGCAGTGACTGGTCGGATTCATTTCCGATCTTATTTGTTAGGGATTGACACCCTTAACAGTCTCAAATGTCGATTTCTGCTCAGTGCCCTAACGAAAAGCCACATTCTCCTTTGTTAGTCGAGTCAGAGGTACCGCTACTTTGGAGAAATCCTTAATAAATATTCTATAATACCATGCGATACCCAAAAAGCTTCGAATCTCAGAGGGAGTTTTCGGAACTTCCCATCGCATAACGACCTCCACCTTGGCCGGACCCACCATAATACCATCCTTGTTAACGATATGTCCAAGGAACTGAACCTCTCGTAACCAAAACTCACATTTAGAAAACTTTGCATAAAGCTTTTCCCTCCTCAATGTCTCAAGGACCTCCCTCAAATGGGTCTTGTGCTGCACTTTACATCGGCGGTCGATACATACCTATCATTTGATTGTTGGTAATTTGATAGATATGATGGTACGACAGAACCATTACAAATTAAAGACCGAAAGAAATAAAAGGTTTGTGAGCGTTGATGGGATCTGTCCATTAAAATTGTTCAAAGATATGTCTAATTATGATACATTGAGAATATATAGAGCTTTGAGTTTCTAATTATGCCTGGTATTTCTCCAGAAAAATGGTTAGTTGAGATATCAATTGATGTGAACATTGTCAAGATTTTTACTAGCTCTAACTCAAGTCCTTTGAAAGTAGTGGTGGGTGATAAGGTTGGACGGTGGTGGTTGTGGGATAGTGGGAGGTGGTGTGAATTCAATTATATTCTTCATTTTAATTTTAAATTCAATGAATAATAATAATGATAATAATTTAAAGTTTTTAATATTTTTTATTTTAATCAAATATCCATGAGTATGCTATGTCAGCATCATGTAGCATCATGTGGGCATGTTCAGTTGACCAAAATAATCATGGCATGCCATGTAAGCGAGGTAACCATACAACCATTAGCATTCGATAAAATGACTTCTTGACATAGATTTTGACAGTTTAGAGACTTCGAGTATAAAAATAGGACTAAATGAGATAAAACATATAGTCCATTGGACAACGTCAGCATTAACATTTTATATTAACTAATATAAAATTATTGATTACATGAATAAAGTAAAAACATAAGCATTTTTCTCTCAAGTAACGCCATAGTATGAATTTTTAAGGATCAAATAAATGAAACTTATATCTATTTGTCTCTTTCAACCCATGAGCACATAAATTCTTACAAAAAGAGAAATTTCGAGGTAAGCTAGCAAGTAATGAAACTAAAGCACAACATATTTCTTAAGAGATGTTGCTAACAAAGATTGTTTCAAGTATTTTTTTCCTTCATCTCATTCTTTAAGCTTTAGCAACATGATTTATTTTAGAGATAATGTCATAAAACTCTTAAGTTTGTCAGGATTGTTCTTTTTTTTCTTTTACGTATTTCTGGTTCATTAAACCTCTTAAGTTTGACAGAAATGTTCAGTTTTACCCTTGTGACCTGCTATCAAAGGTTTCTAGGTTACCATGAAATATAATTCAAAGAGAACAAACCCCCTTAAATACTATAAATTAAGAAAAACTCTTAGAGTTATAACTAGGGCTGTAAACGAACTGAACGAACACGAACGATGGCTTGTTCATGTCCGTTCATTTAAGTTAACCGAACAAACGAACAAACACGAAAGAATAAACGAACGAGTTTTCTTGTTCATGTTCGTTTGTTTAACAAATTATCTTGTTCATGATCATTCATTTATGTTCCTGAACATACTAAACAAACAAACATAAACGAACATAGATAAATAAACACAATTGAACATATATAAGCATAAACGAACACATAATATTGTAAAGAAATCAAATACAATTGAACAAATATGAACATAAAAGGAACTTAAATGAATAAACATAAATGAACGTTAATAAACAACATAAACGAACGTTCACGAATATAATTGAACGAACGAGACCATTGTTCATCTTCGTTCGTTTAACTAAATAAACGAGAATTTGTTTTCATATTCGTTTATTTATTAAATAAACGAACATAAACGAACTTTCCGCTGAACAATTCACGAACGGTTCGCCAAACGTTTGGTTCGTTTACGCCCTAATTATAACCATCTAACTAATTCAATTTTGAGATTATAAAATGATTACTCTTATAAAAATAAAATAGTCACCTAATTGGCGTGGCTTTAAAGACTTCAAAATTTTGATGGACGGAAGGTGGCCTCATCTTTTAGGTCAACCGATATTCAAGTTTCAGACCGCAACCGTGGACTCCTTCCATGATCGATCATATTCACATCATCTCAAAGCTTCTTACTTGACTTTTACCCCAAATTTCCTCTACGTTTGCTTGGGGGATTTTGCTTCCTACATCGATTGCAGATTTGCTTCAATCTTTCTCTAATTAACAAGAGAAATATGGCTTTATTAAACCCTAATCAAAGACCATCAAGAGGCGTTCCATTAG
The DNA here is from genome assembly GCA_023525715.1 of Cichorium intybus. Classification (NCBI taxonomy): domain Eukaryota; kingdom Viridiplantae; phylum Streptophyta; class Magnoliopsida; order Asterales; family Asteraceae; genus Cichorium; species Cichorium intybus. The sequence goes on from CM042012.1 coordinate 118,045,828, forward strand.
ATCATCATGTACCTAGCAGCAGTAGCAACAACAGCGCATCAACGTCATCATCAACAACCAATATTCATAATTCGAGGAAAAAATGGTCCAATCTGTTGCCTATATTCCTAGTCCTGGTTTTTATAGCCGAGATCAGTTTCTTAGGTCGACTCGACTTGATTAAGAATGCCGATCTCTTAAATTCTTGGACTGACTCATTCTACCAGTTTACATCTTCCTTCTCCTCCTCTTCTCTTGATGCCGCCGATGAGGTCTCAATGATTGGGTTGTCCGGCGCCGCCTTGGATGCCCTGGATTCTGGCGATGGTGGACAGAGTTGCGAGGAGTGGTTGGAGAGAGAAGACTCTGTGGTGTACTCTAGGGATTTTAAAAAGCAACCTGTATTCGTAACTGGTGGTGAGCAGGTTTGTTTTTCTTGTCTACCATCAATATTCATGTGTTTCACTGCTTTTACTTCTCCACCATATCCCCATAACCATAGGTAAAGAAAGTACACTGTACAAATACATAGTTTCAAACTTTATGTTGCAAGGATTCCAAGATTCTAAAAGATTGATAACACAGGGGTGGATCTCTATATCCATGTTTATTGGTATATACAAATCAAAAACCAAACCAACAAAAGAAAGAAGTTATTTCTTACCAATTTATGCATCCAAGTTTCAAGTTGTTACCAAAAAATTTACCAATTTATGCATACAAAGATTTATAAACTTGAGTCTTCTTTCCTGAAGGAGTGGAAATCTTGTGCTGTTGACTGCAAATTTGGGTTTGACCAAAAGAAGGCCGATGCTGCATTTGGACTACCCAATGGAGGTGGTACAGCTGGCGTTCTTCGGTCAATGGAGTCAGCTCAATACTATGCTGAAAACAATATTGCCATGGCACGACGGTGGGTAAGCACTATCTAAGATAACTCATTAATGAGTGTTAAAAGGTAAGGGCATTTCTGACATTTTGCCATCTTTCAGAAAAGGGTATGACATCATAATGACAACAAGTCTCTCTTCAGATGTCCCTGTTGGTTATTTTTCATGGGCAGAATATGACATAATGGCCCCTGTTCAACCAAAAACTGAAAAAGCATTAGCTGCTGCTTTTATATCAAATTGTGCTGCAAGAAATTTTCGGTTACAAGCCCTTGAAGGCCTTGAAAAGTCAAACATCAAGATTGACTCTTATGGTGGTTGTCACCGAAACCGTGATGGAAATGGTAAAAATCCCTCAATTTATAATTTTTCCTACAAATATTTGGTCTTTGTTTATTATAAAAATTAGGTCAAATTGCAAGAAATAGCAATGTAATTTGCTTTTGCTACAAATATAGGTAATATACTTTGTTTTTTACCCATAATAGCAACGTACTTTTTTTTATAAATTTTTATTATGGTTAAAAAAATAAAGTACATTGCCTATATTGATAAAAAGAGTGAAGTATAATACTGCTATTATACTTCACTCTTTTTATATTTTTATACATCATCTCAGTTACAAAGACCAAATATTTTTATACATCATCTCAGTTACAAAGACCAACTAATTTTATATTTTTATACATCATCTCAGTTACCAACAATTTTTTTTTTTTTTTTTAAATAAATTTGTTGGTAGTGAACAAGGTAGAAGCATTGAAGCGTTATAAATTTAGCTTGGCTTTTGAGAATTCAAATGAAGAAGATTATGTCACTGAAAAATTCTTTCAGTCCCTTGTTGCAGGTATAATAATTAATTATCATTCGGTTTTTGTAATATTTTTTTTTATAAACTTTTTTATGTTTTGTAAATTTTTTATTTAATATGCAGGAACTATCCCTGTTGTTGTTGGTCCTCCAAATATTCAAGATTTTGCTCCTGCCCCTAATTCCATTTTACATATTAAAGAATTAAAAGATATTCAATCAGTTTCAAAAACCATGAAATATCTTGCAGAAAATCCCACTGCATATAATCAATCACTAAAGTAAGTCTTTACCAATTTAGGCAATATACTTTACTTTTTTTATCCATAATAGCAACGTACTTTAATTTTCCTTTTTTGATAATTTAGCAATATGTAACAAATAAAGTACATTGCTCATATCAGTAGGGAGAGTAAAGTATGTTGCTATTTTTGGCAATTTACGCGTATAATTTTTTTTTTGTTAAAATATATTTATATTTTGATTAATTTTTACAGATGGAAATATGATGGGCCTTCTGATTCGTTTAAGGCCCTTGTAGATATGGCTGCTGTTCATTCCTCTTGTCGTTTATGTATTTTTCTTGCAACAAGAATGCGTGAAAAAGAAGAAAAAAGTTCCACTTTCCCAAAACGCCCTTGCAAGTGTAAAAGAGGGCCCCAAACTGTTTACCACATCTATGTTAGAGAAAGAGGGAGGTTTGAAATGGAGTCTGTTTTTCTGAGGTAACGTTTTATATTTAGAGTAAATTACATAAATCGTCCCTATGGTATGTCAAAAGTTATGAATTCGGTCCCTTGCAAAAAATTTGAACTTTTTTCATCCCTATGGTTTTTGTTTTGTTGCATCCTTTGTCCCTAAAGACTGTTTTACCCTTGTCAGATATTTTTTTACTTTTTTTATTATTATTTGTTTAATATTTAGATTATTGTGTGGACAAAGGATGCAACGAGAAAAATATGATAAGGGGTAAAATAGTCTTTTTAGCTTTTCATCCCTGTGGTTTCATTTTGTTGCATCCATTGTCCCTAAAGACAGTTTTACCCCTATAAGATATTTTTGAACTTTTTATCATTAGTTTAATATTTAGATTTATTTTTGGAGGATGGATGCAACAAGAAAGTTATGATAAGGGTAAAATTGTCTTTTTTACTTTTTCATCCCTATGGTTTCATTTTGTTGCATGCTTCTTCCCTAAAGATTGTTTTACCCTTATCAGATATTTTTTAACCTTTTATTACTGTTTGTTTATTATTTAGATTTATTGTGTAGTGCAACAAGAAAAATATGACAAGGGTAAAATAGTCTTTTTAAATCGGTAGAGACAATGGACACAAAGCAACAAAACGAAAACTATATGGACGAAAAAATTTGAATTTTTTTTAAAAACTGTCTACATCTACCTCCACGTCACCCTATACAATTATGGAACATGGGTATAATTGTCTTTTTGGTGTTAAGAATCTTAAGCTTGACCGATTATTGTTTCGGGCAGGTCGGGTAACTTGACCATGGAGGCATTAGAAAATGCTATTTTATCAAAGTTCAAGTCTTTAGAACATGAACCCATTTGGAGAAATGAAAGGCCCGAAAGTATAAGAGGCGATGAAAAAGTGCTCAAAATTTACAAAATCTACCCTCTTGGTATGACACAAAGGCAAGCTTTGTATACTTTTAGTTTCAAAACTAGTAATGCGTTTGAAAGCCATGTACGAAGTAACCCGTGTGCAAAATTCGAGGTCATCTTCGTGTAAAATTACGACTTTACCCCTTTAAAGGTTGAGAATAGAATTCATCATGTGATTGAATTTGGATTTCTTAGTATGAAATCGTAATTTGTAAACGTATTGAATTTTGGGAATTTGATAGTGTTTTGTTTAAGTGATGAGAAGATAGATTGAGACGGGAACTTTGTAATGTATGATTTTTTTTTTTCTTTTTGTTATTTCTTGTGAGTTTGTTTTTGATTATTCTAATGCTTGTTATGTTTAAGCAATATATATATGTAAAAACTATTAGATTTAAGAATCAAAACAAATAAAATGGATTTATTTTGCTTGGGGTGAAAATTGACACAATATGGAATAAAAGGGGTTTGTTTTGCCAACTTGAGAAATATGAAATGGGGAGGTGAGTTGTGAAATGAAAAGGGGAATTTTCTTAACAAAGGTGCACCTATTCCAAATGTTTTCCAATTAACTTTTTGGAGTTTTTAGTTTAAAACTTTTATACGAAATATTACATGATATTTTTGTTGAACACTTTTATACGTATAAAAGCTACAACCTTCTGGCTATGTTAGCTAAACATACTCTAAATAACTTGGGTAAAAGCATGTGTATGAAGAAATGATTATCTATATGTTAATATAGTGTGTAAAGTATGAATATGAAGTCTTATATGTAGCACATGTTAGATCCAAATTCATACATATTAATTGTTACCTTTTCTATAAAATGTTATATTTGTGAAGTACACTAAAGTGTGCTTCTACTCGACAAAGTAAACATAAAAGTTTAGGTCAATCCGTTATGAACTTAACGTGATCTATAGAAGTGATTATATAAATTCTGAATGATGCTTTAAGTTAAGCAATGACGGGTTCATGCCTTTTTTTACGGCCTTAAAGAAGTGACGGTCATATATGTTTTTTCAAGTTTTGTAAAAACAACACCTCCTTATATACAAATCTAGTTTTAGGTTAGTGCAACAATGACGACGCGGTTCATACTTGGGTGTTGTGACTCGGTTTATTTGGTAAGTTGGATTAAGAACATATATCCATATAACAATAATAATGATATAATCATAATGAATATAATATGTCATGGTGGGTTTAAAGCAATCATTGATAATGCGAAAGCAATACAGGTACGAGTATTTGATATCAGTAGTTTATTTAATAAAGATTATTGGTTAATATAATAAGTTATGATTATTATAGTTGTAATTGATCCTTTAAAGTACTATAATTTCGTAACACTAACAAGAAGTACTGGGTGGTGGAGCCATGGAGTTGTATTTTGGAATATGCTTTTCCTGGGGTCGAAAGGGTTTCAAAATATGATCTTTGTTCTTGAATCAGGAATTTGTTTTTGGGGTCTCTCTCTCTCTCTCTCTCTCTCTCTCTATATATATATATATATATATATATATATATATATATATATATATATATATATATATATATATATATATATATATATATAGGGTCGAGATCATAAGAGAACCTAAAAAACCCTAGGAACCTAGGAACTTTTTTTATACACAATATTTTTCAAAAAAAATTGCATTCAATTTTTTTATTTAAAGCGTCTAAGAGATTTCTAAACCTTAAACCCTAAACCCTAAACCCTAAACCTAAACCCTAAACCCATATGAAAAAAAAATAATAATAAATGATTTTTTTTTGCATCCAATTTTTTTATTTAAAGCGTCTAAGAGATTTCTAAATCCTAAACCCTAAACCCTAAACCCTAAACCTAAACCCTAAACCCTAAACTCTAAACCCTAAACTCATATGAAAAAAAAATTAAAAAAATGATTTTTTTTAAATCTGTAGACGCATCATAACAAAAATTTTGGTATTTTTTTTTTGAAAAATATTGTGTAGAAAAAAAGTTTATAAAATGGGTTCTTAGGTTCCTAGGCTTTTTTAGGTTCTCAATTGAACTTTACCCTATATATATATATATATATATATATATATATATATATATATATATATATATATATATATATATATATATATATATATATATATATATATATATATATATATATATATATATATATATATATATATATATATATATATATATAGGGTAAAGTTCAATTGAGAACCTAAAAAAGCCTAGGAACCTAAGAACCCATTTTATGAACTTTTTTTCTACACAATATTTTTCAAAAAAAATATATACCAAAATTTTTGTTATGATGCGTCTAGAAGATTTCAAAAAAAAAAATTCAAAAAAAAATCATTTTTTTAATTTTTTTTTCATATGAGTTTAGGGTTTAGAGTTTAGGGTTTAGGGTTTAGGTTTAGGGTTTAGGTTTAGGGTTTAGTGTTTAGGGTTTAGGGTTTAGAAATATCTTAGACGCTTTAAATAAAAAAATTGGATGCAAAAAAAAATCATTTATTATTATTTTTTTTTCATATGGGTTTAGGGTTTAGGGTTTAGGGTTTAGGTTTAGGGTTTAGGGTTTAGGGTTTAGGGTTTAAGTTTAGGGTTTAGGGTTTAGCGTTTAGGGTTTAGGGTTTAAGGTTTAGAAATCTTTTAGACGCTTTAAATAAAAAAATTGGATGCAATTTTTTTTTTAAAAATATTGTGTATAAAAAAAGTTCCTAGGTTCCTAGGGTTTTTTAGGTTCTCTCATGATCTCGACCCTATATATATATATATATATATATATATATATATATATATATATATATATATATATATATATATATATATATATATATATATATATATATATATATATATATATATATATATATATATATATATATATATATATATATATATATATATATATATATATATATATATATATATATATATATATACTAGTTGCATATTTAGGGTCGTGCTAAGCACGACCCCTGGAGAGTAATTTCTTTTTAAATGTCACGAAATATAATTTTTAGATTTAAGTTGGCTAACATACCATCTAACACTAAATAAACATCAATAGTACTGCAAATAAAGGTGGTTGTAACCATTAGTTTTTAACAAATTATTCTTGTCAAATTGGAATTTAAGGACCATACAATCACGATGATGCCACTGTATTCAACAGCAAATAAGGAAGACCATCGACGGTGGAGCAGTGAGAAATGAAGAGCGATAACGATGGCGGTGTATTGAAAAAGGCAGAAGCAGGAGGCGGTCATAGCTTTGGTGTATAATAACTGTGGCTTCTTCGACATCCCAAAGAAACTTCATATGGATGGTGGAATTCCAGTTGTACATGAACCATCTCAAAAACTTCAAACCAATATCAACATGACAGACGCGTTTGTACACATTAAACATGAACTTTGATTACAAATTATATTTCATATCTCATAATAATGATTGCAAAAGGTAAACTTTTGATCAAAGAAAAATTCAATTTTTTGGTTAGCATGTCTTGATTTGCAAAAGTAAGAAAAATAGATTTGTGTGAGTGTCTGTTTAAAGGAGAAATAAAAAAAGTATAAAGATTCCTGTGTAATCATTCAGTAACATTTTCCTTGTAAGCTAATTAACATAAAGAAATTTGGCTACCTTTATATGACCATATGGTTGACGCTTATTATACCTATAAAAGATTATCAAATCAAGTTGAGAAGTAAAATTAGGATATGATGGATTTCTTCATGAAAAGTATCTGCCAAAGTTAAATAAAGAACTATCTCTTTCTACAAATAAGCTAATCAAAAGCCCACAAATATAACATTATTTGGTGAAGCCAAAACCAAATATTCGTCCCTTTGCTCATCTGCAGCAACAGCTAAACCAGCGCCACCGCACCCTACAATTTGTTGAGTTATCCTTAAATAAACCAAAAAATGAATAAAAAATTTTGTATGGAATTTTAATGAAGTCGCGAATCAAACAAAAAATCACAGTTTGTTAGGGTGCTTTTCGTTGATGTTGACCGAAGATGCCTAAAGGAAGAGCATTTTTTTAGTTTTACATCGGTATGAAAAGTTAGATATAAGTCAAGTAAACTGAAAACAACATATTCACAAACCCACAAACCATCACTAAGTTGCGTCCATAGAAACGCTGAAAATTTATTCAGTATTCACATGTTGATAGCATATGGTATTGTGAACGCCAATAGTATATTGTTGTACAAATTGACACTATTAATATTTGTAAAAATTACCAAGATTCAAATTCGTCATAGGATAAGAATATATTAGAAAGATGAAATTCGGCAATGACCAAAGTTTAGCTAGATTGTTCTCAAGAGATTAACCTGTCAAGAAAATATTGTTTTCAACACATAACCATATTATTTCTCTTAATAATTTGCATTGAGAATTTTTAAGGTTGCATCCCTGCAAGTAATGGAACTTTTATTTATGGAAAATTGCAGGAATTAAAGTAGCAACTTACATTTTTACATCATGTTATATTTAAATATTAAAAAAAAGGAAACTAAACTATATTTGGGTTGAGTACCATTCTGTGAACAACATAATTGGTTCAAATGTTATATTGAATGTCTTTCTTTGTTAACGTGTGGAGGTTTAGAGCGGGTCCAGAATGGTCATTTCAAGAGCCTTTGCCATTTCTCTATTAATCAATTGGCGTAATTTTCATCCTGATGGTGTACGTTTTTTTTTGTGGCTTGTGACACGCGGGCCATCTGCCGGATACGGGTCGGATATTTCGGGTTCGGGTCCGGCATTCGTTATCCTCTCCACCGCTTCCTTCTCATTCGTATTTTCGTCGATCCCTCACTCACCGATTACTCTCCACTCCCTCGATTTTCCATCGGTCAGTTCCCTCTGCTCCCACAACGCGGTTCTCCTTCATCGTTTTCTCCGCATACCGCGTCCCTTGCTCCGTCTGTACTCGTCTGTGTCGCCGTGGTAGGCGACAGTGGCGGCCTTGCTGGTCGGACTTCAACAATGGTTAGCGAAAACATCGTCGAGACACCTCTATTCTACTGCTTGAACTCAAATTGAAAGGTAAACCCTACGGATTAGTTAATACTTCTTGAAATTTAAGGAAGATTCGCTGCTCTATTTCCCCCAATCACTCCTTCCTTCAATACGAAATTGTCGATTAGTTGTTCATCCCCCAATTTCGTCTTTCTTTTTGGATAACTAAATCACCCAGCTGTATCTATTCAAAAGATCGGATCCTTCCATAACATAGAGGTTTTGTAATGTTATCGTCATTACCTCCGATCGATCTAACTTTTGACCTACTATCTGGTTAAACGCCGAAATGCAAAATAGGGAATTCTTATGGACTACGTTACCGCAATTATTTGTCACTGAATGGAGTTTTGGTTCGTTGCAGATGAATTGGAACATGCCCGTGTACCCAGAATTTCTCCATTCCAATGCAACATCACACAAATGGGCTTTTGGAGGTACGTCTAAAAACTTTCTGAGTTTTGGTACTTTCTCTTTTTGGGATTTAATAAAATGACGAATCAGTAGTTTCTTATAAAGTAATGCTGTCTTTTATCAAGTTTCATTTCAGAAGTAATAAATATAAGAAGACTCTTATATTATTCCCAATATTAGGATAACTGCTAAACCAAGCAAGATAGGTAATAAATTAATAATAGTCACAGTGCAGTTGCTTCTTATTACACCAATTGCTGAACTTTTGGATAATGCTGTTAATGAGGTAATCCAACATCTCAATAATTAATCAACAGAAGAAAAAACAATATATTTTTTTAATTAACTTATTATCATTAACCTTGTGTACTAGATCAACAATGGAGCAACTTTTGTGAAAGTTGACAGAATCTACAACAAAAAGGAGAATTCTCATGCTTTACTATTTTTTGGTAATTCTTGATATAACCACTTTCATTGATGGTTATACGTATCAATATCCATGGTGACTCAGCAGCTTGGAATTTTTGTAATTTTCAGATGGTAATGGGTTCAAGAGAAGTACTATGCGGTTAGGAGCTGATGTCACTGTTTTTAGTCGCACATCTCGAAAAGGGTACTCTTTTCATTTATTTTATTTTCTTATTATCCTATATATCAATTATTTCTCTCTCTCTGGCGATCTATGGTTTGACCTGAAATTAGGGATATTTTGTTCTAACGACTGCCAAGTAACCTAAGGTAGTGGGTTTATATGCAGAAAGAGATGGGATCGAAGGATTCTACTGTTGTCAGCAAGTGTTTTCTAGATTTAAGTTCTTTTGTTCTTCAATCTGTGAATTGTTGGGGTTTAACATACTTCTCTACAGTTATTTGAAGCTTTAACTAAAGATTTCATGTTTTCTAGGTATAATGTTGCTTTTATATATATAACATACTTCTCTACAGTTATTCGAAGTAAGTTCTTTTGGTTTTGCTCTCATATCAATCCCAAATACTTTTATACATATAACATACTTCTCTACAGTTATTCGAAGCTTTAACCAAAGATTTCATGTTTTGTAGGAATAATGTTGCTGTAAAATCTGCTACAATCACACCTGGTTAGTCACTTTCTGTAAACCCTCTTCTAATGTGCCGTTACTCCAAATGAAAATGGAGATTTTTTCAAATTGTTTCTATTGTTGCAGATGAGACAAGAGTCAAGGAATTTGGGTTGAAGTCTATGTGGAGGAGTCCAAATGGCACAATCAGGAATATTCTAAATGGTTTTGTATTTTCATTTTATCTTATCACTCTCAATACACAAATTATACTTAAAACTTTTTTCCTACGTGTTAGAATCTTGTGGCTTCAGGGACGGTTTTTCGGGAGCCTATTTTGTGCAAGAATGTTCCTAGGATAGTCCCAGGTAAGTATCCGATTTTTACTCACATCCTACGTTTGGTAACCATGAAATGACCATTTTACCCTTCCTTAATTTGTAGGGTTGAAGAAACCAATATGTATTGGCATGGTGACCAGTATCGCGCTACAGATGCAGTCAGTAAAGGTCCAGGAAAACTCAAGATGGTTTTTGGTATGCTAAAAAGTTTAATTTATTTTTAATCTTTTTCTTGAAATATTTATGATAGACTTCTATTTAAGTATTTGTTTTTTGATTTGTTCAGTCCCAGAGAATGGTGAAACTCCCATGGACCTTGATGTTTTTGACTTCAAAAGTCCTGGCATTGCACTTGCAATGTATAGTGTTGATGAGGTTTGCTTTGCTAATTTTGCTAACTATCGAATTTTATATCATAAAATGATTCAAAATCTTAATTTTATGTTTATTTTGGTAGTCTATTCGTGGGTTTGCTGAATCATCAATGGCAATGGCACTTTCAAAGAGATGGCCTTTATATTTGGGCACCAAAAATACTATTATGAAGAAATTTGATGGGAGGTAACCTATCACAAACCGCTCTTTTTTAATATGTAATTTCTTCAAATTTTTAACAATAGTTGACCTTATGTTGACTACCTCAGTTTTAAGGACATATTTCAAGATGTATACGAAGAGAATTGGAAAGAGAAAATTTGAAGAACATTCAATATGGTAATTCCTTTTTATGGGTTTGTACTTTAACATTTTCTTTTATTACGGTAGATATATTTTTGTATATTAATTAGTGATATTTTTACTTAATTAAATGTATGAGCATCGATTGATTGATGACATGGTGGCTTATGCTGTAAAAAGTGATGGTGGCTATGTTTGGGCATCCAAAAACTATGATGGGGATGTCCAAAGTGAAAGACGAATTTGTAAACGAAACTGTTTTAGTGGCAAAACTTCAACACCGAAATCTTGTGACGCTTTTATGGTTTCGCCATGTTGCAAAAGAAAAGATCCTCATTTACGAATATGTTCCAAAAAACACTCTAGACTACTTTTTATTTGGTTAGTTTCAAATACACCGCTCATGATTTTCTAAATGCTTATTTGCATGTAAAGGCTGTTGAAAATGTTAAGTCAATTATAGGATGTGCCCTTATTGGCAAGGTAAGTTCTCTCCTCTCTTTTACCACTTCTTTTTCATTCTTCTATCTATTAAATTAAAACTAACTTTGAAAAGCTTCTAATTCTATTTTGTATTTACTTACAGAATCCCACATAACAGACCAAAATTGACAACTTCATGGTTCAAGAGCTTAATGAAACTGTAAACGAATGGGGTTGGTGCAAACAAAAGGTAAGTTACTACAATTATTTGTCACTGAATGGAGTTTTGGTCAAACCACCTTTTTTATTCACAAATGATTGTGATGGTCTCTATTTCTTAAGTGGGTAAGTCAATAATATGGTGAACTACTTTGCAGTTTTGCAGTTTTCTGTATCTTTCCAAATGTCTAAACTATTTATTGTTTATATTATTTTTCTTGATTCCCTAAAATTCATATTATTTGTATGTGTGTGTGTTTCTAAAAGAAGATTGGTTTAAAGAGGAAATAAAAGAGATTGGGGATGGAAAGTTTGACGAGTTAACTAATTTAGCTCTCATATGCTGATTGACGGTTTCAGGATTTTCTATGGTGCTTTGAGATCCCCGAGCAGAAAAGAACAGAAACTTGGTGTCAAAAGGCTAAAAGTTCAACCGATAATAAAAGAGAAGAAAATTAGATATTGATGTCATGAGGTAGTTTTGTATTTTAATTTTAGTCTAAACCTCAGGTACCACTTTCTCCAATCCAATATCGGAGTATTTATTTATTTATTCTTTTTTGCCCTTCGGTAACCTACTTTCATTTCTTTTTTGGTTTTTTGGTTTTCACAGAGTTGTGTTAATAGCAACGTACTTTCAAATTTGATTGTTTGTTTTCCTTTTTGGTGTTTGCAGTAATAACATGAACCAACTTTCAGTTTTTGTTTATATATATATATATATATATATATATATATATATATATATATATATATATATATATATATATATATATATATATATATATATATAATAAAATTACGATAATATTTTTTTGTTTTAAATTGAAATTCCATAGTTGCTTCTTTCGTGTTTAAATTTACTTTATCATGTATAAGTAGCATGCACGATTTGGCTTGGTTTTTAGGGTATGACCATCATAAAATGTGAGAATATAGCTTTTACATTCCTTATGTTGGCACTATTTTGTAGTTGTTTGAGAGGTAAGAAACATATACATAGGATATGCTTACTGTTATCTCAAGAAATGGCAACGTACTTTTTTCTATTTGTGTATTAAAGCATCTTACCTTCTTTTCTTTATGTTACGACATCATATCGTTCATATTTTCCATTATAAGATGCTATAATAAACAAACGAATTAAAGTACGTTCCCATTGCTTCCATTTAACACTTTCCTTTAGACTAATTTTATTGGTTATTGTAGATCCATCAGGGGTGGATAAGCAGTCTGCGTATTCTCTTCTTCTTGTAGAAAGTTTTTGTCAAAAACTTGGTGTTAAGGTGTGTAGGTTTATTTGTTTTCTTTAGGGTTGAATGCAAGAAATAGCAACGCACTTTTGTGATAATTATCTTTTCTGATTTAAAAAATAAATAAATGTGACATCTCCTTGCATGCTGTTTTAACCTTAGTTTCGATTTATATATATACTTACAGGTTAAACAAGGAGCCCCCGATTTTGACATTCAGGAAAAAAGACAAGGGTGGGCTTATTTTCACATCAACAGTTGCTAACACACGACAGAGTACGCTTATGTCTTTAGCATTTATCCGGACCCGTGCTCCAGCAATTCCGAACCCGTGCGGAGCACGGGGACCCACTAGTTAATCTCAAACCGGTAGCAAGAAAAAGAAAAGTTTAAAAAATCAATTGAAAGAGAAAAAGATAGAGCACGAACCAGAGGAACAAAAAGGAAGGGAGATTGAACTCTCATAATTAGGTTTCTGACTAAATCAAAATGGCAAAGAAGAACCAACCACATAAACCATAGCAAAAGATTTAAATTATTTAACCCCAAATTCCAGAAAGAGTTTTATGAAAAGTACACAATAGAATATTCTTACAGAATATTTGAACCTAAAATATGAGTATTAAACCCATGGAGGGAAATTAGTGTGTCTTTACCTCAACATAAATTCAGTTTATTTATGAACAAAGAACATAGGAACCTTGGTGAGCGAGTTGCCGAGAATCGCGGTTAATCGCGGTAACCTACCGATATTTAATTTTGCGGTTCTCGCGGTGGTATAGCGGTGATATAGCGGTTTTTTAGTAATATGTAGAATTTATATATTAGACTATTACTAGTAGAATTAATATCATAAAAGTCATTCAAAAAACATCACATAATGCTTAATTTAAGAAATAAGTCACATAATATAACATTCTAATATAGAAAATGTCAAAGTATCAAAAAAAAAAAATTTTTCCTCCACCCGGATAATAGCGGTAAATCGCGGTCATTATCGCGGTAAATCGCGGTGAATCGCGGTAAATCGCGGCGGTATACCGGCGCTATACCGGTACCGCTATTTTCCACCGCTAAACTGAACCGCGATTATGCTGACCACCGCGAACCGCTATACCGGCGCTATACCGGCGCGATTAACTACATAGGCCGAGACTCATCGAGAAGGAAGCAAGACAGGTTTCCTTCACATTCAATGGCTCCGATTCTAACATGAACGACTCCAAAATCTTTTGAAAAACCAAATTTTAGTAGCAGAAATTAAATATTTAAAGAGACACAGGAGAAGAGATCGAAAGTTATTTACCATACAAACAATAAGAGAGAAGAGGGAATCCTGTACAATTATGATGGTAGAAGAGACCGCTGAGAGAAAAAGAAATAACCATCGTGTAGAAGATGGAACAAATGAAGTAGAAATTAAAAATAAAACATCCATGCTATTCTCATCACCCTGATAAACAACGAGAAAATGAGAAAATGTGGTAAGAAAGACATGAATTAAGAGATTACGCAAATGACTTCTTGAAAAGAATAATATACATGATTTAAGAATCAATGAGGGATCATGAACATCAAAAAACCATAAAAATGAACTATAAAATCAACAATTGGGCCTCACCGGTGCTGATGTTGGTGTGATTTTGGCGTGAAGGTAGAGAACTTGTGAAATTAGGGTTTACAAAAATCTGCAAACAGGGGGATGAAATAAGATAATCGAGTAACACATCAGTAATTCTAAAAACATCATATATTGAATAAGCATAATAATCAATTAATCGAGAGAATGTCGTGAGAGAAACGACTATTAGGAACCACTTACCACTTTTTGATAAAAAGTCGCAAATCAATATATAAATTAGAAAAAGAAAAAAGATCAAGAGTAAAAATGACAAACCTGATGCGAATGATTTCGGGATCATTTAAACTAAGAATAAAAAAGCAGAAAGCTTACTCATTCCCCTTTGGTTGCTTGCAATCGTTGGAGAAGAAGCGGTATGAGTGAAAAGAGAGAGAGAGGCATGAGAACAATGGAACGGTGGTATGGAGAATCAGTGGCCGTATAGTGGGTTGAAGAAACGTGATGAGAAAGATAAAATACGATGGTACACACGTGTCCCAAGCGTGGTGTAATAGCAGTGGCTGATAATGGCGGTTAAGTGGAGTGAAACAGATGAGAGAGAGTGTTGGTAGCTAGCTTAAAAGGATTATTTTTTATCAGAAAATACCCAAAATGGATCATTTTGACCCGGCAGGAAAAGTAGCATAAACGCTTAACACGCGCTTAAAGAAAAACCTATGCGTAAACCATGGCTCTCCTAATTCATCAGCCGGCCATGCCAGGTGTACTCTTTTACAATCAAAGGGCGTTTGTATATAATAATAATGATATATATATATATATATATATATATATATATATATATATATATATATATATATATATATATATATATATATATATATATATATATATATATATATATATATATATATATATATATATATATATATATATATATATATATATATATATATATATCACAAACTCATAGATGCCACATGGCATTCTTTTAAACCAATCTTTTGCCACATGTCATCAAATCATTAACTTCTACTATTCTTTCCCGCGTAAAAACTATTATCATCGTTTTTTTTTAATTTCTGATTGCATTGTTCCTATAATCAATGCTAAAATTACGTTTCCCAAATAACTATAATCCCGGGTTTCTTGGGATACATATCAATTCCACCATTAGAACAAACGCTATGTACCATACAAGATCGACTGATCGAGTATCGCCACCGGCTTCGAATAAGCCCAGTCGCTCTGCCTCTCCTCGAGCTGCTTGGCTGCCGTTTCCCTGACGAGCATTGTGTTGGATTAGGTGTCTAAGCCATGACTAATAATTAGTATTTACCTAATTAATAGAAGCACAGTCCATTTGGGTTGCCCTCATGGCTGGAGGTTTGGTAGGAAATTCGATAGAGAGAAAGGTTGATTTATTATGGGATTAATAAATCAACAAGAATTAAATATATGGTTTATTAATATATTAAAGTGATAATATATTAATTAGAAACTATATTAATTAATTAGGAATTAATCCAGAATTAATTGGATTTAATTTGGGGATTAAATTAATTAATTAAAGGTGCAGGGACTAAAACTGTAATTATTCAATAGTTGAGTAAGTGGCAGTATGACAGTGACCAGTGGAAGTCGAAATCCATATATGGAAATATATGAATTTCGAAATTGATAATAGAGGATAAATAGGAGTTTGAATTATAAGATAAAAGGTTTATCTTATTTGAATTCAAAAGGGTTTATCTCTAAGGCTTATCAGTTAATCATCTGGAAACTATAAATAGGGATCCCTGGCACCACATATGAATTCGCCACTTTCAAAGAACCCTCTCAAGAATTCGATTTCCATATTCCTCCAGTTTGGGTGTGACTTCCATTTGAGGCAGGATAGTTTTGCTGCTCAGCTTCAAGAAATAAAGGTTGGTTTTTCTGTTTGATCTTTAGTTTCTTTTTCTGGCCTCTAGGTTTTTGTTATATGTTCAATTAGAAGAAAACATAGATCCTTATAGGTTGCATGTGAACTTAGGTTATTTAGTTCATGGATTGCTTAAAACCTTTCAGTGGTATCAGAGCCTGTTTTGTTTTCTTGTTGAATTGCTATAACTGTTTTAGGGTTTAAAGCCTATAAACCCTAATATATATTGAAATCGATTTTAAGGATTAGGGTTTTGGAAACCCTAATCCCCCCCCCCTTGCCAAATTTCGAAATTCTTGATTAGGGTTTTAGAAGGTTTTCTATTTTTGGTAACTTTTTTTGTTAATTAAAAGGATAACCTTAAACCTATACCTAAATTTCGAAAAATTAAGGATTTAAGATAGGTTTTAATTAATTTGATTAATTTGGATAAACCTATCTTGTTTTGAATTAATTTAATTAATTGTTAATTAAAAGATAATTCAAAAAGGGATTTTAATTAATTTAAATTTCGAAAAATTAATAGAAAAATCCAGAAAATTATTTTAAAATGTTTAAAATATTTAGACTTAATTAATTTAATTAATTGGTAATTAAAATTGATTAAATCGATTATAAGGTTTAATTTAATTCAAAAATTTAAATGTTAAATTTGGTAAAATTAAAAGATAAACCTTAAATATTTTAAAAGGTTTTAAAATACATCTTATATATGTTATTAAAAGTTAATACTGTATATATAAGATAAAATTGGTCAGTCAATTCAATAGTAGGCCTCATTCACGAAGCTGGTCTATAAAGTGGGTATAAGGAGACTGCCTATAAAATGGTAGTCTAATGGGTGAACACTCTCACCCACCGCTCGCCTGATCAGTGGAGGGTCGTTAGCCGAACAGTTTTGACAAGGACCACTTAATCATTAAAAGTATAATGATCAAAGTACTAGAACCCTACACAAAAATCCCAATCTAGTTACTTTAGGAAAAATGTGAATTTGATGCTACCCCATGAAATTGCACATTGCACTTTATGAAATGTTGGTGGAGCGTGTGTGGTTTACCGGCACACCAATGGAGGTTCATAAAGAGTGGCAATGGGTGTCTCGGGTGTTATCATTGTTGATGGAGCGTGTGTGGTTTACCGGCACATCAATTTGAGATGATAATGGACCCCGAGAGTACCAAGCTAATTTGCATGGTTATTCACACCCGGTTTGTGATCCTCGGCATCCCAGTCACAAACGGTGGGGCATATCCGAGATTAAACATGCTATTGAACAGTTCAATAAATCTCATAAGAAACTAGGAATTCCATTAATAATAAGATTATTTTTCCGCGGTGGAATCGGCTGAATCGTCATTCGCCTACCTTTATAAAATTTGCTTATAGATTACGGCATCCCTCTTCTATGTTGCAAATTGTTATAGTTGGATCCTAGCCTTATTTTATATTGGGTTATTATAAGGACCGACAAGTATCTAATTAAACTTACCTTCTTTTATAGATGTCTTCTGCTGATCAATCCGCTCCCCAATCAAACTCCAGTGTTCCCTCAATCCTCTCACTGTGTTCCAAGGTTCAATTGAACGGGACAAACTATAATGACTGGATTAGAAACATCAAGATGGCTCTGAGGTATGAGAACAAAGAGTATGTTCTCGAGACCGAGCTTGTCGATGTCGACCCCGAAACTGCTACTCCCGAGGAAATTGCCTCGTACCAAAAACATACTGATGATGCAACCAAAGTGGCCTGCATCATGATCGCCACAATGAACCCTGAATTGCAGAGAATATACGAAGACTACTGGCCCTATGAGATGCACAAGGAGCTTGCGGAAAAGTTCCGCAAGCAAGAGCGCATCGAAAGGTGCGAGGTGGTCAAGGACTTCACGAACAGCAAACCCAAAGATGGAGAGTCCATCTGCACTCATGTGCAAAGAATGCAAGGTTACGTGGAGCGGCTTAGAAAGCTTGCGATGCCTGTACCGGAGCAGTTGGCCGTTGACATAGTGCTTAACTCGCTGCCAAGTTCTTATGACCAGTTCAGGCTGGCTTATCATTTGAACAACAATCAGGCTAATATGACTGAGTTGCATCGCATGCTTCGAGTAGCTGAGGACGGGATGAAGGGTAAAAGTGTACCCTCGGTTAATCAGCCCGTTCTAGCCATTGGAAGTGGCAAAGGAAAGAAAAGGAAGGGCCCTCCTAAGCAAAATTGGAGGGAAAAGGTTCAGGCCGGGTCATCCAGTAATGGCTCGAGAACCAAGACTTCCCAAATTCCTTGCGTGGCCAACCCCGATGAAGCCAACTGTTTTTACTGCAAAGAAAAGGGCCATTGGAAGAGAAGCTGCCCCAAATACTTGCAGGATGTCAAGGATGGAAAAGTAAAGCCGTCGACAGCAGGTATATACACTATCTTTAAAAACTCACCATCTTCTAATTCTTGGGTCCTTGATACAGGATGTGGTTTTCACATTTGTTCTGATATGCAGGGCCTAAAGGAAAGCAGGGAGGTGGAGCACGGTAGACTGAACTTGATCATGGGCAATAGGAGATCGTCCCCTGTTACCAAGATTGGAGTTTATAGTTTAGTGCTTAGTAGTGAAGTTTGTATAGATTTATTAGATTGTTGCTATTCGCCAGAAATGGCAAGAAATATTATTTCATTTCACGCATTATTCAGACAAGGATTTCATTTTTCATTTGATAATAATATTGGATCTATTTCTGTTTTCAAAAATGGTATTTTGAATTTTACTGCTTATCCTTGTGATGGTGTGTATGAAACTGTGAAATGTGTTGACAATCTAGGACAAAGTGTAAATTATATTGATTCTACTAGTAATGTGGAAAAGGCATGTCTGTGGCATAGTCGCCTCGGGCACATCAGCAAGAAACGCATCGCCCAACTCCAAAAGGATGGAGTGTTGGAATCATTCGACCTCAAGTCGGATGATGTATGCGAATCTTGTCTGTTGGGCAAGATGACTAAATCACCTTTCAAAGGGTCTTTTGAAAGAGGTGAGGGTCTATTGGACATCATTCACACGGATGTGTGTGGTCCATTCAGATCAACCACAAAGGATGGCACGCGGTTCTACGTGACTTTTACCGACGATTTTAGTAGATACGGTTACATCTACTTGATCAAGCACAAGTCGGACACCTTTGAAAAGTTCAAAGAGTTTAAGAACGAAGTAGAAAATCAATTAGGCAGGAAGATAAAGATGCTCAGATCCGACAGAGGCGGAGAGTATCTAAGTATCGAGTTCCTAGACTATCTAAAGGAATGCGGAATAGTTTCGCAGTTGACACCTCCCAGGACACCACAGTTGAACGGTGTTGCAGAGAGGCGCAACCGAACCCTGTTGGACATGGTTCGTTCCATGATGAGTCGAGCTTCACTTCCCATTCACTTCTGGGGGTATGCCTTAGAGACTGCCGCCCATATCCTCAATCTTGTCCCAACTAAGAAGGTTGCAAAAACACCTCATGAGATGTGGACGGGGAAAGCTCCCTCGTTGGCACATATCAAGGTCTGGGGTTGTGAGGCTTTCGTTAGACGAGAGACTCAAGACAAACTCGCAGACAGAAGCGAAAGGTGTTTCTTCATTGGTTATCCCAAACAGTCCTTTGGATATCTATTCTACAGACCGAGCGAGGACGTGGTCTTTGTAGCTAGACGAGCAGTCTTTCGAGAGAGAGAGCTTGTATTCAAAGAGGACAGTGGGAGTACCATTGATCTGGAAGAAATTCAAGAGTCATCAGATGACGCAACCTTAGGAGAAACTAGCAACCAACATGAGGAAGAAGTTCCTGTTGGTCCGACAGATGTATCCTTACCTCTTAGGCGTTCTGGTAGGGTTAGCATGCCACCCGAGTTTTATGGATTCCATATAACTTCGGATGGGGACACGTTTGTCAGTGATAGGACACTGATAAATTTGGATGAACCAGCTAACTACCAGGAAGTAGTGGCGGGCCCTGAGTCTGCCAAGTGGAAAGAGGCCATGGATAGCGAGATCAAATCCATGTATGACAATCAAGTTTGGAACTTGGTTGACAATGTACCGGGTCGAAAGACAGTCGGGTGCAAATGGATCTTCAAGAAGAAGACCGACATGGACGGAAAGGTACACACTTTCAAGGCAAGACTGGTTGCGAAGGGCTTTACTCAAACCCCAGGGGTTGACTATGACGAGACCTTCTCACCAGTAGCTAAGATAAAGTCTATTAGGATTATGCTGGCCATAGCTGCATTTCATGACTATGAAATTTGGCAGATGGACGTAAAAACCGCTTTCCTTAATGGGAAGCTGACTGAGGATGTTTACATGAATCAGCCAGAGGGTTTTGTCGATGCAAAGTATCCTAATAAGGTGTGTAAGCTTGAGAGATCAATCTACGGATTGAAGCAAGCTTCTCGCAGCTGGAATCTTTGTTTCCATGAGAAAGTCAAAGAGTTTGGTTTCTCTAGGAGCGAGGATGAGTCCTGCGTATATGTCAAGGTTAGTGGGAGTATAGTCACCTTTCTGGTGCTGTATGTCGATGACATACTGCTCATGGGAAACAATATTCCAACCTTGCAAGATGTTAAGGCTTGGCTTGGGAAATGTTTCGCCATGAAGGACCTAGGAGAGGCTGCCTATATTCTTGGGATTAGAATATTGAGAGATAGGAAGAAAAGACTAATTGGACTTAGTCAGGGTACATACTTGGAAAAGGTACTAAAGAGATTTAGTATGGAAAATTCCAAGAAGGGAGAGCTACCTATCCAAAGTAATACGAAGCTGAGTAAGACTCAAAGTCCGAGTACAGACGAGGAAATAGCTGAGATGAGTCGAGTACCATACGCTTCGGCTGTGGGATCGATCATGTACGCTATGACGTGTACTCGCCCTGACGTGGCTTTTGCCTTGAGCATGGTCAGTCGGTACCAGGGTAACCCTGGAAGGGCGCATTGGATAGCTGTGAAAAATATACTCAAGTATCTGCGAAGGACCAAGAACATGGTGTTAGTCCTCGGTGGCAGTGATACCTTGAGAGTTGAAGGATATACAGATGCCAGCTTTCAGACGGATAGAGACAGTGGTCGGTCTCAGTCAGGCTGGGTATTCCTTTTGAACGGTGGAGCAGTTACTTGGAAAAGTTCCAAGCAAGAAACAGTGGCTGATTCTACGTGCGAATCAGAGTACATAGCAGCAAGTGAAGCGTCAAAGGAAGCGGCTTGGCTGAAGAACTTTATCGGTGACCTTGGAGTAGTCCCGAGTATTCAGGAGCCCTTGGAACTGTTCTGCGATAATGAAGGTGCGGTCGCCTTGACAAAGGAACCGCGAGATCATGGAAAGTCCAGACATATCGACAGAAAGTACCACTACATCAGGCATAGGGTAGAAGAAGGTCACCTCCTTGTAAAGAGGGTATCATCGGAAGATAATCCTGCAGATCCCTTGACAAAGGCTCTGAGTAGGATTAAGCATAATCAGCATGCTAGGAGCATTGGATTAAGAGATGATATAAGTTTTAGTAATTAGATAGATTTCGAAACTTGTAACAATGTATTGTATTTGACTCTTGTGATTTAATAATAGAGATTTATTATGGTTTACTACTCTTGTCAGTACTTTATCATTGTGTTTCAAATTTTGCATGTTTTACTTCCTGAATAATTAGATTATTCAAATATCCACAGTCGATTACACTTTAAGGGAGTAAGTGTGAAGGAAGACTGTCATGAATTGGTAATAGATTGTCTAAGGAGTTAGACATTGCAATTGGATTGCTGCACCATTCGTGAGTACTTGGAAATGGAGATTTGAGTATTGGATAAACCCGCGCTCAATGGATTGCTTCATGGATTACATCACGAGCAATGTTGAGACGATAATATCTTTTGATCTTTAAGCTAAGACATATGAGTTATGATTTATTAGACGGTTGTTCATTGATAATACGAAAACGCATCGGTAACTCGGTGTTATAAAACGTATTGTTGTGGGTAATTTGTCTGGTAAAAGACATAAGTATATGAGTCAAAGCTTATTCGTCCCTTGACCCTAACGGGAAACAGATATCTGTAGGCCTCTCGATGATTTTGAAGTTGACTAAAATGGTTGGCCAACCGGGACTAAATTGGTAGTCTAAGAGTCATATGCAAATCGGAAATCGAGGAACAGTGAATCAGACCAGATTGATTTTATCCATGTCTTGAGTCTGAAAAATATCTTGTTGGACGGAGGATCATCAGATCACTTATCTATGGACAGGACTGATTAGATCAGAGTTTGGCATTGGTTTCTAGGAAGCTACAAGTGCTGGTTAATTAGAGGCTAAATTGGTAATTATAGTCATAGACTTATCCAAGTGGGAGACTGTTGGATTAGGTGTCTAAGCCATGACTAATAATTAGTATTTACCTAATTAATAGAAGCACAGTCCATTTGGGTTGCCCTCATGGCTGGAGGTTTGGTAGGAAATTCGATAGAGAGAAAGGTTGATTTATTATGGGATTAATAAATCAACAAGAATTAAATATATGGTTTATTAATATATTAAAGTGATAATATATTAATTAGAAACTATATTAATTAATTAGGAATTAATCCAGAATTAATTGGATTTAATTTGGGGATTAAATTAATTAATTAAAGGTGCAGGGACTAAAACTGTAATTATTCAATAGTTGAGTAAGTGGCAGTATGACAGTGACCAGTGGAAGTCGAAATCCATATATGGAAATATATGAATTTCGAAATTGATAATAGAGGATAAATAGGAGTTTGAATTATAAGATAAAAGGTTTATCTTATTTGAATTCAAAAGGGTTTATCTCTAAGGCTTATCAGTTAATCATCTGGAAACTATAAATAGGGATCCCTGGCACCACATATGAATTCGCCACTTTCAAAGAACCCTCTCAAGAATTCGATTTCCATATTCCTCCAGTTTGGGTGTGACTTCCATTTGAGGCAGGATAGTTTTGCTGCTCAGCTTCAAGAAATAAAGGTTGGTTTTTCTGTTTGATCTTTAGTTTCTTTTTCTGGCCTCTAGGTTTTTGTTATATGTTCAATTAGAAGAAAACATAGATCCTTATAGGTTGCATGTGAACTTAGGTTATTTAGTTCATGGATTGCTTAAAACCTTTCACATTGATGGTTCCCTCATCATCCGCCGGCTACTTGCTCGCTGAATTGAAGAGACCGGTGGTTTAGAATTATCATTAGTTTTGGAAAGGATGATTATTAATGGTGGAATAAAACTAGGGTTCATCGGCAAGATGCGGCAAACGGAAGAAGAGGGTTCGATTTCAGTTTATGGTTTGAGCAAACAGAAGGGAATCAGATCTATTTGCATCTCCATAAGCCCTTGTGGTTCAATGATTTACCGGTGATCTCTCTTTGCTTGATTCTTTTCTGATATTTGGATTTTAGATCTTCTAATTTCTCAAATTTTTATCCCCGTTTAATTGTATACCGTTTTTGGTTTCTTCTGTTGATATAGGCGTGAGTTTGCAGCCATGTCAATTTATTCCTCTTTGTTCCGATTCTTTTACAGATCTGAACCTCATAATTTCTTTCAACAATTTGTTTCTAGATCATTAGTTTTGACAACAAATTAACATAAGCCACTTTCAAGTAGTGAGGGAAGTGGAAGCCATTGGTGGAAATGTGACAGCTTCTGCTTCTAAAGAGCAATTGGGTTACAATTATGATGCTTTAATAACTTGTGTCCGTCAAATGATGGAGTTACCTGTAGACTCTGCAAGGAATCAAGTTTTCTTGGATTGGGAAGTCAAGGAGCATGTGTTTGTTTGTGACTTTGCTCCATATTTCCCTTTCTTGGGTTTTCTTTTAGACTTTTTCTAAAAAGTTATATTATATTGTTTTACAGATCCAAAAAGTGAAAGCTGAAATCGGTGAATATGCTAATAACCTTGAGACATTGCTGTTAGAGGCACTTCATTTTGCTGGATATTCTGGTGCATTGGCCAATCCTCTTCTTGCATCAGAAGGCTCATTAAACAGTTCCATATTGGAAGAGTTTGTAGCTGTAAGTCATACACATAGATAGCTACATATGGTTGTTAAAATTGTTTGTTAAAATTGGTTGTTAAAATGGTTATTCTTCTCTATCATTTCCCTTTTTCATGTTGGATTGTGAATTCTGCTTTTACACTCATTTGGTAATTTGTACAGGTTTAAAGGCCTGCATATACCCATGTGCTATACTTACTAAAATTGCTAATCTGGTGTCAAATGGCAAATGAAGTAAGTTATTTCATTTTAATAATGTTTTAATTTAAATGATTGTATGTTTGAATTAATGAATTTAACATATATAATTTGTATTTGAGTGGATCACAGGTCGCGGGCATGCATGTAGGAATTTGATGACCTACTCCCTCATTGGTGGTTGTTTCTTTTACACATGTTGTGTAAGAAGGCAGATTCGTCAACATTTTAACATAAAGTTCAACTGTATTATATCTATATGCCTAATTAAAACCACGAAATAGTTTTTTTTTTTTTAGCTTTTTTATTTGTTGAAATTCACAATTGTTAAAGATTTTTTCACATGGAGGATCTTGGGATGACTTTGTAACTCATTTCATTTGCTGCAGTTGTGCAATGGTTCAAGAGTTACGGGAACATGAGCTAAGAGACATTAAAGGTATCTAAACCTTTTTATGTTTTTTGACTACCAATGACAAATTTTGATCTTCAAAAGAATTGAGGTGACTCCATTAGTCAAAAAGTATATTAATTAATAAGAAGTGTAGTAAACAGCTAGCTTATGTTAGGTGAAGATTTTGTTCAAAGATTAGTTGGTAGTTTGTTCAAACTTTGGTTGGTGAAGCCTTTTTTGTCAAAGTTTGGTGAAGCTTTTTCTAAATTGGCTAGTAAACTAAAGCCTATATAAAGGGCAGTATAACACAATATAATATGTACCACACCACACAAAAAACACAGAAGCAATATACATTCCTAGTTATCCGCCGTGGACGTAGGTCATTTTTGGACCGAACCACGTTAAATTCTTGTGTTCTTAATTTGTGAGCTGAGTGTGTGAGTTTAGTGTTCGTATGCTAAGTGTCTTGATCCTAACAAGTGGTATCAGAGCCTTGGTATAGCTCCAGAGAGTGATTTTCTGTTTTTGGGTCGAAAATTTTTTGTCTCAAAAACGATTTTGGTTTACGCCGTTGGAAAGGTCTCGTTCCGCAGATTCCGAAAATATATTTTTTGGAATTTTTCGACCACCGGAAGACCTCCAAATCGCCGGTCAAACGTTCGCCGGAATAGTGACCGAAGAAACCAGATCGCCGGAGAAGACGACACTGTAGCGCCGGAGTCCGCCGGAGAAGACGACACTGTAGCACCGAAGTTTCGCCGGAGAAGACGATACTGTAGCGACACTGTAGCGGTACTGTAGCGGTACTGTAGCAAATTTTGAAAAACAGTCCCTGAAGTTCCAGAAATTGCAAAACAGGTCCCTGGAGTTCCAGATATTGCAAAACAGGTCCCTGAAGTTCCAGAAATTGCAAAACAGGTCCCTGGAGTTCCAGATATTGCAAAACAGGTCCCTGAATTTCTAGAAATTGCAGTTTAGCCCCTGAACTTTCAGAAAATTGCAGTTTAGCCCCCAAACTTTCAAAAAATTGCTGATTAGCCCCCAAACTTTCAGAAAATTGCTGTTTAGCCCCCAAACTTTCAGAAAGTTGCTGTTTAGCCCCCGAACTTTCAGAAAATTGCAGTTTAGCCCCCTGAACTTTCAGAAAATTGCAGTTTAGCTCCTGAATTTCAGAAGAATTGCATTTTCACCCTTAACTTCTGAAAGAAAAGTGCATTTTGTCCGTTAAAATGGCTGAAGACGGTAAAATCAAGATTGGCAAGTTTGATGGAACCGATTATGGATTTTGGAAGATGCAAATTGAAGATATGTTGTATCAGAAAAGTTTGCATTTGCCTATGTTGGGCGTACAACCGGATGACATGTATGATGAAGATTGGAAGTTATTGGATCGACAAGCCTTGGGCGTAGTTAGGCTTTCATTGGCAAAGAGTGTTGCGTATAACATTGTCAATGAAACAACTACTTATGGAGTATTTAAGGCTTTGTCCAACATGTACGAGAAGCCGTCCGCTTCAAACAAAGTGTTCCTCATAAAACAGTTGGTTAACACCAAGATGAAGGAAGGCATGTCGGTTACCGCTCACATAAACGAGTTTAACTCGATTATTTCTCGTTTAGCCTCAGTTGCAATAAAGTTTGAAGATGAAGTACAAGCGCTCCTCCTTTTATCATCTTTGCCCGACAGTTGGTCAGGCACAGTCACAGCTGTTAGTAGTGCATCTGGCACTACCAAACTCACTTTCGAGAGTATTCGTGACTTGATTGTAAATGAAGATATCAGACGGAGAAGCAATGGTGAGACTTCTAGTTCTAGTTCTATATTGCATACAGAAAGTAGAGGAAGAAAAAACGAAAGAGGACGTGGTCGAGGCAGATCAAAGTCCAGAAAAAGAGGACAGTCAAAAACCAGAAAAGACATTGAATGCTGGAATTGCAAAGAAAAAGGTCACTTCAGAAGCCAATGCCCAAAACCACAAGCTGAAAAGAAAGAAGTAAACAATGTATCCTCTGAAGAATCAGGAGATTTTCTCATATGTTGTGTTGAGAATTCAGCAGAATCCTGGATTATGGATTCAGGTGCTTCTTTCCATGCTGTCTCATGCCCAGATATGGTCAAGAACCTACAAACATGTGCTCTTGGCCAAGTTCGTTTGGCCGATGATCAAGTGTTTGATATTACGGGTATCGGAGACGTAGATTTGAAGACCTCCTTAGGAACCACATAGACATTGAAAGATGTCAGGGTTATTCCAAACTTAAGGAGAAAGTTGATTTCAGTTGGTAAGTTGGATGATGAAGGGTTTGATGTTCACTTTGGGGATGGACAATGGAAAGTGATCAAAGGCAACTTGGTGATTGCCAAAGGAAAGAAGAAAGGCACTCTATACATGGTAGAGATACCTAGTGATGGTGTTCATGCAGTAACCACAAATCCGAGTCCATCTAATTTATGGCACCAACGGCTCGGACACATGAGCAATAAGGGATTGAAGATGTTGGCTCAGAAAGGGAAGTTTCCAGACTTGAAGAAAATTGAAACAGAATTCTGTGAATCCTGTGTTCTAGGGAAACAAAAGCGGGTTACTTTTGTAAAGACGGGGAAGACACCGAAAGCTCAGAAGTTGGAGCTTGTTCACTCGGATGTATTCGGACCAACACCAGTTTCATCCCTAGGAGGCAAAAACTACTATGTAACCTTTATTGATGATTCAACACGCAAGGTATGGGTCTATTTTCTTAAAAATAAATATGATGTATTTGATACTTTTAAGATATGGAAATCTGCTGTTGAAAATGAAACTGATTTGAAGGTAAAATGCCTGAAGTCGGATAATGGTGGTGAATACATAAGCAAGGAGTTTGTTGACTACTGTGCCAAGCAAGGGATAAAGATGATCAAGACGGTCCCAGGAACCCCTCAGCAGAATGGTGTAGCTGAGAGAATGAATAAAACTCTGAATGAAAGGGCTAGAAGCATGAGGTTGAATGCTGGTTTACCAAAGACATTCTGGGCTGATGCAGTTAACACTGCAGCCTACTTGATCAACCGTTCACCGTGTGTTCCCTTGGATTTTAAATTGCCAGAAGAAATGTGGCAAGGGAAGGAAGTAAGTCTCAAACACCTAAAAGTCTTTGGTTGTACTGCTTACAGTTTATTAAAAGATGGTGACAGGGATAAACTTGATTCAAAGACCAAGAAGTGCACATTCATTGGTTATGGGTCAGACGAAATGGGGTACAGGCTTTAGGATAGTGAAAGCAGAAAGATAATCCGAAGCAAGAATGTCACCTTTAACGAAGCTGAGTTATATAAAGACAGAAACAACAAAAGTCCAGAAGTTCAGAAAGAGTATGTTGAGTTTGAAGGTGTTGGAAAGAAGAAAGAAGCTCTAGTCGAAATCCCTGAATCTGGGGATGATTCAACTGACAGTGGGAGCTCAGGGGATAATTCCAGTAATGATTCTGAAGATGAAGAAACTAGTCCTCCAACTCCAGAATCCCCAGCCACACCTCAAGTTCAACCAAGAAGATCTTCCAGAATCATCAGACCACCACAAAGATACTCACCATCTGTCAACTACATTCTTTTGACAGAAAATGGTGAACCCCAGTGTTACTCTGAAGCTAAGAGGTTAAAAGATTCATTGCAGTGGGAGCTAGCAATGAAAGATGAAATGAAGTCGCTTGAGAAGAACAAGACCTGGCTTCTAACGAAGCTTCCATCCGGGAAGAAGGCTCTTCTAAACAAATGGGTTTTCAGGGTCAAGGACGAACATGATGGTACCAAATGGTACAAAGCAAGATTAGTAGTCAAGGGCTTTCAACAGAAAGAGGGAATCGATTTCAATGAAATATTCTCTCCAGTAGTGAAGATGACCACTATCAGACTTGTTCTCAGCATTGTAGCAGCAGAAGGTTTGCATCTAGAGCAGCTAGATGTCAAGACAGCTTTTTTACATGGTGACCTAGATGAAGAAATTTACATGACTCAACCAGAGGGTTTTCAGATTAAAGGCAAAGAAAACTTGGTGTGTAAATTGAAGAAGAGCTTGTATTGTAACGCCAAGACACTCTCTTTATGTAATAATAATAAAAAGGGTAAAAAGGTCATTTTACCTTGGAGGGGTAATTTGGTCTTTTGGACAGAAAAGAATTTAGTTTGAAATAATATTTTGAGTTTTGGACTCAAAATGTTATAAAAACTGATTTTTGGTCATTTTACCATAAAAGGGTAATTTGGTCATTTGACCATGTGAAGGACCAAATATGAAAAATATTGTTGTTTGTGGCAAATGTATAAAGAATGAAAGTTTTATTGTAATAAAACTTGATTATTGTGGCTAAATTTCAAGAAAATGAACTTAGGGACTAAAATTGTAAAAATTTGAGGTATAAATAGAAGGAGTTGACTCTCTTCTTTGACTGAACATTGAGAGCTTACGGGAAGAGATTTTGAGAGCAAAATTCTGGAAATCCTTGAAGCTTGAAGCATGGAATTGGAATCATGGCTTGGAATTGGTGATTCCTAAGCAATTAAGGTTAGTAAATTGAGTTCTAACCTATGTGTTCTTGGTGGGTTTTTATGGGATGAACTGAAATCTGTAATTTCAGTATAATCCATGATGTTAATATGATTTCTGAACTTGATACATGTTCATATGATAAGAACATGTAATTGAAACAAAAGAATTTGATGAATTGGTGGATTTTGGGGTTTTTGGCTCAAGAACCCTAAAATCTGCATTTGAATGATTGAGGTTGTTTCTTTGGATTAAAACCTTGTATTATTGGAGGGTTTTAGTCAGGAAATAAACCCCATATGATTAAGAACTGGATTAAGAACTTAATGGGTCAAAACAGGGTGCTACAGTGAAAATCGCGACTGATTCTGGACTGCCCAGAAAGAGCACGGGTCGTGCTCTTTTTGCACGGGTCGTGCACATCTGGAAAACTAAAGAATGTTGCCTTTTATGGGTTGCACGAGTCGTGCTCCCCTAGGCAAAAATAAGCACGAGTCGTGCTTGCTGGCAGGGGGTCCAAAAACGCTAAATTTTGCTAGGCTTGTCCGATTTACCTCAAACTTGAACCATAAGTCCATGATGGTATGAAAAGTCCTAGAAAAATACTAAATTGAGTTTTCGACTCCTTGGGGGCACTGTAGATCTATACGAATGCCTCGGGAATGAGTATAACTCATGAAAAGATGGTAAATGGAAAGTTTATCATCTAGGGATGGTTTATAGTTGCATAATATTGGACTCTCATGTATTAGAGTCAATTGAAATGATTATTAACCTATTAACATTTGATATGAAATGGATATATAGGTATGTGACAAAATGGTTGTGGTGCACGCAAAGGCAAGAAACAACCGGGATTTAAATGCAGCTAGCATCCAGGTGAGTAATCTCACTGATATCATATATGATATATGATGATTGAACTGTTACAGGTTGAAACGGCTTCGAGGGACGAAAATGACAAGTATGAAGATATATGTAAAAGACAATACCAGATAAGCCGTGAGTCTGAAATAGACAAGAACGGAGCTGTGAGTCAATACATATATATAATTAATGATATGACAATACCAGATAAGCCGTGAGTCTATTATAGACAAGAACGGAGCTGTGAGTCAGTCAATATTAATGGTACGACAATACCAGATAAGCCGTGAGTCTATAATAGACAAGAACGGAGCTGTGAGTCAAACCTATATAGACAAGACCGGATAAGCCGTGAGTCTAGGCAACAGCGGGCTAACCCGTGAGCCAAGGCAACAGCGGGTTAACCCGTGAGCCATAATTGATCGTGAAAGAAACTGTTAATAGATGGTGCGGCCATTTGTGGCTATGATATTGGATGCTATATCCAAACGGTGCGGCCTATATGGCTATGATATTCTGGTGCGGCCTTCGGGCTATGATAAACTGGTGCGGCCTCGGGCTACGATTCATATGCTGGAAATGTTTTGGTACGGCTTGTATAGCCATGACAAATGATACGACTTATATAGTCATGATATATGGTATAGTCAGGTATGACTAAGAAAGATGGGACAGAAATGATACTGAATTGATTTGAATGGTATGCAAATAACAGACTGGATATGACAAGGTGTATAATTATCGGATGTGATTCGAAAATCACATGATATCACGATTCGGCCGGTAAGGCTATGCAGTAGGATATGAAATCCTGAGATACATATGATTAGCCGGTAAGGCTAGCAGTCTGGATTCGATATCCAGACAGATATACACGTTTGGCCAGAAAAGGCTATAAAATGGTATTTGATAATGAAAGATCAAATAATAAATATATGTATCATATATAAAGAGTTATATATGGATGTATTTATTATACATGTTATTTGCAGATACGATTACTCACTGAGCTTTGTAGCTCATACCGTTTGTTAAATGTCCCTGCAGGTTAGCATAACCCTGATAAGGGTAAGGATAAAGTCCGTGACTCAAGAAGTGGACATGTAGATGCTGTCAGTAGCAGCCCGGCTTTAAAGGAGATTTGGTATTTCATACTCTCCTTGATACACTTGTACCCGTTTTTATTAAAATATACCCCTTTGTTATGGTTTTACGTAATGAAACCTTTGTTTAAAATGAAAAATTTTCAGGGGTGTTTTTGTTTTAAAAGCCGGGTGTTACAAGTTGGTATCAGAGCCGTGGTTTAAGTGAACTAGGTGTCTATAGAGTAGATTCCTGGACTTAAACCCTGAGATAGTAGACATGATGCATAGTTAGGTGTATATAGTTGTTATTATACATATATAACCTGACTGTTGCTAACTTATGACGTATAAGAAGTATGAACTATGAATCTTCTTGGAAGACATTTAGGGCGCGAAGCTCTAGGAAATAGACCAGCCCTTTCGCAAGGCTCCGTGGTATGAGAGCCAAAAAGGGGACGAATAGCAGAAAATCCACATGATGAGCAATATTGGCTGATGTGGTCAGAAAAATAAATCGGTTGCTCACCCTGATTGATATTCAAGGTGAAAGAACAGTAGTTGAGACTACAAGAAAAGCAGAAATAAAATAGGTGGACTTCTCAGAAGAAGTTAACATGATTCAGGTCTAGCCTTGTAGGGAAGAGACCAGAACGAAAAGATGATGTGGTGTAAGAAGTACAGGAAAAGCGCTCAGAACATTGTAGAGTTGAGATTCTACCTTTGACACGCTGAAATTGCAGGAAATGGGAGCATTTTGCTCTAGTTTGTTGTGTGGGACGGAAGTGGTTCCAGCGTGGAACTATAGATCACATCCTTATGAAATACTCACATACTAAATGTAGAGTAACGGGTGATGAACCCAGGAAAGAACGGGGAGAAAAGAAAGAAGAAACGAATGGTCGAAAAGGACCAGTGGTATTATGAGCATTCCAGCAGATTGTGGAAGAAGCTCGTGAGGAGACTGATATGATCTCCGATATAATTGTTTTGAATATAACCCCGTATATTTTATATATGATCCATGAAGCTATGCTTTGGATCGATGACTTTGATGTCTTGTCTGAATATTTCATCAACGATTATGGATGAAATTTTGGAACTGGCTATAGCAAATAGCAAATATGTTCAAGATATTGAACACCTGGAAGGTAGTCTGTCTAGGATTTACGGGACCACTCTTCCCTATAAATCTGAAGCCGATGACTACCAATGAATCTGAAGAAACTGTGCATATGAATTGGTTAGCAATGAATTATGCTAACATGAATAGTAGAAATAAGAACATTATGGTTCTAAAATCATAAATGAAATGGATGAAAATCCATGGTAAATGACCGTTGTTGAGAATACCGGTTATTTTCCTTTGCTTAAACTCGGAAAAGAGTTAGTAAAAGAATGCTGTTGTAATTGGCATACGTGGTATGGGCCAAGTTAAATAAAGTAGTGATAGTAGTGTACTACTTTAAATAAATTCTCGGATGTTTCTTTTGAAAAAGAACTTCCAGGATTTCTGCCAGATTGGCGAGAAGAGCTTATGATTAAGCTGGTCTTAGGAGCCGTTCCTGTTATTTAGGCTCTATATTGATTAGCCTCTGCAGAGATGGCAGAGTGGTAAAACAATTGGAAGAAATTGTTTTTGAATTGGGGTCTCATATGGCCGAAGGTGTCATCGTGTGGAGCCCTATCTGTTTGAAAAGAAGAAAGATAAGTTAATGTGTATGTATATTGACTACTGAGAATCTGATATTCTCGAAACCAGACTGAATATGAGGTACATTTGTATCAGATATTGGAGTTACTTCACTAAACTAAGTGATATGTAAAATTCTCCAAGTATGAAAATTTGGCAAAAAGAAATTTCAATTCTTTGGGCATGTATTTAATGCCAAAGATGTTAAAGTAAATCCAGTGAAAATGATACTGTGATAAGACAGAAACCGCCTTGGAATCTGACTGAAATTAGTAGTAGTTTCCTTGGATTGGCGAGTTATTATAGGAGAGTTGTAGAAAACTGCTCCTCGATTTCTGTTTAGCTGACTAAAGTTGATCAATAAGAGTGAAAAGTCTGAGTGGTAGAAAGACCACATGTAACTTTTCAAAGGTTGAAATAAACCTTATGTGAAGCTCCGGTGTTAGCATTATCGCTAAGCGGAGAAGATAAATTGTTTTACAGAAATGCATCCAAAGTTGATTTTGGATACATGATATTGCAGTAGCAATTATGACTTTGACATTGAAGCTTTGGAAACACCAACTATATGGTGTAAAGCTTATTGTTTATATGGATCATATAAGTTGAAGTACTTAATTGATCAAAAGAAGCTAAATATGAGATAGCAAAGATAGATGGGTTACTTAAAGATTTCGGTTATGAAATCTTGTACCATCTCGGAAAGGCGGATGTGATTATCGATGCCTTGAAACAGAAAGAGTATCTTTTGAAAAATACAACCACATGCGTGAGTGTGGCAAATTGATTACCTGAGTTGATTCGGGTAGCACAGAAAGAAGTGTGCAAATCTGAAAACAAGAAAAATGAATGAATGATTAGATATTAAATGAAGCTAGTTGGAAAATCACAATGATTCAAAACCCATGGTAGTTGTGAATGTGAATTCCAAAGCAAAGTGAAACATGAAAATCATCTTGAAAAGATGTATTTGGTATTAGATATGCAGTATACCCGGAGCAATACCAGATTGAATAGGGCGATAAAACCTATGTGTTAGTGGCCGGGACAGAAGAAAGATATTGAAAGACACATGAAAAGTATTTGACTTGTACGCAAAGTAAAGTCAAACCGTTAGAAACATGCGAAGAAATTTAGCCGTTGTCGGTCCCAAAGAAGAAATGGGACAAAAATATTGTAGACTTTGTAATAAAGTCTTTGCAAGTACCGCATGGGTATGACACCATATGGGTAATTGCAGGTTGATTGATGAAATCAGTGTAGATTTATACTGATTAAGAAAGAAATTAAGATCGAAAAGTAGCGAAAAGCTATATAGATAAAGTAAATTGTCGATGTGAGTTATCGGCACGGATTGTATTAGACCGAGATAATAGAATTATTCGTTGAATTTGGCATAAATTTCAAGAATAATTAGCTTAAAAGTACTAGTAAGTACTGTATAAGATTTGCAGATTGATAAACAAGGTGAAATAATGACGCAGATTTTAGAAGATGTGCTTGAAAATTTCACAGCAAACCCTAGTAGAAGATGAGAAGATCGTCTGTTTTTGAGAAATTTTGCAAGAAATAGCAGCTTACATGCTTGTAGTTTGGCGATTCATATGAAGAATGGTATGGAATACCGTGACATCCTTCGATTTTTGAAATGAAGATGTGGCAAAGACGTGGGCTAGATACTAGATCCATTCATAAACTAAAGAGAATACCTGACGGGTATGAACGAAATTGAAGAATGGTTAAGAATTTGTAAAGGTGGTATGTGGATCACTGGATAAAAACCTTTGAAATTCTAAGTAAAGGAATATGGATGCTCGAAAGTAATCCTTTGGAAAGGTTAAAATTTATTTGGGACAATAAGAAAGAAATTATGTAGTAATAATTTCCAATAAATTCCTTATAATGAGATAAGATAAATAAGTAGATAAGGTACCCGGGACAACCGGAGGAATGATATGCGGATTGTGATCTAATCACAAGATAAGAAGACCAGTATGGTTAAGTGCTTAGGCAATACCATAGAGATTCCGACATGATGTGGAAGACCGAAAGCGAAATGAGGGAGACATAACCTCAACTCCTTGTATGATTTCGAGGACGAAATCTTTTGAAGGAGGGGAGAATTTGTAACGCCAAGACACTCTCTTTATGTAATAATAATAAAAAGGGTAAAAAGGTCATTTTACCTTGGAGGGGTAATTTGGTCTTTTGGACAGAAAAGAATTTAGTTTGAAATAATATTTTGAGTTTTGGACTCAAAATGTTATAAAAACTGATTTTTGGTCATTTTACCATAAAAGGGTAATTTGGTCATTTGACCATGTGAAGGACCAAATATGAAAAATATTGTTGTTTGTGGCAAATGTATAAAGAATGAAAGTTTTATTGGAATAAAACTTGATTATTGTGGCTAAAGTTCAAGAAAATGAACTTAGGGACTAAAATTGTAAAAATTTGAGGTATAAATAGAAGGAGTTGACTCTCTTCTTTGACTGAACATTGAGAGCTTACGGGAAGAGATTTTGAGAGCAAAATTCTGGAAATCCTTGAAGCTTGAAGCATGGAATTGGAATCATGGCTTGGAATTGGTGATTCCTAAGCAATTAAGGTTAGTAAATTGAGTTCTAACCTATGTGTTCTTGGTGGGTTTTTATGGGATGAACTGAAATCTGTAATTTCAGTATAATCCATGATGTTAATATGATTTCTGAACTTGATACATGTTCATATGATAAGAACATGTAATTGAAACAAAAGAATTTGATGAATTGGTGGATTTTGGGGTTTTTGGCTCAAGAACCCTAAAATCTGCATTTGAATGATTGAGGTTGTTTCTTTGGATTAAAACCTTGTATTATTGGAGGGTTTTAGTCAGGAAATAAACCCCATATGATTAAGAACTGGATTAAGAACTTAATGGGTCAAAACAGGGTGCTACAGTGAAAATCGCGACTGATTCTGGACTGCCCAGAAAGAGCACGGGTCGTGCTCTTTTTGCACGGGTCGTGCACATCTGGAAAACTAAAGAATGTTGCCTTTTATCGGTTGCACGAGTCGTGCTCCCCTAGGCAAAAATAAGCACGAGTCGTGCTTGCTGGCAGGGGGTCCAAAAACGCTAAATTTTGCTAGGCTTGTCCGATTTACCTCAAACTTGAACCATAAGTCCATGATGGTATGAAAAGTCCTAGAAAAATACTAAATTGAGTTTTCGACTCCTTGGGGGCACTGTAGATCTATACGAATGCCTCGGGAATGAGTATAACTCATGAAAAGATGGTAAATGGAAAGTTTATCATCTAGGGATGGTTTATAGTTGCATAATATTGGACTCTCATGTATTAGAGTCAATTGAAATGATTATTAACCTATTAACATTTGATATGAAATGGATATATAGGTATGTGACAAAATGGTTGTGGTGCACGCAAAGGCAAGAAACAACCGGGATTTAAATGCAGCTAGCATCCAGGTGAGTAATCTCACTGATATCATATATGATATATGATGATTGAACTGTTACAGGTTGAAACGGCTTCGAGGGACGAAAATGACAAGTATGAAGATATATGTAAAAGACAATACCAGATAAGCCGTGAGTCTGAAATAGACAAGAACGGAGCTGTGAGTCAATACATATATATAATTAATGATATGACAATACCAGATAAGCCGTGAGTCTATTATAGACAAGAACGGAGCTGTGAGTCAGTCAATATTAATGGTACGACAATACCAGATAAGCCGTGAGTCTATAATAGACAAGAACGGAGCTGTGAGTCAAACCTATATAGACAAGACCGGATAAGCCGTGAGTCTAGGCAACAGCGGGCTAACCCGTGAGCCAAGGCAACAGCGGGTTAACCCGTGAGCCATAATTGATCGTGAAAGAAACTGTTAATAGATGGTGCGGCCATTTGTGGCTATGATATTGGATGCTATATCCAAACGGTGCGGCCTATATGGCTATGATATTCTGGTGCGGCCTTCGGGCTATGATAAACTGGTGCGGCCTCGGGCTACGATTCATATGCTGGAAATGTTTTGGTACGGCTTGTATAGCCATGACAAATGATACGACTTATATAGTCATGATATATGGTATAGTCAGGTATGACTAAGAAAGATGGGACAGAAATGATACTGAATTGATTTGAATGGTATGCAAATAACAGACTGGATATGACAAGGTGTATAATTATCGGATGTGATTCGAAAATCACATGATATCACGATTCGGCCGGTAAGGCTATGCAGTAGGATATGAAATCCTGAGATACATATGATTAGCCGGTAAGGCTAGCAGTCTGGATTCGATATCCAGACAGATATACACGTTTGGCCAGAAAAGGCTATAAAATGGTATTTGATAATGAAAGATCAAATAATAAATATATGTATCATATATAAAGAGTTATATATGGATGTATTTATTATACATGTTATTTGCAGATACGATTACTCACTGAGCTTTGTAGCTCATACCGTTTGTTAAATGTCCCTGCAGGTTAGCATAACCCTGATAAGGGTAAGGATAAAGTCCGTGACTCAAGAAGTGGACATGTAGATGCTGTTAGTAGCAGCCCGGCTTTAAAGGAGATTTGGTATTTCATACTCTCCTTGATACACTTGTACCCGTTTTTATTAAAATATACCCCTTTGTTATGGTTTTACGTAATGAAACCTTTGTTTAAAATGAAAAATTTTCAGGGGTGTTTTTTGTTTTAAAAGCCGGGTGTTACATGTATGGTCTGAAGCAAGCACCAAGACAATGGTATTTGAAGTTTGATAACTTCATGAGAAGAGTTGGTTACAAGAGATGTGACAATGACCATTGTTGTTATATCAAGAAGTTTAAGGGTTCTTATATCATTCTACTACTCTATGTAGATGATATGTTGATTGCAGGCTCAGACATGATAGAGATCAAGAAGTTAAAGAAGCAAATGTCTGAAGAATTCGAGATGAAAGACTTGGGAGCTGCAAACCAAATACTCGGGATGAGTATTTTCAGAAACAAAGAAGATGGCTCTTTGACACTCTCTCAAGAGAAATACATTGAGAAAGTATTAGAGAAATTCAGCCTTAAAGATGCCAAGATCAGAAGTACACCTTTGGGAAGTCACTTTAAGCTTTCTAAAGTTCAGTCACCCAAATCAGATGAAGACAAGAA
The DNA here is from genome assembly GCA_023525715.1 of Cichorium intybus. NCBI lineage: Eukaryota > Viridiplantae > Streptophyta > Magnoliopsida > Asterales > Asteraceae > Cichorium > Cichorium intybus. The sequence continues at coordinate 118,084,013 of CM042012.1, forward strand.
AGAAATGGCTAAAGTATCTTATGCATCTGCAGTTGGTAGTCTCATGTATGCAATGGTATGCACGAGACCAGATATTGCACATGCAGTGGGAGTTGTTAGTCGGTTTATGTCTAATCCAGGGAGAGAACATTGGGAAGCAGTTAAATGGCTGCTAAGATATTTGAAAGGGACTTCAAAAATGGCATTGCATTTTAAAGGGAAAGATGTCATTCTGAATGGTTTTGCAGATGCAGACCTTGGTGGTTGCAAAGACTCATACAAAAGCACTACCGGGTATGTCTTTACAGTGGGAGGCACTGCAGTAAGTTGGATGTCTAAACTCCAGAAAAGTGTTGCCCTTTCAACCACAGAAGCAGAGTATATGGCAGTTGCTGAAGCAAGCAAAGAGCTTATATGGTTGAAGAACTTTCTCGAAGAACTTGGCAAGGAACAAGTTGATTGTGCACTGTTTTGTGATAATCAAAGTGCAATACACCTTGCAAAGAATCCTGTCTTCCATTCGAAGACAAAGCACATACAGCTGAGATATCACTTCATCAGAGAAAAAAATTAATGATGGTATTCTGAAGTTGAAGAAGATCAAAGGAACTGAAAATCCAGCTGATATGTTGACTAAGGTTGTTACCTTAGAGAAGTTGAAGCTCTGCATAGCTTTAACTAGCCTTCAGGTAAATTGAAGAGAAGGCCAGGGTAACTAGGAAAGAGCTAAGATCAAAAGTGTTTTTTGGAATGCACAGTTGAAGCACAGGTGAAAATTGTTCCGTGGCTTCAAGTGAGGGATTGAAGAATTGTTGCAACAATTGGATGATAGAGAAAGACTACGTTGTTCAAAATCTTCAAGTGGGAGATTGTTAGGTGAAGATTTTGTTCAAAGATTAGTTGGTATTTTGTTCAAACTTTGGTTGGTGAAGCCTTTTTTGTCAAAGTTTGGTGAAGCTTTTTCTAAATTGGCTAGTAAACTAAAGCCTATATAAAGGGCAGTATAACACAATATAATATGTACCACACCACACAAAAAACACAGAAGCAATATACATTCCTAGTTATCCGCCGTGGACGTAGGTCATTTTTGGACCGAACCACGTTAAATTCTTGTGTTCTTAATTTGTGAGCTGAGTGTGTGAGTTTAGTGTTCGTATGCTAAGTGTCTTGATCCTAACAGCTTACATCTTCTGCAGGTTGCCAAGATAGTAAGATGGTTCCCCACCATACCAGTTTATGAAGCCGTAAATAACATACTATTTTTTTAGTTAGGAAACCTTATTTATATGGGACTATGTGTTCATGTGCAAGTGCTTAACGTTAGTTAAAAACGAATATAGAAGTCTTGTATGTATATTGATATATTTAATACTATTAAATGACGACGCGGTTCGTACTTTGGTATTGTGACTCGGTTTATTTATGGTAAGTTGGATTAGAACAAATATCCATATAACAATAAAAATGACATAATCATAATGAGTATAATATGTAATGGTGGGTTTAAAGCAATCATTGATAATGCGAAAGCAATACAGGTACGAGTATTTGATATCAGTAGTTTATTTAATAAAGATTATTGGTTACTTAAATAAGTTATGATTATTATAGTTGTAATTGACCTTTAAAGTACTATAATTTCGTAACACTAACAAGAAGTACTGGGTGGTGGAGCCATGGAGTTGTGTTGTTGGAATATGCTTTTCCTGGGGTCGAAAGGGTTTCAAAATATGATCTTTGTTCTTGAATCAGGAATTTATTTTGGTATATATATATATATATATATATATATATATATATATATATATATATATATATATATATATATATATATATATATATATATATATATATATATATATATATATATATATAGGGTCCGGATCCGGTGAGGACTCGAAAAATGGCGAGGACTGCGAGGACAAATCGTGACCAATCCTCATCATTAAGGGTATTTACGTCAACAAAATAATTAAATGGGCTGCTGCAAGTGGGTTGGGTAAACTGATTTCTGATTACTTGGGCTGGAAGTAAAGATTGGGCTGGAGATAACTGGGCTACAATTAAACGCGTCGACTTTGTCCGGCGCCGTAGTCAACGTCTCAGTCGTCTTCTCCGATCAATCACGAACTAACGAAGAATACATTGAGAAACTGATCGAATCCTCAAAATTCGACTGCATACAACAAGAATCAGGTAAGACTCGATTACAAATTAACGTTAATCAACAAAAATTGTTTGAAAAATCGAAAGAAAAGCAACGATTAACAATCAGATGCGAAAAATCAGCTTCTATTTTATACAATTGATTGTAAATCGACAAAATTAACAATATTTTCTCGAATATACTTAGGTTTAAAGCTATTTAAATCTATATTCAAAGACATTACGATTTTAGAACATGATTTGTTAAACAAATTGTTAACAAACGACTCTGTTTTCATGATTAGGTTAAAAATTGAATTTTTATTCAGAAAAACGTTATTTTGTTGCAATTAACGCATGAAAATCATTTTGTTTTTGTATTTTGATTGATCAGCTGTTGATTCATATCGAAATTGACAAATAAACAATGGTAATCAACGATCAAGAAGATAATATATAAGAAATATGGAATATCAGGTTTTATTTTGATATTTAGGTCAAAAAACTAACAAAAACTGTTGTTATATTGTTTGATTTTATAAAATTCATTGTAAATTGACAAAATTAACTATATTTTCTCCAATTTAGTCAGGTTTAAAGCTATTTTGTTGCAATTAATTATTGAAAATCATTTTGTTTTTGTATTCTGATTGATCAACTGTTGATTCAGAAAAACTATTGTTATATTGTTTGATTTTATAACAGAAACATCACCTATGGATAAGGATTCAGTAAACATAAACTCTACAATGCATATTGCTGATGAAGAAAGCGGAAACAAGAAAACAGTGGAATCAGAAGCTAATGATGAAGGTAATACTCTATAATAATTGATGATTCAGAAAACATGATTTCTTCCAATAATTGTTACAATTAATCAATGAAAAACCTATTGTTTTGAACAGAAAACATTAGATTTACATCAGCATTCATTGGATCTTCATCAGGAAGTGTTGCATCTTCATCTTTTTCTAAACGTGATCCAATTCAGAATACAATTAATGGAAAAACATACTGGACTCCGTATGTAGATAACAAACCTTTTAAGGGACAAACATTTACAACATTTGAAGCTGGTTTATAATTTTATAAAGAATATGCACGGAGAAGTGGATTTGAAACAAGAATTGGATCTACAAAGACATTAAAAGGGGTAGAAGGTTATGGAAGAAGATATATCGTATGCAATAGGCAAGGATGCAAAAAGAAAGCTGCATATGATACATTAAAAGATCCACATAAGAAAAAACGCAGAAGACCTTCTATTAGAGTAAATTGTGTAGCATGTGTTCGTATAAAAGTCAATAAGGATCAACTATGGGAGATATATGAAATTACAGAAGAACACACACATCCATTCGTTCATGAAGAAGATAAATATTTTCTAAATTTTGAAAGAAGACTCACGTTTTAAAAAAAGAAAATCGTATTTGATATGTCAAATGTGAACCTGGGACCAAATACAGCATACAAATTCTTGACACAGTCCAATGGTGGTTTTGATAATACTGGAGCTACATCCACGGATACAAAAAATTTCAAAAGAGATTGGAACGAATTTATTGGTGAAAGAGATGCGGATTTTCTGTTAGAAAGGTTGAGCAAGAAAAAAGAATATTTAGAAGAATTTTCTTTTGACTATACTGTTGGAGACAATGGAGAATTAAGTGGATTGTTCTGGGCAGATGAAGAAGCAAAACGGAACTACTCTGTGTTTGGAGATGTTATTGGTTTTGATGCCACTTACAGAACAAACAAGTAAGTTACTTTTGAATCATTAACTATAAGAAAAATATATAAGATATATTACAACATAAATGATTAATAACTTTTAGTTTCAATTGACATATTGTTAATAACTTTTATTGGATCATTATATGTTGGATCATACATAATTGAATCATTTACTTGCCAACATCATATTATTTTTAACAACTATTGGATCATTTTATGTTGGATCATACATGTTTGAATCATTTAGTTTGAATCAACATATTGTTGATTTATTAGATCATTCCTATATTTGATGATACATACTTGAATCATCTAGTTTGAATCGTCATATTTTGAATAACTTGAATTGGATCATTATAGGTTGGATCATAAATCTTTGAATAATTTAGTTTGAATAGTCATATTCTGAATAACTTATATTGAATCATTCTAGTTTGCATCATATTATATGTTGCATTATACTTGAATCATACATGTTTGAATCATTATATTATAAGTAACTTGTATTAAATTTAATTTACTAATTTATTTGAATCATTATTTTTTGATATATAAAACTTTATTTTCCTTCTTTTTGATACAGATATAGGATGATCTTTATACTATTTACTGGTATAGATAATCATAAAAGATGTATAACATTTGGAGCTGGTTTACTTTCAAGTGAAAGCATTGAATCTTACACATGGTTGTTACATGCTTTCATGAAAACATTTGTGAAAGAGCCAAATGTAATTGTCACAGATCAAGACCCTGCAATTTTACAAGCAGTACCAGCAGTATTCAAGAGTGCAAGACATAGATTGTGTATGTGGCATATATCTCAAAAATTTACTGAAAAGGTTAGTAAAATATTTTAAGATAATTTTTTAATTATTTTAACAAATAATGTTATCTATATATATATATATATATATATATATATATATATATATATATATATATATATATATATATATATATATATATATATATATATATATATATATATATATATATACATCTTGGAACTACAATGGCAAAAACAGATGTTCTGAAAGATATAAACAATCTCATTTGGAATGAAACAATACAAAAAGAAGAATTTGAATCGAGATGGAAAAACATAATGGATAAGAATGACTTAAATGGAAACAAATGGTTTACCGAGATGTACAAAATCAGAGATCTATGGATTCCAGCTTACTTCAAAGAATGCTCTTTCTCAGGATTGATGAGAACTACATCAAGATCAGAAGCTGAAAATTATTTCTACGGATTACTCTCTAACTTTGATTTGCATTTAATTGAATTTTCTAGTCATTTTGAGACTGCACTAGAAGGGCAAAGATGCATTCAGAGAAAAAATGATCATGATTCAAGATACACAAAACCAGATTTTATAACTGGTTTGAACATTGAAGTTGAAGCAGCTGAATTGTTTACAAGAAATGTTTTTTTTGATATTCAATCAGAGATTATTGCATCAATGGCTACCTGTATGTCAATAAGATTAGAAGAATCAGAAGAATTGAAAAGATTTACTATAAAAGATACAACAAAAGATCCAAAACATCATGGCCAATATGAGGTAAATTATTTATTATCATGACAATACAATTATTTTACTTATTAACTTAACTTATATTGACTGTTTATTAATTTCTTTTGCAGGTTAAACTCTTTAAATCGGATCAAAAATTTCTTTGTTCTTGCTTACGGTTTGAATTGACGGGGATTTTATGCAGACACTGTTTCTATGTTTTAAGAATGGAAGGTGTCGAAAGCTATCCAAAAGAATATGTATCGAATAGATGGAAAAGAGATGTGGTACCTCGATACACGAAGAACTATAATCTAAAAAATCTGAATACAAATGATTAAAGAGAAGAAACTCAAAACGTTATACGAGAATTACAATTCTCAATGGATTTCTGCATCGATAGGTTGGTCAATAATTTTGACAAATTGATATTGTTTAGAGATGAAATGAACGAAAAGATGAAAAATGTTGATAAAGAAACAAAAAATGCAAAACCAATGAAGAACAAAGAAGTTATTGAGACCTTGATGGGTGTGGCACAAAAAGATAAAATAAGCATATTACCTCCTAACTTCATCAACAACAAAGGTAGTGGAAGATTGAAGAAAATAATGAAAGGAAATAAAGAGATTGCTATTCAAAAAAAAAAAAAGGATGGAAGAACATGCCATAAATGTGGTCAATTCATCAAATATGGTGCAAGTGAAAAACATGACTCACGAAATTGCCATAAATTTCAAAAAGATACATAAGGATGTATTGTTTGATACATTTTAAATAGGTTTGAACAATATACTGATTAATAAGTTTGTTTGATTTTTTAAATGGTATTCTGAATGATAATAATTTTTTTGAATCTTTAGATACTTATATTATTTTGATGCAAAAATTTTGATCCAAAATACTTGACTGATGCATATAAAAAAGAATTTATTAATGCTTCAAACTATTATAACTGTTGAGACAACTTCTTTATATAAGATTCAAAAATATTGCTTTGAATCTTTAAATATTTATATTATTTTTATTCAAAAATTTTGATGCAATATCATTAATTTTGAATCATGTTTCATATGCTATTTGTTATATGATGCATAAATAAATATTGTATCATAATATGTTTGAATGATGAATCATATATAAATAGAACTTGATAATTAAATTATAATGGAAAAAATAGAATGGGTCGAAATTTAAATAGAACATCATAATAGATATATGGGCTGAAAAATTATTTAATAATTAATGAATATAGGCTGATCCATTATACTACATATATTGGCCTGATCCATTATAAGCAAACTATTGGTAATAAAAAAGAAGAGTTGCAATTGCAGGCTTCGAACTTCAGACCTCTGGTTTAAAATACGCGTGCTTTACCACTAGGCCAAACTCAATATTTGATTTTCTTTTCAGTAAAATATATATAATATAAAAGCGAAACAATGTAAACTGATGTGACCTTATGAACAGTTTTTTAAACATTAAAATATTTGGCTTTCTTTTCCAGATACTTCGATTGGCTTTCTTTCTTTTACATCTTCATCTCAATTTCACCCTTTCTTTTTCTTGATTCAGCATTGCGATCCTTTTTACCGTAGCTTTTTTCTTCAGTTGCTGCTCCACAACAAGGTACAGTTTCTTGCAGAAATACACCCTTCCATTTGATTACTTCTCTTTTTCTTCTGCACATGGTGGTTCTTTCTACAGCAACATCAAATTCCTGGTAGATTACATGTTTGGTGACTTCATATTTTTGCTAAATTTCTTCTGTCTTTTTAACATGGATAACATGCACGCCAACTGTTTGTTGTTTTTCCTGCTGTTGACTTCATTTTCAATAAAGCACTTCTTTTTTAAGAGAAAACCTAGAGTCTTATAACGGATTTTAGCGGTAAAAACATTCACAATATACTTTAAAATGACCGATTTTATAAGAAATAAGGTCAAACTTCAGGACCACTATATCATTAATATAATTAAATAAGTTGTTAAGAAATAGTGGTGGAAAACAGGTGCCGTAGTTATTTAAAATTGGAAGCTTTCCACCCAATTCGAATATTGGACCATTTTTTTCAACTGGTGGATCACAATCACCACAAATCGTAGTCTTTCCTACAATTAGTTTCACTACAGACCTTGTGCTCACTTACAAATATACTAAATATATTATAAGTAACCAGGTTACTCATTTGGTTATAAAGCTATAGGAGTAAACAGAGTATTATCTCTTTACCACAACATTTTACTTTCAAAATCTTTTTTCTTACTAAAGCATTGTATTTTGAAATGTCCACCTAATTATATAACACTACAATAGGTAAAAACGAAAGTAGGACGCTATAATAAACAAATTAATAGAAATAGATTGCTATTTCATGCATTTAGTTTATGTTATGACGTTCGGTGTTGTATTGTTTTTATATCACACAAGTTATAGTTGATCAATTTTCATTTGAAGAAAATTGATATTATTTTTGTATACATGACAACAATTACTTTGAATCTTAAAATATTTATATTATTTTTGATGCAAAAAATTTGATCCAATATAATGAACTTTGAATCATAGATCATATGCTTTATTAATGGACAACTCTTGTTTTACTAAGTTCTCAACTGTTGTTCTTGTTTAGTGTACGAGTATTTGATTTTTGATATTGATTTTTGACTTTGTTTTAGTCTTTGATTGTACTTTATTTGTGTTTGTAGGATGGTATTTAATGGGTATCACCTTGGTGAACGTATTGAGGTTCTTGGTACTGAATAGGGATTTGAGAAGTCGTATTATGCTGGTAGGATTATCAGTCGGTCTTTGAATTATTTGGGAATTCGTTATGAGACATTGTTTAATAGTGAAGATGGAATGCCATTGGAGGAAATTGTTAGCGTTGACAACGTTCGTCCTTATCCAGCTCCTGTGGAGGTGGAATTCTATCCTGGTGACATTGTTGATGTGTGGCACAACGACGGTTGGTGGGTAGAAAAGTACCGCCGTTTCGATGCAAATCATCAAGATGGGAAATTTTATAGAATTTATTTTGACTATATGGTGGAAGGTATGCGTCATGAGAGTTATCGTTTGGAGGATCTTCGTTTGCATCAAAACTTTTATTTTGAAGATTACGTTGATTTCATTCGTGTGTGGACTTATAGAAGGGTTTAGCTATGGTTGAAAGGTTTTCCGCAACCATGAACTAAATAACCTAAGTTCACATGCAACCTAGAAAAGATCTATGTTTTCTTTCTTTGAACATGTAACTAATTCCTAAAGGCCAAACAAAAATTAACTAAAAGAATAAACCAGAAAAACTAACCTTTAGTTTTAATCTTGAAGCTAAGCAGCACAAGTGTCCTGCCTCAAATGAGATCACACCCAGGGAGCCAGAGGGTGGACGAAAATTCCAGAGAGAAAATAGAATTGAGCAACTGATAATGAGGTGTAGGGCTCCCTATTTATAGGGAACCAAAGGGTAAAGCTAAAAACCCTAGCCGCAGCCCATTTTCCGGATTATCTGTACGCGCGCCGCGACCAGATCGTTTGCGCGCCGCGCGCCGCAATTCAACTATTGAATTCGTACGAATGTGTATGCGCGTCGCGGCCTTTACATTGGCGCGCCGCGCACCGCAATTCAACTATTAAATTTGTACGACTTTAATCCCTGACCTCCTGATTAATCTAATTAATGCCACAAAAATTAATCCAATTAATTTCTGATTAATTATTAATCAATCAATATAGTTTCTAATTAATATATTATTACTTTAATATATTAACAAACCATATCTTTTATTTCTATTGATTTATTAATCCCATAATAAACCAACCTCTCTCTCTACCGAACTTTCTACCAAACCTCCAGCTATGAGGGCAACCCAAATGGACTTTGCTTCTATTAATTAGGTAAATACAAATTATTAGTCATGGCTTAGACACCTAATCCAACAGTCTTCCACTTGGATAAGTCTATGACTATAATTACCAATTTTAACCTTTGAGATTAATCAGCAACCTGCAGCTTCCTAGAAACTGCTGCCGAACTCTGACCTAGTCAGTTCTGTCCATAGATAAGTGATCAGATGATCCTCCGTCCAACAATATATTTTCAGACATGAGACATGGATTGAGATCAATCTCTGTCTGACACACTGTTTCCCGATTTCCGATTTTGCTTATGACTTTTAGACTTCTAATTGAACGAATCAATTCAGTCCTGGCTGGCTAGCGCTTCAGTCAACTTCAAAATCATCGAGTGGCCAACAGATATCTGTTTCCCGTCTGGGTCAAGGAACGAATAAGCTTCGACTAATATGTTATATCTTTTACCCGAAAAATCACTCACAACAACACGTTTTATAACACCGAGTTACCGATGCATTTTCGTACTATCAATGAACAACCGCCTTGCAAATTATAACTCATATCTCTCCACTTTAAGACCATAAGATATTATCGTCTCAACATTGCTCGTGATATAATCCATGAAGCAATCCATTGAGCGCGGGTTTATCCAATACTCAAATCTCCATTTCCAAGTACTCATGAACGTTGCAGCAATCTTATTGCTATGTCTAACTCCTTAGACAATCTACAAACCAATTCATGACAGTCTTCATTCATACTTACTCCCTAAGAGTATGAACGACTGTGGATATTTGAATAATCCAATTATTCAGGAAGTAAACATGCAAAAGTGAAACATAAAATCTGACTGGCAGCTACTCCTGCTAATTACCAAGTCTCCACGAGGTAATCACCAAGTCGGATTTATCATAACTATTATCGGTTTCTTATTCTCTTTTAAACTTTCAATTCAAGCCTTTTATATCTATGTCTATGACCTTTTCACTCTTTCTATGTATCCAAGTGTCTAACACTTATACACTTTATTGTAGATGATCCTATCGGATACTCTTCCGATGATATCTCAATTTGTCATTTTGTCATTCTCTCTCACAACTCCATTCCGGTGATGTGTACCGTGACTGCCCATGGTTCTCGGGTCTTTAGTCTACATGACTACACCCTAAGACAATTTCGAGGTGTCATGATGTGCCGGTGAACCACACGCGCTCCATCAGAAACCAACGAAATTCTTTAACCATGAAGTCCTACAGCACCACGTTCTGGTGTAAACAATTACCGATTTGAAAACCCTTTCAAATCAATCACCCTAATCATTTCCCAATGATTTCTCACGTCTGTTCAAAAATCCATTCAGTATTCTCAGCCAGGCAATATCCTGAATCCAACTTACAATGCTCTAAGCATTAAGTCATCAGGATATGTTCATAACACTTCTGATTTGTCCAAGAGGCTCGAGGAACCTGATGTAATCTCATTCCAAGCCCTTTCGGAATCCTAAGATTACCAATAATCCTTGTGTCATGATTTTCGGAAACCATTTCCTTTCAGGGACTCTTTCTTATGCATCTTGAATCCCATCAAGATCATATTCTCAACGGCTAAGTCAATATTGTCAGTCTCATCTATCTGATAGATGTCTATAAACTACGTGAGCATGCTGCACCTTCTTTGTTTCTTTCATGCCAATTCATTACACTTTGCAATGACAGGAAACTCCATTCCTGGGGTTATGCATCTTGAATCTCATCAAGATCATATTGGCAGAATTCTGATCTATCTAATAGATGTTCACAACCACCTGAGTATGTTGTATCTCTTAAAGTCTTTCATAGTAAACCGTTTCTTAACACCAAGTCATTACACTTTGTAATGATAAGAGACGTTTCCTAGAACCAGTATGTAACCCACATACAATGATAGCAGATAACAACGATACTCCCACTGGCTTTGACACCGTTATATGACTCTTTCGGACTATTCACAAAATCCAGAACTTATGGCACATTTTGCGAAACCGAAATCCAAACCTTTCCGACATATTAAAGGAAATCTTTCAGGCTATTCACAAAATCCAAACCTTTTGGCCTATTTTGAGAATCCGAATATCCTTTCTTGCGAGATGCCCATGGGACGAATCCCGGGGCCGTGTACCTTTTGTAATGGCATGCTTTATGTGAGTCCCTATTAGTGTGCCGGTAAACCACATACGCTCCACTAACGACTCACACTATGCCACGCAGAATCCTCTCGGATTACATCTTCTATTGAGAGTGCTTCTCTCAGAATCAGTTGCTTGACTCCAAGTGATGACTCATTCAACCAGATGTTCTGTAAGTACATTTCTATGTTCCCTTCTTTTGATGATTCAATTACTCCCACTGGTTCCTAGACCAGTTGTAAAGATCAATCAAACTGTCACATAGACTGTGTCTCGCGGTAAGGTTCTCTTATTTGGCAGCAACTGGGCTCACCAATGCTTCCAGCAGTCGGATTACTTATCCGTACCATCTTTAGTGTTTTACCACTACCCGGTATATCACCCAAATCATAACTCCTTATGACAGTGACAATAACTACTGGTCAAGCGAAGAGAGGGTATGTCAGGTTTAACAGGAATCTAATTCCTGGTCAAGTCCCAGTGGTGACTAAAGGTTCTTTCACTTGGCTAATCCCTGAACTCATTCAGAATTATTCTTACTCCCACTGTTTCCTTAGAACTTGAGTTCTTTCAAAAAGTACTCTTCTTTCAAAGGATAACCGGAGTGGCCAATGAAACGACATTGCTGATTAGTTTCAGGCTTGTCATGAGATTCAGACGAATGCTACATGACCCTGGACTTCCTATGTACTAGTGGGACGATCCCAGCTTTACATTTCAGACAGTGTCAACATAACCTACTTAGTCTAAGATGTGGTCGGAATATGGCTTCTGCGGTCTGACTGGTTGAATATTCAATTCATTGAAATATTAGTCGGAAATGTATCCAGTGTATCTTATACACCGAGGATCAAAACTATTTCGATCAATGCTCCATCATCTTCCCTAAGACACATTATAACCATTAGTGTTCTTGGAAGAGGATAAACTGTGAAACATTTTCTCAGTCTATGTTGTTACTCAGGTTCTGTTGATCTTCTACTTCCTTTGAAATCCTTGAACACTTCAAGGTTCCAATCAATCGCTTATTCCGATAAACAAAGCCATATTTGTCAAACCATTTGGCAAATATCATGAAGCATAACTAATTGTGTTCTGTTTGAAGATTCGAGCAATACACAGTAACTTATGTGTCTGTTGCTCAAAATCTTAATACCTTTACAGTTCCATGTAAATTTATGACTTTGTTAATATTGTTCAAGACATGCAATCATCACCTGACTCCAAGTCAACTGATTCCAAAATCCTATCCATTGGATCTTTGGGCGATTCCTTTCTTGCCACAATTAATTTTATTAAGCACTCAATTCATCATGTGACTCTAAGTCAAATGATTCCAAAGTCCTGTCCAACTGGATCTTTGGTTGAAGTGATTCTCATAAAATTCACTTTAACAATCATAAAGAACACAATTTATAAGTCCAATCCCATTGGATGTATCAACATTCAAGTTATTACCATTTATGCCATTAACACATTCACACAACATTTCGAGGACAATTAAAACAACCATTTTTAAAAAAAATATTTCATTAAACCAGAATTATCCTCAGAACAATGTACAATGCGAATCTATGTTAAATGTATCTATAAACCAATAACAAGAACAAATATCTATCTTAACTCCAAAAATGCACGAGCTCCATATCCCATCCGAATATGCTCCTGTGCGACAACATCCCGCATCCTACAGAGTTCGTGCATACAGAGCAAATGTGAGAATCACATCCTGTATCAAGGAAATGACGATCAGGTATTCTGAGTTTTAAGATATTACTGAGTTTGCCAAACGGTTTGGCTTTAGAGCATTTTTACAATCTTTCTGTGACTGTGTCCCACCTTATGGATTCCCAGTTTGAAACATCGAACAATCGGTCCAGACGATCTGGATCATTTCTTGATGCACCTTAATACTGGACTCAATCCTGAAGCAGCTGAATTAATGGAACTATGCTTCTCCATGAACGATTCATACAGAGTCGACATTGAATGCACTTCCACGATTGTTGTCTTATCCGGTTACCCTTTCTGTTCATCTGGATGAACAGATCAGCGAGTTGAGCTAATGCTTAACTCCTGATCACAAAGGGAAACCAGTTTTATACTGTTCGCCTATGTATCCCTCAATCTCGGGAACACGCAAACTGGTGCTACTTCCTTCTAGCTTGTAACTTCAAGCTCTTTGAAGATCCTAGTTCGTTCCCTTAATTCAACCAGTTCTCGGAACCTTTCCTCAACTAGCTGTGCTAACTTATCTGACCCCAGGAATTCTAAATCCCTGCGGAACTCGGGGTCAATGATCAATAGCATAAGGCAACGAACTTCCTTGGACTCAATAGTCAAGGAGTCATGCTCATCACAAGCTGCTGTGTGATGCCATGTTTGGGAGCGGACACTCAGTCGGATGTGGTTCGCCAGCAAAACTAAGAACTATTCTCTAATTGCAAAACCATATCATATAGTCAAGGCCAGTCAGCCTTACCATACTAAACATGTGCTTTCTGAAGCTCTCAGAAATGGGTGAAGGAGGAGAAGGAGGAGAATGACATTTTCTTCAGACATATATAAAATTTGAATTTATTCGTTTAATTAATCCTTTTAAATAATTACCCAATATATATTATTTAACAAGGCTAGGATCCAAAATACCTCAACTATGTTGTGAAGAGGGATGCCGTAGTCACAACACAGTGGTCATTAAGGTAGATAACTTTTATCAATTTCAGTCTTATGAAATTCCTAGATCTGTGAGATTCATTGAACTGTTCAGTGGCATGTTTAATCTCGGATATGCCCCACCGTTTGTGACTGGGATGCCGAGGATCACAAACCGGGTGTGAATAACCATGCAAATTAGCTTGGTACTCTCGGGGTCCATTATCATCTCAAATTGATGTGCCGGTTAACCACACACGCTCCATCAACAATGATAACACCCGAGAAACCCATTGCCACTCTTTATGAACCCCCATTGGTGTGCCGGTAACCCACACACGCTCCACCAACGTTTCATAAAGTGCAATGTACAATTTCATGGGTTAGCATCAAATTCACATTTTTTTTAAAGTAACTAGATTGGGAATTCTTGTACGGGTTCTAGTACTTTGATCATTATACTTTTAATGATTAAGCGGTCCTATCAAAACTGTTCGGCTAACGACCCTCCACTGATCAGGCGAGCGGTGGGTGAGAGTGAACACCCATTAGACTGCCATTTTATAGGCAGTCTCCTTATACCCACTTTATAGACCAGCTTCGTGAATGAGGCCTACTAATGATTTGACTAACCAATTTTTCTTATTCATATAGTATTAACCTTTAATAATATATAAGATGTATTTTAAACCTTTAAAAATATTCCTGGTTTACCTTTTATTTCCTGAAATTTAACTATTAAATTTCAAATTAAATTAAACCTTTAATTCGATTTAATTCATCTTTTAATTAAACTATTAATTAAATTAATTAAATCTAGATATTTTAAACCTTTTAAAATATTTTAGGATTTATCCTTTAATTTTCGAAATTTAACCATTAAATAAAAATTAAATTAAATCCCTTGAATTATCTTTTAATTAAACAATTAATTAAATTAATTCAAATGTAGATATGTTTTTCCAAATTAATCAAATCAATTTAAACCTATCTTAAACCCCTAGTTATCGAATTCAAACAAACTGGGTTTAAGGTTATCCATTTAATTAACCAATTAAGGTTACCAAAAATAGAAAACCTCCTAAAACCCTAACCATGAAAATCGAAAAAGAAGGGGGGAGGGGCTAGGGTTTCTAAAACCCTAAACCGCAAAATCGAAATCAGGCCCAAAAGATTTATAAACAATAAACCCTAATTAGGAAAACTATTACAGCCATTCAATAAGAAAACAACCAAATGCTCTGATACCACTGAAAGGTTTTCCGCAACCATGAACTAAATAACCTAAGTTCACATGCAACCTAGAAAAGATCTATGTTTTCTTTCTTTGAACATGTAACTAATTCCTAAAGGCCAAACAAAAATTAACTAAAAGAATAAACCAGAAAAACTAACCTTTAGTTTTAATCTTGAAGCTAAGCAGCACAAGTGTCCTGCCTCAAATGAGATCACACCCAGGGAGCCAGAGGGTGGACGAAAATTCCAGAGAGAAAATAGAATTGAGCAACTGATAATGAGGTCTAGGGCTCCCTATTTATAGGGAAGCAAAGGGTAAAGCTAAAAACCCTAGCCGCAGCCCATTTTCCGGATTATCTGTACGCGCGCTGCGGCCAGATCGTTTGCGCGCCGCGCGCCGCAATTCAACTATTGAATTCGTACGAATGTGTACGCGCGTCGCGGCCTTTACATTGGCGCGCCGCGCGCCGCGCGCCGCAATTCAACTATTGAATTTGTACGACTTTAATCCCTGACCTCCTGATTAATCTAATTAATGCCACAGAAATTAATCCAATTAATTTCTGATTAATTATTAATCAATCAATATAGTTTCTAATTAATATATTATTACTTTAATATATTAACAAACCATATCTTTTATTTCTATTGATTTATTAATCCCATAATAAACCAACCTCTCTCTCTACCGAACTTTCTACCAAACCTCCAGCTATGAGGGCAACCCAAATGGACTTTGCTTCTATTAATTAGGTAAATACAAATTATTAGTCATGGCTTAGACACCTAATCCAACAATGGTTTGGTGTTTTTGTAGGTGATGGTTTTTGTTATTTTGGTGGTTTTCTAATAGGGATTGTATGTATGTAGTTTGGTGTAGGTTTAGATGCATAGATGAAGAATCTTGTTTGTTTTGGTGATGTGGTTGTAACAGCATAGTACAGTAAAACAATGTTGTATTTGTTTGTGTAATGGAAATGTAGTTTGTTTAATTACATTGCAACTTATGTCCTAAAGGGTTGTTGTGTAATGGCAATGTAGTTTGCTTTATTTATATTGCATCTTATGTTCTAAGTATTGTTGTGTAATGGCAATGTAGTTTCCTTTATTTACATGGCATTGTAGTTTTCTTTATAATAATTTCAAAAAAATATTAACAATGTAAAATTTTTCTTACCTAAACACTAATAACAAACATAATTCACATACAAAATTACTTTTTGTGAATCATAGCATAATTGCATCATTTACATTTAATACCAATCATAAAAAAGAAACATACATATAAATTCTAAATCTAGTTTGCTTTATTTACATTGTATCTGATCTTTTAAAAGATTGTTGTATAATGGCAATGTACTTTGCTTTATTTACATGGCAATGCAGTTTCCTTTATTATAAACACTAATAACAAACATAATTCAAATACAAAATTACTTTTTCTGAATAATACTATAATTGCATCATTTAACATATAATACTAATAATCTAAAACAAACACACATATCATGTCTAAATACAAAAAAAAAACATGGATCCTTATGTAGTTTTCCTTACAAAACACTAATAACAAACATAATACCCAACCAACTAACAACAAAACATCACAAACCACCAATTTCTTGAACCCTCAATTCAACTTCATGTAGATGATGTTCATGGTAAATCTTTTTCTTCTTGTAGGATGTCAGCTTATCATAGTCTTCAAGAGATGTAAGAAATGAAGCTTTACACAAATTGGAATCTGACAACAACAACTTACCAACATACTTCTTTCTCATATCTGTCAGTTGAAGTTTCTGACTGGTACACTCGGGCAATATATCTGCATCTAATTTCTCCACTCCTCCACCACGATAAACCTCCATGTGTCTCATAAGAAACAATCCACAGTCAACATCATTTTCTTTTGTCTACCACTCCATCTCAAACCTTTCCATCTTCATTACTTTGAATGCATTGATTCGAGGATGATCCGTAATTGTCATATACTGTTTAAACATTGTTTTCTATATAACAAATTTTTTTTTATTAGTTTAACAGAAAAAAAAAACTCAATATGAGATAATAAAAATAAATTACCAAATTATCAAGAAAAACCCGATATTTTGAAGGGATCCCTCCTGTAATCATGTCATTATCAATCATTTGCATCTTCTCTTTGACTAAGTCAAAAACAATAAGAAAGTAATGTTCCTTCCTAAGAATAGGAAACAATACCTGTTCAAAAATATAAAAAATTAAACAATAACATACGAATAAATTAATTTAATAATATATAAACATAAATAATTAACATACCAAATTTGTGGTACGTAAATTCTTGACATGAGGAAACTTATCCAAATAAGTTCGAATTTTTTCAACAAATCGTGAATTAATTTGATCCGTCTTCTTGAAAGCAATATTTTTCTAAAAACAATGAAAAGGGTTATAAATTTTTTAATAAAAATACAAAAAATAAATAAAATAGATCATACCATCAGTGAACATGGCATGAAACACCTTGATGGATGAGTATGACCTTTAAATTTTTCATTGTCATTCAGAAAAGCTGACCATAAATCAATAACACCAGAGTGAATCCTACAACCTGGTATGAGAGACTCCATCATAGCTCTTATACCAACAAATCCATGAGGAGATTCATAGACTTTTTCCTTAGAAACAAACATTATTTTTAAAATACCAAAAAATATATATATACATATAATAAAAATAATTATAAAAACATCAATGAACACATACCTAGGATCACGAGTAGCCAAAAACAGAGAACCATCAACCCTTTTTTCCAAACGTGTCACACTTTCACTTGAATCAACTTCTTTATTATGATAAGGTGAACAAAGTGCTGGCCCAGGAACTACATCTCTTTTTGTCCTTCTTGGTTGAACACTAAGAGACTGTATTGGTATTGGAGAAAATATCATTGGTTCCTTCATCTTTTCTGTAGAACAATCAAGTGGAACTGCATCTTTTGGAGTTCTAAAATCTCCATCTAACCCACTGTCTCTATCTAACAAATTACTCTTAACCAACTCATCCACTACTTCTGCATTGCTTTTAGATACTTCACCAACAACCAAAGGGTTATTTGAAAAAATAGGAGAAGCATTTGCTGAAAGGGTTGGAATGATAGAAAAAGAATCTTTAACCTTGACTTGGTTTGGATCAACACCAGCATCTTTTGAATCTTCCTTATTTTTCATAAAGAACTCCAACTGTTCCTGAACCCGAGGATGATCCAAAAATTGTGTCATAGACAATTGATCAAGCTGGACATCTCCTATCTCTTCTGAATCTTGAACATCTTCATTTTTCTTTTTAAAAGTTCTTAACTCATCAGAAACTTCAGCATCTTCATTTACTTCTGGAACAAATTGTAACTGAATACTTTCATGAACTTTGTTAAATTCAGAATTTCGTTTGTCAGCATACTTTAGTATCTCTTTATTTCCTGGGAATTGACTCCAAGCACGCTTGATCCAATCATCAATAGTAGGCTTCAAATAAGAAAAACTCTTGAACAGAAAATCTATCTTTTCCTTGAATTCCTGTAAAATAATAATTTGAAACAACTTGCATACCATATTAAAAAGACATAAAAAACATGTTACAAAACAAAATTTGATTCGAAAACTATGCCTCTATTGATTTTGAACCATCAAGAATAATATCAAATCGAGGAACAGAAGGACCACTATCCATCCAATCTTCATTCACATTATCATTCTTATAAAAATCACCTAAATTAATATTTCAAATTAGATACTCAAAAATATATAAAAATATATATATAAATAATGAAACTTACCATCATCTTCCACATCATTGTCATTTTTGTTATCTTCAACAACATTTTTCCCTTTATCAGATTTATCTAAAGTAATAGCCACTGTTTTAAATTTTAAAGGTCAATAAACATAAAAATGGAAATAAAAACATAAAATATAAAAATAATAAAACTTACCATTATCTCTCACTTCAGTTTCAATACATTTCTCTTGACAAGCAGTTTTCCCTTTCTCAGAATGATCCAAAATAGTAGAAACTGATTCAAAATAGCAGATTCAGTATAAAGATTCAAATTATATTATTTGAAATAAAAACATAAAATATAAAAATAATAAAACTTACCATTATCTCTCACTTCAGTTTCATTACATTTCTCTTGACAAACAGTTTTCCCTTTCTCAGAATGATCCAAAATAGTAGAAACTGATTCAAAATATTAGATTCAGTATAAATATTCAAATTATAATATTTGAAATAAAAACATAAAATATAAAAATAATAAAACTTACCATTATCTCTCACTTCAGTTTCATTACATTTCTCTTGACAAGAAGTTTTCCCTTTCTCAGAATGATCCAAAATAGTAGAAACTGAATCAAAATATAAAATTCAGTATAAAGATTCAAATTATAAGATTCAGAAAAATAAAAACCAATTAAAAAATTCATTTACCTTCAAGTTGCTGAACATCAGATTTTTTCTTTGTAATTTTCTTCTTTTTTTTCAAAGTAACATCACTTCTCATCTTTTTCTTATCAATCTTTTTTCTGATAACAGCAGCAACAGCTATCTTTTCTTCCTGCTCTTTCATCTTTTTCTTTTGAATTCTTCTTCTTATGACATTACCTAATGTAATGTTTTCCTCATCTTAAATATAAAAAAACTAACTTTTAATAATAATAAATATATGAAAAAAAACATTTAAATGATATTATAGAAATTTAAAATTTCATTAAAATGGAATAAAAGAGAAACATGTTTCTCTTTCTAAATGTTTACCTTTTTCCTCATCCATGTAGTCAACATATTATTGAATGACTTCAACATTTGCATAACCTCCATTAATGGATAAATAATCCAATTTTTCTTTTACTTTTGTTGGAGTCCAATAAGATGATGCAGGAAATAACCTTTCTAAAGGTTCTGAATTTCTCAAAGTATAATGAAGATACAACAAATGCATAAGATGAATAAAAATATAATTAATAATTATTTTATAAAAATTATTTCAAAAAATATAAAAATTAAACTTACCACAAGAAAAGCAATAGGACCACCATATTGCATATTATTCTTATCTTTTTCATTTGAATGAATCTTTTTTGCTATGATTCAAACAATCAATCACAAAGCCACACCAATCAAGATCTTTAACAGAAACTTCTTCTTCAAAATTCTCCAAAAACATTTGGTTGCATGTACCCATAGCAGGACCATCAATCATAATGGTAACATATGCAACCAAATAGTTTAATATAAAGATAAAATCAGAATCAACACTTTTCTCTAACAATTCTCTAAGATTTACAAGTCTAATCCTAGACATAGAAAACTGACTCCTCTATTTTTTTATAGTAGCACTAGCAGACCGACTTTTGACAGGTAGATTCATAGAAATATGACCCATAGGAAGACCATACATGTCATGCACACCTCTCCTGGTAATATGAATCTCCTTGTTGTTGATACTAAGAACGTTTCTATTTTCATCATATCTCTCAAGTAGCCATAAACAAATATCCCTACTAAATTTCTTGAGAACAAAATCTTCAACGAATCAAAATCCTATTTCCTTAACTACAGCTTTTTGATTATCATTAAAACTCATGTAAATTGTAGAGAGTAGACCTGAAGGGTTCCTATATGTAATTTCACCCTTCTTAATATCAACTTCACCAAAATCAGGAGCAGACACGAAATCATCATCTTCTTTCTTCTTTTTTCCTTTTTTTTGTCCTTAACCTTTTTAACTTTAAGAACTTTAACTGATGAATCCCCTTTTAAAGAGGATGAAACATCAACTTTAGATTTGGAAACCAAAACAGACTTTGAGTTAGAAGATAAATCAATGACTTTTTGTTTTGCATCTTTTGGAAGAGACAGCCTCTTCCTTTTTTTTTGATTCAACTACATAAGAAAACACAAGATACATTATATTGGAGTTAATACAAAAATGAACAGAAAAATACATGAAGATTAGTCATATTATGTCATTGTACTTTCATTTTTTCACGGTTACAATGTTTTAGCTTTCAATTTTTGTCCTGTTAAGGCATTGTAGTTTCAACTTTTTTTTTACGGTTACAACATTTCAAATCCAATTTTTGTATGAAGACATCTTACTTTGAATCATCTACCAATTACATCATTATAGTTTAAGTGGGTTGATCCTAAACTACCCTGCAAGTGATACAAAATATGTTTTAAGAAGCTACACAATAAAATACACAGGACTGTCATTGTGTATTTTCAACATTTACATTTTTGTGAAACAAAATAAAAACATAAACTGAACACATTCCCAAACATAAATTTACATCATTATAGTTTTAGTTTACTTATTAGTATCACATTGCTTTTCAGAAACCAACCCATTTAAAACATTGTAGTTTAAGTTTTTATGTTAGTAGGTCTAATAGATGTTGAGACAACTTTTTATATAATATTCAAACACTTATACACTTATAAATGTCTGTATACATAACAAAATATTAGTTTGAATCTTTAGATATTTATATTATTTTTAATGCAAAATTTTTGAAGCAAAATACTTGACTGATGCACATAAGAGAGAATTTATTAATGCTTCAAACTATTATAGATGTTGAAACAACTTTTTTATATAAGATTCAAAAATATTACTTTGAATCTTTAAATATTTATATTATTTTTATTCAAAAATTTTGATGCAATATCATTAATTTTGAATCATGTTTCATATGCTATTTGTTATATGATGCATAAATAAATATTGTATCATAATATGTTTGAATGATGAATCATATATAAATAGAACTTGATAATTAAATTAAAATGGAAAAAATGGAATGGGTCGAAATTAAAATAGAACTTCATAATAGATATATGGGCTGAAACATTTTTTAATAATTAATGAATATGGGCTGATCCATTATGATACATATATTGGCCTGATCCATTATAATCCAACTATTGGTAATAAAAAAGAAGAGTTACAATTGCAGGCTTCGAACTTGAGACCTGTGGTTTAAAATACGCATGCTTTACCACTAGGCCAAACTCAATATTTGATTTTCTTTTCCGTAAAATATATATAATGTAGTTTAAGTTTTTATGTTAGCAGCACATTGCTTATGAAAAATCAACAAAGTTATAGTGTTACAGTTTAATTTTTTTTTTCTGTTAAAGCATTTGTAGTTATAGCACATTGCTTTACCACTAGGCCAAACTCAAGAAATCTAACTTTTTAATATGTACCAATTATAGATTTGGATTTTTAGTTTTCTTATTAGTAACTAGTAAGTACATTAGTTATTGAAAAATCAACACAAAATTATAACATATTGAAAATTTTTGTAATCTAAAGTTGAAATATTAAGACTTGTATAAAAGATATAATTGGTAACTATTATCTATAATCATATTGATTTTAATAACAAACATAAAAATGTAAAATAAAGGATTTTAATATACAACAAACTAAAGTTGTACCGTATAATTCTTTCGAAATAAGTATACAACTTTTGAATAATTTAGTTTGAATTAACATATTGCTACTGTCTACATGGACATATTAGAATTTAAATTAAATTATATGAAATGTTAAAATAATGAAAATGATCTAAACACTCTTAATATAGATCATAATCTCATCTATGAACATTATAATGTAGTTTTGAATCAAATGATTAGACACAGTTGATTAAATACATGAATATGTTTGGTGTTTTGATAATACTAAATTTATCTTATACATTTTTTTTACTTCACACAAAATTCATTGATATAATTAACATAAAACAAATGCACATGACTCACAAAATCGAAATTAAGAAAATGATGAACAAAAACAGATTATCAACAATAAAAAACAAACTACTATCAACTAATCAAACAAATTATACAATCATATACACACAAAGAAGGATTATAAGGTTCGATTATAAAAAAATTCAAGTATACTAAAAACTAGGGTTTCTAATAGTATAAAAACCCTAAAAACACTATCGATTAAGGATTAATCAAACAATGCATGCAACTATATGAACAAATCGAACGATTATAAGCTTCCATGACAACAGATTCAACAAAAAACAAGAAAAAAAAAAACTAAAAACTCAAGAACAGGTGATTACCTGATTCCATAAATGATTATCTACAAATAACGAACATAAAGCAGCGATTCCTCGTCCGATTTCGATATCTCGTCGTCCGATTTCGATATCGTCGTCCTCCGATATCTTCGTCGTCCGAAAAAGAAAAGAAGAGAGGAGGGAAGTTAGAAGTGACGTGAAATAACAGTTGCAGTCGTAGGCTATAGAGATTAGAATTGTAATGACGAAATTGCCCCGAATTCTTTTGACCTTAGCTGGAAAGTGGCATAAAGTTGGACATAATTTCAATTATGCCACCGCCTCATTGAATTAAAATAAAATAAAAAAACGAAAAAACCACAACCACTGATCTAATTAAATGAAAGGCTCGGATTAGTCCTCGCGGTCCTCACCATTTTTCTTGTCCTCACCCGATCCTATTTCTATATATATATATATATATATATATATATATATATATATATATATATATATATATATATATATATATATATATATATATATATATATATATATATAATTGTTGAAATTAAATAGATTCTTTCTCTTCTTCGATAGTAAAAAGTTTAGTCCACCGACTATTTGGTGTGATAATCTTGGAGCCGCATGTCTTGCAACAAATCCAGATTTTTTATCAAAGATCAAAGCATTAAGATAATGTTCATTTTGTCCTGGATATGGTTCTAATTGTTAGAAACGAGACAAAATCTACTAAATGAAAAACACAAGAATTCACAAATTAATCAGAAACCAATTCTGATTAATAATATTTTTCTCACAGAGAGAATTACAAAGTATATTACCACCCATACAATGAATCCTAGCTAACATATTTATACTAGAAGTTCAACTAACAAAACGGAATATCCCTATAAATTAGGGATAGATACACATATGGGATAAGCATCCAATCACTAAAATTACGGACTGTACAAAAATACAAAACATCTTCACGTTGTTGCTGGACATCATACGTTGAATTAGATTGACAGAGTGAAGTTTCTTTGACAATCATCAGATTCTCAATGTCAACCCAACACTAACAAATCTCTTCTACTTTGATATGGTCAAACAAATTCTCAACTTGCAAACATTCTCACAAAAGAATTAACAACTTCTCGCTTTTAGTTTCGTTGTTCCAAGTTTCACTTTCTTCCAAATGTTTGGCTTGAGGGGGGATATTACCATAGTTGAGAGAAGTTGTTAGTTAGAGTTTGTTATACGTTTACTCAACCATAGTTAAGCATAACTGTGGTCTTTCTAACCATGGTTAGTCGTTTAGTTCTTTACTATATAAAGAGGAGTCTGTAATTTTTTTTCTAGTGATGATAATAAGAATGTTCTCTCAATTTTTCATTTTCTCTCTCTGTACTTTTCTTTATACATATTCATACATTGCCACGTGAGACAACCGGTTAAAAAGTTACCTCATAATTTTGATTTGCCCCACGTAACAATCTAAAAACTTAAAAAGATAATCTAACATACAATGTTAAACAATAGTTTAAATAAAATAATAAAGAAATATCCAAAAGATAAATACAAAAGTAATCCCGAAAATCTCAATTACAAAATTAACAAATTCAAGGAGCAATTCTCAGTCAAGTATGTGCCATGTCATAAAATATATATACCAACCCTTCGGTTCAAGTTTATTATGGAACGTGAAATGGATAATAACACATTACCGCAACCAAACAACGAGTTTGTCGAGAAATGTAATAAAGATTAAAGATATACTTCTACAGATGTGAATGCTATCACGGTTAATTAGAAAGTAGAAATGATTTGGTATCGAGTACAATCCTCCTCTTGGTTAATTTGCTTTGTATTATAAAAACCAAGTTTAAATAAACACTAACATTGCGTAAACAGTTTACTTATTTATCTATATATTAAAACCCGTAATTGTTTGGAACGTTACATGCTTCTTTGTGTTTCCGGGTTGTCACGCGGGTCCTTTTGGATCCGGATAACATGTGGATTTTTATTTTGGGTAACGGGGGGAAATTTTCTTTTCCGGTTTTTTTTTATCTTCTTCTCGTCTTCTCTTCTTCTGCTTCCACCGCCTGATCCTCCACCGCTAAGTTGGCTGTTTCTCGAGTGCTGTTTCCCTCGGTCGAACTCCCGTCTTCTCTTCCATCCACACTTCATCGCCGTCGGATCTTTTCCTTTCTACGCCTCATCCGAATTTTCCTCTCCTACATCTCCGTCATCTGCATACTGTAAACCCTAGCAAAATCACCGCAACACTAGGGCTCTTCGATTTCAAGTTAGGGCTGGCACGGAAGACATATCGAGTGACAGAGGATGCACTTAGAGCTCGATTTCGGTTTAAGGGGTTACGATTCTTCTCAAATCGACGAAGAAGGGGAGAAGATGTCTGCTATTGTCCTCGATTTCGGTGTGGTGTTCGCTTTGGCTACACTTCCTGTGATTGAGCTTCCTGGTGCGATTCTCGTTGGGTATTGGTTACAACTCAAGCCTGTTCTTCTCACCACTTTATCTGTTCTTGGGTTAGTCCACTCCACTTTCCTAACATTGTTTTCATCAATTCTACACTTTAATCTGTTTATATTATTGATTATTTATTTGATTCCTTTTTAAGAAATATGTTGTTTTGGGGGTTAAACCTTTCGTTCTTTAGTTATGCTGTTGATCAAAATTGGTGAGGGTATATATTGCATCCAAAATTAGGTGTAAGTTATGACTTTTGTATCCGAAGAAAATTGTTTCTGGGGATTTAAATGAAGAAATGAAGATTTTATTGTCATTTAATTGGTCTACTTCTAATTCTGTTCATATATATTATGATATTTAAACGTGTTATTTGTTTATATGTGTTTCTTGATTAAGTCATGTGGCGAGCATTCTTGGTTCTTAAAATTAGAGATGAAGTTATTATTTATAACATATAACTTTTGTGTTCAAAACAAATTGAGGTTTGGGGATTTATAGAAAATTATGAAGAAATATGATATGGCCATTCACCTAATTTTTCTTGTCTTGTAGGAAAATTGTAAGAGTTGGGAGAAAGAGACCGATTGGATAATATGTTCTTATGTTTTTGAATTCAGTCAAAGGTATACGTTTTAGACGTTGTCACTGTGATTTGTGTTATGTATTTGGCAAAAAGTTATGTGCTTTTGTGTATTTTCTTCATTTTAGAGGACTATAGATATCTGATTTTGATAGTAAGATGTTCATGTACTACCGACTTACATATGTGAATGTTTACTGGATTTCCTCATCTATGTGAAGATAGCTAATGATTTCGTTGGAGATTTTGGGATATGTGCTTGAGTGAAGTTAATTTCTTTAATTTTTGGTTGTATCAATATTTAATTTATCATAACTCACGATTGTTCTTTCCTTGATTATAGATGGTTTAGATTGTGGTGTGATTGAATTCAGGCTCTTTTGGAAATTATGGTGCTGCAAATGAATTAAATTGTTTATACCAATTTTTACTTCATCCATTTAGTTTTCCCATCTTCAACTATAATCAAATTATGTAAATGAATTAACTTTAGGGTTTGTGGTCTGACAGGTCCAATTCCTTGAAGATGAGAATTATTTGCTTGAAAGCAAGCATAAAGAATTGAAGGAAACTATAAGCAGCATACTTCAACCAAAAGAAGGCTTTGTCAAAGCTTAATAGGTTTGTAAATTGTAACTGTTAATTAATTTTCTAAGTATATGCCTTGTATATATTAACTTATTAACCTATTTCATCATTTGTGTTCTCTAACTAAAACTCCAGTTGTGGGAATATGCAGGAATCTACATATGAAATGAAAAGATCCATTGAATCCAGAAATAAAAAGATTGTCATTCTTTATGAAAAAAATTAATTCTCACCTACTATCATTTGACACAATACAAAAGGACGCATTATTTGTGAATCAAGTAGTGGATAATGCATATCGTGTTGTCCATGAGAAAGAGGAAGTAGGTATGTCTTATTTGAATAGCATTTAATTGGTTACCAATGAAAAAAATAATCCAATTATTTGAATCACTGGTAAATTCTCTTCATATTTTCAGTCTCCCAATTGAAGATCAAATTGGAGAAAGTATGTGCATTTGAGAACTTATTCATTGGTAATGCTTTCTTCCAAAATATAGAGAAACATTATATTTGGTACTTACATTGCCTTTTTTCATATCTACTATTGGGGGTCTGTTTTATTTTGTTGTCTGCAGAAATATCAAGAATTTTTATGTGGATATTTTCTATCGGTAATGGTAAATGTAGTCGTCGATTTTGTATCAAAAAATTACCGGATTCACATTAAATTTAAGCTAACCAACTCTGAAATCAACTTCATCTCTTTGTTTGGAAGAGAATGAAGTGCCAAGAGTTTAATCTAAACCAACTCTGTAATTTTTAGTTTGGTTGCGATCTTAATTCCAAGGTTAATTTCAAGCTTGGTTTGTGGTTTTATGTTTTGCGTAAAAATGATCACACCAATGTCTGATCTTGGTTTTTTCTGTGGAGATTTTACTTAAATGGTTAACCTTTTTCTATATATATCGTAATGGTTAAAATAATACCTAAAGTTAGTGATTAACTTAGTTTTGTCCTTAATTTCATGCTCAAATTGCTATTTTTTTATATGTCATGTGTTATTCAATATGTAAAAGCGGCATTTGATGTTTAATGTTAAAGAAATTGAATTGGTATTTGTTATTATTTCAAAATGTTGTATCTTTGATTTTGGAATTAATGATAATAGAAGTTAATTGCAGGACAGAGGTCTATGGTTTTGTGCTTACCGGACCCACGGTAGAAGAGGAAATGTGTCAATGTAAGTTTTGATATCAGAAATCAACTTAAATATATTTTAAGTTTCTAATGTTAATGCTACAAGCCATAAAAGCTATTGACAATTCCCAATTCTGTTGAAATTTTTTGCTACACGAGCTTGGCAAGCACTTGGTAATGTATGGAAATTGGTTCCGGTTTTCCTCAAAAGTAAGTCAACATATTAACATCTACTTTGCTGTTTTGAAAGTAAACAAATAAATATTTATAACTGTTTACAAACTTTTTTTGGGGCTAGAAAACTCTATTCAGCAAGGTGGTATCCCTGCAGCACGTTCTGTTGCACCATCTCTTTTAGAGGTCAATACAGACCCTTTCTTGCTGGTATCTTCCCAAAAAAAAAAATCCCATTTTTTGTTTTGATTTATTTTATTAATTGGTTGAACAGACTGGAAGAGCTTTTACTACTAAGGGCTTGCAAGTTCTTGAATATGTTGGAAAAGAAACCGCTGATGTTTTGATCACAGAAACAGGAATGGAATTTGACAAAAATGGTGGATATGAAACACGAGATCATTTACTGGAGAACTTATTATGATATATATAGGTTGGTTACACTTTAGCTTTTTTCGAGAGGCTCAATATGTATGATGATGCATCATTAAGCGGGTATAATAAATGTGGAATCATTAAACTTATATAAGTTTTTCGCCCTATTTTACTTATTTTTTTTTATTGTGTTGCAGTCTGTTCGGGTCATTTAATCCAAATTTGTTGATGTCAACTGCATATTATCGAACAGATCTATACCAACAAGAAGTGCAGAAGGTATGAATGGCACTTTTAAATATGTCTTTTTTTTATATCATTCCACACTTTCTGAAAGGGGAATCTAAATGACCATTTTGCCCTCATATTAGATCTAGAGAGTGGCTTCAAGATCCGCGAAAAGAAAGCGTCCCGACACATTACGACACACTGAACGAACTGGGCCACCCACCAAGCTGACCGAACCCGTGCGTAGCACGGGGCCCCACTAGTTTAAGGCAAAAAAAGGTAAAATCATATTCCTAGAATCTCATGCCATATCGAATTGTTAACAAAATCAATGAAGAGAGAAGTAGAATGACAAGATGTTTTAATATATATTTTACGTATGATTGTAATCCACAACCATATTGTATGGTGTCATGCTTCATCATATTTTACGTATGATTGTAATCCATCACCATACTCCATGGTGCCATGCTCCATCACCATGCGTATGCACCATGATAAAGCATGACATCATAAAATATGGTTGTGGATTACAATCATACATAAAATATATATTAAAACATATTGTCATTTTACTTTTCTCTCCACACAGAGAAGAAGAATAAGAGGACCATTTTTTATCCTTCCCTGTCGACACATACCACCTTTTTTTGACTTTAATGTAGATCAATAGAATAATATAATTATTAATTTAATCTTAAAAGAATATACTAACTTAGTATTTTAGTTATAATTTTGAAAGTAATAAACATAAATGAATAAGTAAGATTGTGAATACATGCAAAACGACAAATATTGCTATTTTTAAAACATAAAATAAATGTCAAGTAATAAACATAAAGGGTTGAATTCTAAAACCAGGTTTGATATGTGGAAGTAGCACATGGGTTTTGTGGCGACTTGGCTTTGGATTGATTCGTGTGGCCGCCTCTTCCCTCGTCTCTAAAGTCACCGGCATTCACCTTTCATTAATATCCACAAAAAATAATCCGATATATCAATTCAATTATTTAATTATTACTTCTATTTAAAAGATATTTATAAGTTAAAAATAAAAAATACGAATGCATTCTATCCTGTTAATACTGACGTGCTCTAACCGAATTATGACGTAGCTTTCGAATGGAAAGAAATGGGTAGAAAAGGAGATATACAATGATAATTGTCGTTGTTGCTGACGTGTACTTAATTGCATTTGATGCTTTCTTTAACTTTTGCAAACTCTATAAGGTTGCTAGACGGATATACCCTGCATATTTCCATCATCGGTCTCTACACCACCACTTCCATAATCTATACAATCTCCACTTGAGGGACATGGTGTGTCCAAACACCTTTGAGCACCAATAGAGAGAATAACATGTAGAAAAAGTTAATAGTATGTTTATGAATGGAGAACTTTTAGTTTTTATAGTTATAATTATGCTTATACAAGAAATCTCATAACATGCTTGGTAATATGATAACTATTTTCATCAGGGAACAAATTTGAGAAACTTCACATAATGGTAAGATAAAGAAGAAAGCAAGTGATATGAGACTTATGTAATCTACTTGAAGTATATCAAGTGCATTAGATTCTTCAAATCCAAAAAATGTAAAACTATAATTCTTATATGCAATAATCTTGAAAAGTGAAGCAAATTGTTTTAGGATTAAGGATACTTCAAATAAATTCAAGCACAATAATGAAGATGTGAACAACAAAATAAGGATTTAAAGTGGTTCGGTTCACTTGATCAGAGTAATCAAGCTGCGTCCACTATAGAACCAGAGAAAGATTTTATTGATAATCTTCAATAATAAAGATTTCAACATGTATTGGGATACAATCAATGAGACATATTTATAAAGATCGTTTGACCTAATTTCTTCTAAACTACAACCCGTGAGCCTATCATCGACATAAGTGGCCAATGAACATACTAACTTGGTCCCTAAGAAATTAGATGAATTGAGGTCAAACTTCTACTAGAGGTTCATCTTGTTGCTCTTCTACTAGCAGTTTCTGATCCCACAATTGATGTCATATGTACCTTCAACCAAACTGAGACCTCTATTCCTCTAACCGAGGTCCTCTGACCGAGGTATTCCGCCAGAGTTCTTCTCACGGAGGTCCTCTGTCTTCGACCGATGTCTTCTAGTGCCCGAAGCTTTGCTTCCGATTATAAGCCTATATTTTGATCTCTTCTGATTAGAAGCCTTTCTTTTGAACAGACTCCACATCTCAACAATGTCCCACTTGGAGACTGATTAACCAATATTCTTCCACGTAAGCTTGTAACTCTAAACCTCTCTCTCTAGTCCTTGCCTTAACCTCAGTTCTATGGAAGACAATTGAAGTAGTGCATAACTTCAACTTCTCCATTGTTACTTCCTTGGTAAAAAGGCCAGCTGGATTTTTCATACCAAGGATCTTCTTCAAGTTCAAGGTACCATCACTTATCAATTCTCGGATAAAGTGATACCTCATATTGATGTGTTTCGTTCTTCCATGAAACACCAGATTCTTTCCCAGGAGAACTGCGCTATAGTTATCACAATGTAGGATGCAGTCCACATCTCAACAATGTCCCACTTGGAGACTGATCTCTTCTGATTAGAAGTCTTTCTTTTGAACAGAATCCACATCTCAACAATGTCCCACTTGGAGACTGATCAACCAATATTCTTCCATGTAAGCTTGTAACTCTAAACCTCTCTCTCTAGTCCTTGCCGTAACCTCAGTTCTATGGAAGGACAATTGAAGCCGTGCATAACTTCAACTTCTCCATTGTTACTTCCTTGGTAAAAAGGCTAGCTGGATTTTTCATACCAATGATCTTCTTCAAGTTCAAGGTACCATCACCTATCAATTATCAGATAAAGTGATACCTCATATTGATGTGTTCCGTTCTTCCATGAAACACCAGATTCTTTCCTAGGCGAAC
The DNA here is from genome assembly GCA_023525715.1 of Cichorium intybus. NCBI lineage: Eukaryota > Viridiplantae > Streptophyta > Magnoliopsida > Asterales > Asteraceae > Cichorium > Cichorium intybus. The sequence goes on from CM042012.1 coordinate 118,115,899, forward strand.
TGCACTTTGGTTATCACAATGTCGGATGCAGCCCTTTTGATCCAACCCCAACTCTAATAGGAAGTTCTTCAACCAGATAAACTTTTGCTAGCTTTTGTTGTAGCCATGTGTTCAGCTTCGATGGTTGAAAGAGAAACACTCTTCTGTAATCTTGGCATAAAACCGATTGTTTTTCCTCCAACTGAACATAATACTCCTCGAAACAAGAACGTGATAGTTTCTGCAATCATTAATATGAAAAAGACTTGAAAACATCATTTGTCATTTACGTACCAAACAATCTAACCAAAGTCCCAATCGATGCTAGAACTTCATCTGATTCAAAAAGTTTATGGGATAGCCTATTGTTGGTTGATATACATATATGATTGGCTGATATACGCTTAACCCACTTCTGATTTTGATTCAATCCATCATCGACAATTACCCTTACGTCTCAATGGACACTCTATGATTGAATACTCGTTTTATCTCAACTTTCCTAACTCTGTATTCGAGTTAAGATGTTTAATTGGTTCCTGCTATTGGAAGATATCAAACAAGGAATTCGATCCAACCTCATTTGTAAGGTTAGAAAAACACAAAACTAAGTATTTGAGTATTAATTTACAAACAATTGACGAAGTTCGTATTCTAACAAAGTCGGGGAACCCTAGACGGAGTTGTGGGCTTGTTTGAAGTTCGTATCCTCTTTGTTGTCGATGGTAGTGATAGAAGGTGTCAATGGCAGTGGATCCGGCTAGGGGAAGGAAGGAGGTGGTGGCAGAAGGGGCTAGCAGAGGTTGTTTTTGATTTTTGGGAGAAGCATTTCGGGCGAGTGAATTTGGCTTAGGGTAGGAGAGAGAGAAGAGAGAGAGAGAGAGAGAGAGAGAGAGAGAAAGAAAGAAAGAGACGAAGTGGCGTGGGGTGTATAGGGTAGGGTGGGTGGGGTTTATTATTTTTTTATTTACTAAAAAAATAAAAAGGTAAAAAGAAAAATGAAAAGGGCAATAAGGTCATTTTACCAGGGACCTCCGGTGTTTGTTTTGGAGACCACAGGGACTATTCGCGCTCGTTTTCGAATACTTGGACCAATAATGTAACCTCACAAAAACTACAGGACCTCTAGTGTAATTAACTCTTTAATTTTTTTTGATAATGATAAGCAAAACATCTTTTGCCAAAAAATAAAAAAAAAACATATACTTCACTAATTCGTGGTATGTTTTTTTCATATTATATGATCATTTTAGAATATAAATAAAGATTATTATTTGTGTGATATCGTGTTTGATCATTTTTGTTATTAGACCAATGGGTTTGATTGTCACGAAAGGCTCGTGATGACCAACATGACATCCATCACAGCCGTAAACACCATCTCGGATGTGTTGTGATGACTTGTGATGTGATGGTATGTGATCCAAATCAAGGAGGAGATCAAATAGCAAATGACTTATTTTTTTTAGAAAAAAAGTTATCACTCACTTATTTAAACAGCTAATAACAAACTAGCATTTTTATTATCATTGGATTAGTTTTTAATTAGAAAAGACGATGTTGTGTGATATTGTGATATGTATACTAGACTTGTAACACCCCATTTTTTTCATAAAGCTTTATATTGCTATGGTTTTAACATACTTAACGTACTTCATGTCTATAAGACATGAATATCAAAATGCGGTCCAACAAAAACATTTGGTTTGCAAGTTTACAACCATGGGTGTTACAAATTCATACCGAAATAAACCATAGCAAGCAAGTTAGAATTACAAACCATTGCATCAACAAAAAGTTCACTCCATCTATCATCCCATTATCTTCGCGTCATCTACTTGCTACTTATTCATCGTCACTAGAACCTGGAATACATGACATCAAAATAAAATACGTAAGACGAAGACGTCTCGTGAGCTACATGGGTTTGGACACAAAAACTTTATAAGCATAACTAAATCATTTTTCAAAACATTTATGATCATATCATATAAAGAAAAACACTTGCTGTCAAAACCTTTATAATTGAATCATATAAAAATACTTAGCTTTCCAAGGCCCTTCAAAATAAATTAAGTAACAAAATGGTTGTCATAAAACTTTCATTTTCTTTTCTTTAACTTTGACTGATATTCATCATATTTGGATTTTTATACTTAGGGCCTTAATCACTATTGGTGATACCCCAAGTCTATACTGAGATGGTGAGAACAAAATCAAACCACCTCATCATCTTTCACATGCTTTGACTGGTATCATAACATGCTTAATTTTTATACTTAGGGCATTAATACCCCAAGTCTATACCAGAATGGAGAGAACTTGATCAGTCCATCCTGGCCTCATTAGTTTAGGACATCTACTTCGCGAAGGGATAGGTACCGTCCCAGTAGACTCCTCTATAGTCCCATTTCGGGAACATCATTGCCCGGGCCAAACTTCATCCTTACATTCACATTTCTTTACATTGTTTGCTTCAAAATACCAGTCATTTATAAAAATTAACTTTACTCAAATACTCATTACGGCTCAATGCCAAAAACATTGTTTCATATTAACAAAACATTCTTTCGTAACAACATATGGCTCAAACATTTCATAGGCTAAGCGCCAAAACATCTTCCATAATTTTTATAGGCTAAACGCCAAATTATTCTTTCAAAATCTTTTATAGGCTAAACGCCAAATCATTCTTTCATAATCTTTTATAGGCTAAACGCCAAAACATTCTTTCAAAAATCTTTTATAGGCTAAACGCCAAAACGTACTTTCATACACATTTAAATAAACTTTCGTAAGCATGACTAAATAATAAAACACTTCACATTGAAAGTCACATAAAACTTTATAAACTTTTCGCCATGTACCCCAAAATGGGAAAAATGCCACATGTACTCACCTCGGTCGGCTTAGTCTTTGCCTCTACTTGCTTCTGCGCACTCCTTAGCTTCTATATTGATAATATAGAAGGTTAGTATTATATTCAAATATTAACATACTACATATGTTAACTAAGTCTCATATCTACAACCCTTATCAAAAGAGTTCATACTAGCAATATTAAGTCCACAAGGCATGGATTTTATGAACCAATTGCTCCAACTATTCAGACTTATCGACCTCAACATGTGCGTAATTAAAATTTTCAACTTGAACATGGTGTGTTCTTTACACACTCTTGATCTAGGAGATTTCAATTCCAGTCCACTTTCCAATTCCAAATGTCTAATACCAACTACATCCAGTTTCATCATATCGAGTTTTAACAAAAATCCGACTCAAAAACATATTATCTTTAACATAAACTCAACAACCAATGTTATATGATCACCAATTCTTCATCTTTTCAACTTTTCTCAAACATGCATCAAGGATTCCAACCCAATATTTAAAACTTTCATGTCATATGCGATTTTTGACTCACAACAGTGATAATAACAAGAATCTATGCTCAATCTCGTCATGCATGAGTAAAATTTTCGGATTTAGGAACTAGGGTTTGAAAATCAATTATCCCCTCTTTCAATTTCTGTCCAAAAGTCTCAAAATTTCAGGAATTTAAGTAACCTAAACATGAAATTGCACAAAAATAAGTTCTTCCTTGCTCACCCTTGCTACCGCCGGCCGTGGAGGTCCTTTTCGCCGGAGAATTCCTGTCGGCAGCGGCGTATCGGCGCTTCTGGGTTGTGGTCGTCGACCTGCTGCAGTAGCAGCTCTCCCTTCTGCACCCACTTGCTCGATCTGATGCTTGCTGCAGCCTTTCCTTTCTCTCGATCTATAGTTCACACACACACACAGTCGAGGTGTGTGTGTGTGGGTTTTAGCTTCTCGATCTCACCTCTCTTTCTTCTGGTTTGAGTTTGCGTAAATGGGAAAAATGATCGCAGCCCACAGGGATGAGAAAGGACTTAAAGGCTGATTTTAAATGAGAAAAGACGAAAATACCCTCCCCTTTCCAGACTTAAGACTAAGACGAGTCTTCTTAGTCTAAATTTTACTTGATTTTATAAGACTAAGACGAGTCGTCTTAATCTAGAGAAATTTCCAGCTTTTCTCTTTATTTGTTTCTTCAACTTTGCAGGGGAATAACTTCTTCGTACGAAATCTAAAACTTGCAAACTTTATACCTCTAGAAAGGTGGGAACGAGATCTACAACTTTGCTCTACTGACTCAGGTCTAAATGTGTATAGATTTTCTGTTATTAACCCTTGAAAATGACTCTTTGGTCATTTTTGTCACTTTTGGGCCATTTTAAAACCTTCATGTCTCCTTCGTTACAACTCTAAATGGCCTGATTCTTTTTCCTATATTTTTGTTATCTCAAATACTACCAAAGTCACCTTGATGACCCTTTCCTAATTCCCTTTAGATTTAGAGATATTAATTTTTAAAGATTGCTAAATAAAAAATTTCTCTTTAGGTCCTTTATGCGATATAATTTCTACTTGAGTTCATATGTTACTATTATTTGACTAGAGTTACTTTCTTAATAAAATAAATCTATTACGATACGTTTATGCACATATAAAATATTAGATTTAGCGGAAACCAAGTTCATATAACTCAAGAAAGTTTTAGTTGTCACAAGACTAATCTGATATTGTGCTGTGATGATGTGGAAGTAATGTAACACCCTATCACATATGATGGTGTGATGTGTACACCCTTAACTCAACAGATCTAAAAGCATCCACAGTGGAAAGACTTTTTAGGAGAGTTTTTTTTTATAAAAATACTAAAAAATTAAAAACTACTTTGTAATCTATTATAAGAAAGTTTTTTCAATATGCTCTACATTAATTGTTTATATATGTTATCTAGTTACTCTATTAATTAAATACCGTAAATTTCCAAAAGGTTGTGTACGTTTTTTTTCTTTCGGGTAATGTAACGCGGGTCATCGGGTTTCGATTGCTTCCTTTCTCGATTTATCTCCATTCTCCCACATTCCTCTATCACAGCGCTTCCTGGATTAACCGTCATTGTAACACCCGGCTTTTAAAACAAAAACACCCCTGAAAAATTTTTCATTTAAAACACAGGTTTCAATACATAAAACCATAACAAGGGGTATATTTTAATGAAAACGGGTACAAGCGTATCAAGGAGAGTATAAAATACCGTAGTCTCCTTTAAAGCCGGGTTGCTACTAACAGCATCTAAGAGTCCTACTTCACGAGTCACGAACTCTATCTTGTCCCCTACCAGTATCATGCTAACCTGCAGGGACAGTAACAAACGGTATGAGCTACAAAGCTCAGTGAATAATCAAATCTGTGGATAACACGTATGAAAACACAATCATATAACTGTCTGGATATCGAATCCAAACTCCTAGCCTTACTGGCTGACCATATATACTCTAGGATTTCACATCCTATTCTGTAGCCCTACAGGCTGAATCATAGTGACCTGTGATCAACAAGCCACGTTAGTTATTTGCATTTATAATCATGTTTAACCATTTCTGTCCCATATTTCTTAGTCACAATGGACTGCATCATATATCATGGCTAACAGCCGCACCCTGTGTCATAGCTATATAAGCTGCACCAAAGCATTATCAATGTACAATTCATAGCCTGCAGGCCGCACCAGCTGGGTTTGATAACCCCATATCATAGCCAAAAGGCTGCAACATGTACCTGTAACAAAATCATAGCCAAACAGGCTGTACCATGTACCTGTAACAAAATCATAGCCAAACAGGCTGCACCATGTACCTGTAACAAAATCATAGCCAAACAGGCTGCACCATGTACCTGTAACAAAATCATAGCCAAACAGGCTGCACCAAATATCATAGCCCGAAGGCCGCATCGGAGACATAGCCCGAAGGCCACACCGGAGTCATAGCCCGAAGGCCACATCGGAGACATAGCCCGAAGGCCGCACCGGTTGGATATACAATCCAGAAATCATAGCCATATAGGCCGCACCCATTGGATATAAAATCCAGAATTAGTTATGGCTCACGGATTAGCCGCTATTGCCTAGACGCACGGTTCCGTTCTTGTCATCGCAATGACTCACGGCTTATCCGGTCTTGTCTCTTCAAACGTATCTTTGAACTATCAATTTCGTCCCACAATCAGTTTCAACCTGTAACAACTCAATCATCATATATCACATATGGTATCAGTGAGATTACTCACCTGGATGCTAGCTGCATTAAATTCCCGGTTGTTTCTTGCCTTTACGTGCACCACAACCATTTTGTCTCATACCTATTTATCCATTTATATACCAAATGATAATAGGTTAATAATCATCTACATTGACTCTAATACACTAGAGTTCAATACAATATCATTACAAACAATGCCTAGTTAATAAACTTTCCGTTTACTAACTTTTTATGAATTTTACTATTCACCGAGGCATTGGAATCGATCTACAGTGCCCCCGAGGGGTCGGAAACTCAATATAAAAATTTTCCCAAACTTTTCAGACCATAACGAGCCTATGGTCCAAATTTGAGCTAAAACGGACAAGCCAAGCAAAAGTTAGCATTTCAAAGTCCCTGCCTGAGGGGCGCACCCCGCCCAGACATGGGCGCACTGCGCCTGGGCGCACCCCGCCAGGGGTTTGGGCGCACCGCGCCTATCGCCTGCAGAAGTCTCCTGTCCAGCCGCGATTTGTGCACTGTAGCACGCAGTTTTGGCTCATTAAGTCCTTAATCAGGTCCTTAATCGATTGGGGTTTGTTTCTAGGCTAAAACCTTATACTTTAACAAGGTTTTCAACCATCCAAAACAACCAAATCAATCAAAATGAAGAATTAGGGTTCTTAGTTCCAAAACCCCAAAACTTCAAATTCATCACTAATAGCAATCTACTTCCACTTTCTTTAGTTAAGTCCTTATTAGCATGACTTAAGAGAAGTATTACATCAACTTAACAACATAATCATCACTGCAAATGCAGTTTTGAGTTGCTACAAAACCCATCAAGAAATAACAAGCTAGAGCTTGAAGAACTAACCTTTCAAGCTTAGGAATCATCAATTCCAAGCCATAGTTCCAATTCCTTGCTTCAATCCCATGTTTTTCTGCAGAAATCGCATCCTTCTTGCTCTCAAGAATCATCCCCGTAACTGAAAATTGGCCAGTCAACAAGAGAGTCAACTCTCTCTATATACTCCAAAAATTTACATTTTTGGTCCTAAAGTTCCATTTCTTGAACTTTGACCACCAAAATCAAGTTTTATTACAATAAAACTTTCATTTCTTACATTTTTGCCACAACCAATAATATTTTTCATATTTGGTCTTTCACATGGTCAAATGACCAAAATACCCTTTTTCGGTAAAACGACCAAAAATCAGTTTTTATAACATTTTAAGTCCAAAACTCAAAATATTATTTCAAACCAAATACTTTTCTGTCCAAAAGACCATTTTACCCTTCCAAGGTAAAATGACCAATTTACCCTTTTATTATAATTATATAATAAAGCGTGTCTTGGCGTTACAAATTCTCCCCTCCTTCAAAAGATTTCGTCCCCGAAATCATACAAACAAACGAGGGTAATTCTTTCTCGTTACAATTCCGGTTTCTCATATCATATGGAAACCTTTATGGTATTGCCTAAGCACTTAACCATACTAGTCTTCTTATCTCGTGGTTATATCACCACTCGCATATTACTCATCCGGTTGTCCCGGGCACCTTAATCACTTATCTTCCTCATTTCAACATGAGGGATTCGTTAGCATTTATCACTCTATGTTCTCAAAACCATGAGACCCATAGAAAACTTTACAATCATCTTGAAGTTCATCAAGGATTTTTAATTAATACACCGCAATTCTTGCTTTTGGGATATACGGAAAGGTCCAATAAACAAGGACTCAACTTTCCTTTTTGTCCCACATCAATTTCTAGTCCTTCCGGAGGGTCACTTTGAGTTCTACTATCTTCCCTTACTTGGGGTTTCAATGGTTTTACTCGACAATCCGCATACTACTCTTGTCGATCTTGGTCTATTTCCAAGCTTTTTCGACCTTGCCAAATCTTTTATTCTGTTTGAGATACAATCTCAGGTTTAGTCAACAGCTTCTCCCCAACTTCCGTCTAGCAAATCGGCGTGCAACACGGTAGTCTATACAATACTTCCTATGAGTAAATAAAACACTAGTATAATACCTATACTAATCTACAACTTCTACCAAGGATAGACGGTCGTCTAGTTTCCGCTAGGGTCTGTTATGCCGATTTCAGGCATAACTCCTAAGGTCTTCATCATTATCTCACCTCATCAATCCATCTGGGATTCGCACACAGTACTTACTAGTACTTTTGAATTAATTATTCTTGAAATTTATGCCAAATTCAAAGAATAATTCTATTATCTCTGTCCGATACAATTCACGCCGATAACTCACGTCGACAATTTTCTTTATCTTTGTAGTTTTTCACTACTTTTCCACTCTTAATTTCTTCTTTGGTCAGTATAAATCTATACTGATTTCATCAATCAAACTGCAATCACCCATATGGTGTCATACCCATACGGTACTTGCAAAGACTTTACTACAAAGTCTATGATATTTTTCGTCCCATTTCATTTTTGGGACCGACAGTCCACATACTTCTAATGATTTGACTGTAGTTACACACAAGTCAAACATTTTTCACATGTCTTTCAATGTCTTTCTTCAGCCCCGGCCACCAACACATAGGTTTTATCGACCTATACAGTTTGGTATTGCCCCGGGTATGCTGCATATCTGATACAAAATACATCTTTTCAAGATGATTTTTATGTTTCGTTTGACTTTGGAATTCACGTTTACAACCGCCACGGGTGTTAAATCACTGTGATATTCCAACTAACTTCCGCTACTTTTCAATCATTTATTCACTTTTCACAATTTCAGACTTACACACGTCTTTCTGTGCTACCCGAATCAACTCAGGTAATCAATTTGCCACGTTCATACATGTGGATGTAACCTACAAAGGTTACTCTTTCTAATTCAAGGCATCTGTAATCACATACGCCTTTCTGAGATGGTACAAGATTTCATACCCGAAATCTCTAAGTAACCCATCTATCTTTGCTATCTCATATTCAGCTTCTTTTGATCAATTAAGTATTTCAACTTTTATGATCTTATCGCTATAAGCTTTACACCATACAAGTAGTGTTTCCAAAGCTTAAATGCCACGTTCATAATTGCTACCGCAATGTCATGCATCCACAGTCAACGTTGGATTTATTTCAATGATCCAATCCATCTTCTCCACTTAGCATCATTGCTAATGTTAGAGGTTCACACAAGGTTTATTCCAAACCTTTGCAACTTATCTGTGGTCTTTCTACCACACAGACTTTACACTTTTTCTTGGTCAACTTTAGTCAGCTAACCAGCAATCAAGGAGCAGTTTTCTACAACTCTCCTATAGTAACCTGCCAAATCCAAGGAACTACAATGTCAGTCGGATTTCTCAGGCGGTTCCAGTTTTACCACATCATCTATCCCACTGGATTTATTTCATCATCTTTGGCAGTATTATCATGCCCAAGGAGTTGAAACTTCTTTTAGCCAAATTTTTCATACTTGGAGAATTTAACATATCACTTAACTCAGTGAAGTAACTCCAGTATCTGGTACAATATACCTCATATTCAATCTGGTTTCGAGAATATCATATTCTCAGTAGTCAATGTACATACACACTAACTTATCTTTCTTCTTTTCAAACAAGATAGGGCTCCATCTGATGACACCTACAGTCATATGAGATCCCAATTTAAAAACAATTTCTTCCAATTGTTTTACCACTCTGCCATCTCTGCAGAGGCCAATCAACACAGAGCCTAGATAACAGGAACGGCTCCTAATACCAGCTTAATCATAAGCTCTTCTTGCCAATCTGGCAGAAATCTTGGAAGTTCTTTTCAAAAGAATCATCCGAAAATTATTTAAAGTAGTACACTACTTTCACCACTTTATTAAGCTTGGCCCATACCACGTATGCCAACTACAACATCATTCCTTTACTAACTCTTTTCCGAGTTTAAGCAAAGAAGCTAACCGGTATTCTCAACAACGGTCATTTACCATGGATTTTCATCCGCTCATTTCTGCTTTCTGAACCATCATGTTCATATTTCTACAATTCATGTTAGCATAATTAATTGCTAACCAATTCATAAGCACAATTGCTTCAGATTTACTGGTAGTCATCGGCTTCAGATTCATAGGGAAAATGGTCCCGTAAATCCTAGGCAGACTACTTTCCAGGTGTTCAATATCTTGAACATACTTGCTATCTACTATAGCTATTTCAAATATTTCATCCAAAATCATTGATGAAAAATTCAAACAAAACATCGAGTCATCGATCCAAAGCATAGCTTCATGGATCAAATATAACATACACGAGTTATATTCAGAACGATGATATCTGCGACCATATCAGTCTCCTCATGAGCTTCTTCCACAATTTACTGGAATGCTCATGGTACCACGGGTCCTTTTCGACCATTCGTTCCTTCTTTCTTTCCTGGGTTCATCACCCGTTACTCCACATTTAGCATGTGAGTATTTCATAAAGAAGTGATCTATAGTTCCACACTGGAACCACTTCCGTCCCATACAACAAGCTCGAGCAATCTGCTCCTATCATCTGCAATTTCAGCATGTCAACGGTAGAGTCTCAACTCTACAATTTTTCTTAGTGCCTTTCCTACACTGATCACTATACATAGTGGCTCTGTTTTGGTCCTTTCCCTATAAGGTTGGACCCAATTTGTGACAACTTCTTCTGAGAAGTCCACTTTTATTTTCTGCTTTTCTTGTAGTCTCAACTACTGTTCTTTCACCTTGAATATCAACTAAGGTGAGCAACCGATTTCTCTATCTGACCACATCAGCTAACTTTGCTCCTCAGGTGGATTTTCTGCTATTCGTCTCATTGCCCCTCGTTCAATGGAGCCTTGAGAAAGGGCTGGTTCGCCTCTTTAAGCTGCACGCCCTAAATTCCTCCCAGTAATATCCGCTGCTCATACTTCTTATACGTTAGAAGTCAGCAATAGTTAGGTTATATATGTATAATAACAACTATATACCCCTAACAGTTCATCATGTCTACTGTTTCAGGGTTTAAGTCCAGGAATCTACTCTATAGACACCTAGTTCACTTAAACCTCGGCTCTGATACCAACTTGTAACACCCGGCTTTTAAAACAAAAACACCCCTGAAAAATTTTTCATTTAAAACACAGGTTTCAATACATAAAACCATAACAAGGGGTATATTTTAATGAAAACGGGTACAAGCGTATCAAGGAGAGTATAAAATACCGTAGTCTCCTTTAAAGCCGGGTTGCTACTAACAGCATCTAAGAGTCCTACTTCACGAGTCACGGACTCTATCTTGTCCCCTACCAGTATCATGCTAACCTGCAGGGACAGTAACAAACGGTATGAGCTACAAAGCTCAGTGAATAATCAAATCTGTAGATAACACGTATCAAAACACAATCATATAACTGTCTGGATATCGAATCCAAACTCCTAGCCTTACTGGCTGACCATATATACTCTAGGATTTCACATCCTATTCTGTAGCCCTACAGGCTGAATCATAGTGACCTGTGATCAACAAGCCACGTTAGTTATTTGCATCTATAATCATGTTTAACCATTTCTGTCCCATATTTCTTAGTCACAATGGACTGCATCATATATCATGGCTAACAGCCGCACCCTGTATCATAGCTATATAAGCTGCACCAAAGCATTATCAATGTACAATTCATAGCCCGCAGGCCGCACCAGCTGGGTTTGATAACCCTATATCATAGCCAAAAGGCTGCAACATGTACCTGTAACAAAATCATAGCCAAACAGGCTGTACCATGTACCTGTAACAAAATCATAGCCAAACAGGCTGCACCATGTACCTGTAACAAAATCATAGCCAAACAGGCTGCACCATGTACCTGTAACAAAATCATAGCCAAACAGGCTGCACCAAATATCATAGCCCGAAGGCCGCATCGGAGACATAGCCCGAAGGCCGCACCGGAGTCATAGCCCGAAGGCCACATCGGAGACATAGCCCGAAGGCCGCACCGGTTGGATATACAATCCAGAAATCATAGCCATATAGGCCGCACCCATTGGATATAAAATCCAGAATTAGTTATGGCTCACGGATTAGCCGCTATTGCCTAGACTCACGGTTCCGTTCTTGTCATCGCAATGACTCACGGCTTATCCGGTCTTGTCTCTTCAAACGTATCTTTGAACTATCAATTTCGTCCCACAATCAGTTTCAACCTGTAACAACTCAATCATCATATATCACATATGGTATCAGTGAGATTACTCACCTGGATGCTAGCTGCATTAAATTCCCGGTTGTTTCTTGCCTTTACGTGCACCACAACCATTTTGTCTCATACCTATTTATCCATTTATATACCAAATGATAATAGGTTAATAATCATCTACATTGACTCTAATACACTAGAGTTCAATACAATATCATTACAAACAATGCCTAGTTAATAAACTTTCCGTTTACTAACTTTTTATGAATTTTACTATTCACCGAGGCATTGGAATCGATCTACAGTGCCCCCGAGGGGTCGGAAACTCAATATAAAAATTTTCCCAAACTTTTCAGACCATAACAAGCCTATGGTCCAAATTTGAGCTAAAACGGACAAGCCAAGCAAAAGTTAGCATTTCAAAGTCCCTGCCTGAGGGGCGCACCCCGCCCAGACATGGGCGCACTGCGCCTGGGCGCACCCCACCAGGGGTTTGGGCGCACCGCGCCTATCGCCTGCAGAAGTCTCCTGTCCAGCCGCGATTTGTGCACTGTAGCACGCAGTTTTGGCTCATTAAGTCCTTAATCAGGTCCTTAATCGATTGGGGTTTGTTTCTAGGCTAAAACCTTATACTTTAACAAGGTTTTCAACCATCCAAAACAACCAAATCAATCAAAATGAAGAATTAGGGTTCTTAGTTCCAAAACCCCAAAACTTCAAATTCATCATTAATAGCAATCTACTTCCACTTTCTTTAGTTAAGTCCTTATTAGCATGACTTAAGAGAAGTATTACATCAACTTAACAACATAATCATCACTGCAAATGCAGTTTTGAGTTGCTACAAAACCCATCAAGAAATAACAAGCTAGAGCTTGAAGAACTAACCTTTCAAGCTTAGGAATCATCAATTCCAAGCCATAGTTCCAATTCCTTGCTTCAATCCCATGTTTTTCTGCAGAAATCGCATCCTTCTTGCTCTCAAGAATCATCCCCGTAACTGAAAATTGGCCAGTCAACAAGAGAGTCAACTCTCTCTATATACTCCAAAAATTTACATTTTTGGTCCTAAAGTTCCATTTCTTGAACTTTGACCACCAAAATCAAGTTTTATTACAATAAAACTTTCATTTCTTACATTTTTGCCACAACCAATAATAATTTTCATATTTGGTCTTTCACATGGTCAAATGACCAAAATACCCTTTTTCGGTAAAACGACCAAAAATCAGTTTTTATAACATTTTAAGTCCAAAACTCAAAATATTATTTCAAACCAAATACTTTTCTGTCCAAAACACCATTTTACCCTTCCAAGGTAAAATGACCAATTTACCATTTTATTATAATTATATAATAAAGCGTGTCTTGGCGTTACAGTCATGGACATCTTCCTCTCCACTCTCGCCCGTCCGTCGACATCTTCAACAGCTCCGATTGGTGTGGGATTCTCCGCCGGTTACCCAATCGCAACCACATTCGCCTCTTCTCAAAAACCGACGGAATCCGGTGGTGGTTCGGTGGTCACTTCGGGTTGGTTTTGGATCCTATTCTTCACCATCGCTTTACATCTCCACCACCTGCCAGCAGCTCCCGATCGGCATCTCCACTGCAACTCCCGATCATCACGCCTTAACCCTTCTCGATTTTCCATCACCGTTGGAGCTCCTTCTGCTCCCACAGGTAAATCTTTTTTTTGGATCCTGTTTGAGCGAATAGAAAGCCCTAACTTCGATTGCAAGGTGATATGGCTTCAACAATCGTAATTTTCTCTCTCCATTTGATTGAAAGGGATTCCGATTTTGGGTTTTTAGAGTTTGTTTTTGGTTTTTCTGCTTCTCGATGTAGTTTTTTGTCGCTGTTGGGGTCGAGCCCTGGTGGACAGTTCGCGAAGTTATTGATGGATGCTCTGACTCCCAATCTGGTGGCTGGATCCAACAGTGAAGATGGTTTGATTCGAGACCCGGCTGCTGATGAATTTTAGAGTAATTTCTTGACGGTGAATCATCAAACTAATAATCAAATGGTAGATTTAAGCGGGTATGTTTTTTTTGAACCGTTTATACTTATTCCATCACTCATTTGTGTATTGCTGATTTCTATTTGCGATGGTATGTTTCAGTGATTTCAAATGACTCAACATCGTTACGTAGTGAAGTTTAGTTTTTTTCCGGTGATAGCTATTGATTACCATTTAATTGATTTCACTGGTTTCTTTTACTTCTAATTGCCTTCTACAATTGATTTTAAAACTACTTTATGATGGGTCCAATATATAGCAATGTTGAATTTGTGGGCCTTTCTTTACGTGATGTGATGTAGCATATGAAACTATAATACATTTTCCACAAAAACTTAACTATGAATATGCAGTTTGGGGATTTGGATGACAACTCCTATAGATATATCAATTTCCATTGAACAACCTCAATATTTATTTCCCAACAACTGATCTTAGCAACCACTTGGTCATGATGATAAACCGACGAGGGAAACATCCGGTGCTATGCAGCCTATGCCTTCATTTGATGTTATTTTTATTTAGGGTTGAGGTAAACAAATCTGGAAGTTATTTTTATTTAAGGTCATAATTTGTAATAAAAAAGGAAAATGTCCAAATGACAATCAAAGTATTAAGTATATTAGCACCTGATAGAACCAAGTTATCATTGTTTTTTCACATTTTCAGTCAATTATTACCACTAATTAGTTGCCTCTTGATTATTTTGGAAACTTTTGCAGGACCGACCATAGTAGATTGCCTCTTGATTCTATCTTCAGACTTTTCATTGATGTTACTTCTTGCAGGAGGTTAAGTAGATGATGATTTAAACATGGCTGATTGCTTCAAAATACCTTTCACAAAATGCTTAGGTAACTTCTAATTTATAGTCACACCATTTTTTGTATTTTTTTTGGATTAAATGCAAGAAATAGTAACGTACTTTCATTGATTTGTTTATTATAGCATCCTGCTTTCACTTCTTCCTATTAATGTATCATATTTTGAAAATGAGCAGGTTCTCACTGTTATAACTGGGTACATTTTTTAAGTATTATTATATAACAAGAAAAATTGGGAGTACAATGAGCAGGTCTTTCAAGGTACAATGTGTTACTAAGAAAAGAAATCAGAAGTGCAATGATGTAATAGGAAGAAGTGAAAGCAGTGAAAGAAACAACCGCGTAAGTTTACTTCTTGGTTCACAAGTTCCATGTTTACAAAGTCGTGTCGGTGATTCCCAAATATATCCGGTAATAAACTACAAATATATTCTTTTGATGAATTAATAATTTGCTATCCCCAAAAGCTTTACAGAAAAGAAGGTGATAACTCCAACCGGTAAGCTAGCTTCTGACCCATATGAAGTGAACTTCAATTTATTCATTCATTTATCATTAATTTAATTATTTTTCTTGGTTTTTGGTTTGTGTGAATGTAGCTTCAGTATACACAGATGTAGATTTTCCTAAGAGATTATATGGTTTCTCTGTTATTTGGAAGTACTTAAATTCAAACCAGCTTCTTTTCTTGATTTCGATTTTTCATTTTTAAGTAAACCCTATTTTATTTGTGTTACATACCACAGCACAATCATTTTGGATTTATCTATGTCAAATCAAATTATGTTTTATTATTCCATCCTTTTGTAGAGGTGAGAGTATGGAAAATGCATCGCGAGCATGTTGTAAAGGTATCAAAATCGGAAAGATTCTTATTCATAGAGAAGCAACATAATTTACTCTTTCAATATCAATATAGCCAATGTGGTTTAATTTTTACCAATAATAGCAACGTACTTACATTCTTTTAACCTATTATGCAGTTAATATATGAAAAACTGCCACCAGATATACTTTACAAGATTTAAACTCTATTTTCAACTTTACTTAATTGACAAATTTGGAGTTATCACCTGCTTTTTTGATTTGGTGGTTTTGAATAAAGGAAGGTAAATAACATACGGCTGCGCAGTGTACTGTAAATTTGGAGTTATCACTAATACCCTCAATCTCTTCCTTTATTTCTAATTTGGTGGTTTTGAATAATTTTAGGGTGTGGGATCGACTAATCCAATTGATACGACATTAATACCCAATTGGGACAGCATCTCCGAAACAGGAGATAGATAAAACCACGGGGTACTCGAAACCGCGAAAAGTTTTTCTTGCATTTATCCGGACCCGTGCTCTAGCAATCCGGAACCCGTGCGGAGCACGGGGTCCCACTAGTTATAATTAATTTAAAACAAATAAAACCCCATCATAATTGACAAAAAAAAACTCTTGAAAAAACTTATCGAAACTTATAACTCTCATTGGCATCGACCTGTATCATAAAGTTTCAACCTTTTGGGGTTTCATAGAAATAATATTAAAATAAAAGCCATCTGAAACCAGTGGAAAATCGGTTTCGAGAACAGATATGATCTAAATTGTCGTTACCTTGTATCTTCTTCTCATAGCCATGAGTTAAAATACTTATACACCACGACCCTTACCAATATCCAAGAGGCATCCACGCCCACCTTCTCCTCCACCACTCCACCCTACAAAAATGGCCACACTTCTCTCTCATAATCCTCCACCACCACCGCCTTCCCCTCTTCTCACCATTTTCCGGCGACATGTCAGCTTTCTCAGTCAAATTCCTCGCACCAAATTCCTTTCTCAGTCCCATAACCAATATCAGCGCCACCAGGCTCTATGCAACTCCATCGCAAACCGCCGTGCCTGCTCCCGCTCAGGCGCCGGAGGAGATCACCGCAGAAAGACTGGAACCCAGAGTGGAAAAGAAAGGTGGGTATTTTGTACTGAAAGAGAAGTTCCGGCAAGGTATCAATCCACAAGAAAAGGTGAAAATCGCTGCTGAACCGATGAAACTGTTCATGGAAAATGGGATTGAGGATCTTGCAAAAATCCCATTCGAAGAAATCGATAAATCTAAGGATACTAAAGACGATGTTGATGTCAGACTCAAATGGCTTGGTCTGTTTCATAGAAGGAAGCATCAATGTAAGCCCAATTTAGATCTTGCTTACTGTTCATACCTTTTAACATATTTCCAAGATTCGAACTTCCATAAAAATCGTAACTTTCGATTCAAGAACAATTCGGAATCCTTTATTCCTTAGTATTTAGATCAAACAAGAAGATACCCATCTGTTAATCTTTGATTCCCATTTTCTTTCAAGCTCTAATCCTGTTATCAATGGCGTCTTATGTGCAGATGGTCGATTTATGATGAGATTGAAGCTTCCAAATGGCGTAACAACAAGTGCCCAAACTCGATACTTGGCTAGTGTCATAAAACAGTACGGCGAACAAGGCTGTGCTGACGTCACCACACGTCAAAACTGGCAAATTCGTGGTGTTACACTACCTGATGTTCCGGCAATCTTAAAGGGTCTCGATGAAGTCGGTTTAACAAGTCTTCAAAGTGGTATGGACAACGTTAGAAACCCAGTTGGCAACCCACTTGCGGGGATCGATCCTCATGAAATTGTGGACACAAGACCTTATACGAATCTATTATCACAATTCATCACTGCCAATTCGCGAGGGAATCCCGAGTTCACCAACTTGTAATTTTCTTGGATCTTGGAGTACTTTTTGAGTACTTTCTTCACTTTTGGTTACAAAAAAGATGTATTCTGACTTTTGATGTGTTCTTTTTAGGCCACGGAAGTGGAATGTGTGTGTGATTGGTTCACATGATCTTTACGAACACCCTCATATCAATGATCTTGCGTACATGCCAGCCACGAAAGATGGTAGATTCGGGTTTAATTTGTTGGTGGGTGGGTTTTTTAGCCCGAAAAGATGTGCGGAGGCGATCCCGCTCGATGCATGGGTCCCGGCTGAAGACGTTGTCCCGGTTTGTGGCGCGATTCTTGAAGCGTATCGTGATCTTGGTACAAGAGGGAATAGACAAAAGACTAGAATGATGTGGTTGATCGATGAACTTGTAAGTCAAATTTTTTGAAATTTTGGGTAAAACGGTAACATATTTATTCTTGAAGGGCTAGTTTTGATGATTTTGGTAACTTTCGGGTGCAGGGTGTAGAAGGGTTTAGATCCGAAGTGGTTAAGAGAATGCCGGAACAAGCATTGGAGAGGGCATCGACCGAAGATCTTGTGGACCCAAAATGGGAGAGACGAGATTATTTTGGTGTGAACCCACAGAAACAAGAAGGCCTCAGTTTTGTGGGCATTCATATTCCTGTGGGCCGCGTCCAAGCTGATGACATGGACGAGCTTGCACGGTTAGCCGATGAGTACGGCTCAGGTGAGCTTCGGCTAACCGTGGAGCAGAATATCATAATTCCAAATGTAGAGAACTCGAAAGTCAAAGCATTGCTTGACGAGCCTCTTTTGAAAGAAAAGTTTTTGCCCGAGCCACCTATTTTGATGAAAGGGTTAGTGGCTTGTACGGGTAACCAGTTTTGCGGGCAGGCGATAATTGAGACAAAAGCGCGTGCGTTGAAGGTCACAGAAGAAGTCGGGAGACTTGTTTCTGTGACCCGTCCGGTGCGAATGCACTGGACGGGCTGCCCGAACACATGCGGGCAGGTTCAAGTGGCGGATATAGGGTTCATGGGATGTATGACTAGGGACGAAAATGGAAAGGTTGTTGAAGGAGCTGATGTTTACTTGGGAGGTAGAATTGGAAGTGATTCACATTTGGGGGATATTTATAAGAAGGCTGTCCCTTGTAAGGACTTGGTGCCCTTAGTTGTGGACATTTTGGTTGATAAATTTGGTGCTGTTCCAAGAGAAAGAGAAGAGGGAGAAGAATGAGAAGAATAATGGTGCACAGGTAACAAGTGTACAACCAAATGAAATGGAGGGGCTAAAAGTGAAAAGTTGAAATATTGCCTGAGTGGTACAGTGAGTTTGTTTATTGTTGTCCAAAATTCAACACATATATCTTTTACTTTTGCTAATTCAATAATTTGTAATAATAATTATGTAGAAGTTGGGGATTCATTCGAGACTGGTTTAACCTTTTTATTTAATGTTCTCTCCGGTTAATAAATAATAGCTATTATCTACGATTAAAAAAAAAAACTTTGCTAGTGTAACAATTAACCAAGCCTCTAATATTGTTATGTTTGGGCTTAAGTAGCATGTTGTCTGTTGGTCTTGGACATAATGGTATATTCAGTGAGACAAAAAGGAGATTTGGGGCCTATTGTTAAAAAAAGCTGGGGCAAAATATCTATAAGAACTTGGGGAATTTTGGATAATTTCGTGGGTTGTATATAAAATATATATTTTTTTAATTTGTAATTCCGATCACATTACCTGGAATTAACGGTGAGAGAGGTTCTTGAACCGGCCCGACCGACCCGGAATGAGAAACCGAAAAATGAAAATTTAAGGAACCGATGACCAAACCAATTTACATATTTGGTTCTGGTTTTGGTTTGATTCTATGTTTAGTTTTCTTTGTATTTAGGAACGAGATCGGTTCCGGGCCGAACCGATCGTAATCGAAAAAACCAAAAATGAAAAATCAATGAATCAAGAACGGAACCTATTTACATGTTTGGTTCCTATACGATTTCGTTTCGGGGTTGTATCGTTGGGTATTTTGCTCATCCCTATTTGAAGTTACACAAAATCACGTTTGAGATAACTCAAGAAAAAACCATTTTGATTTCGAAGAAAATAAGATGCACAAATACAAAATAACTCATTAACTTGTTTTTTCATGCTTTTAGAGAAAATATATTTGTAGAGAAAAATGGAAATATGTATCAATAGTGTTATGCAAAACCGAATTATACATGTATATATACACTTAGCAGTTAAATTAAGGGTGTGTTTGGCATTGTGTTAGAAATTAACTTATTGATTTATTGATTTTTTGAAAAGTCAATAAGTTAAAAAAAGTGTTTGAGAAACAAATAAGTCATTTTAAAACCTCATTTTTGAAGCCCTTAAAAAGTCAATAAGCTATACGTAAGGAGAGTGTAACTTATTGACTTTTGGAAAAACTAGAAACTTTTTTTAGACCAAAATACTCTCCTTTATTTACCCAAACACTTTTTTAAAAACAACTTATCAACTTATACTTTCTTGCCACCACATAAGTTTATCCAAACATTTTTTTTAAAGAAAACACATTTATGAAAAGTCATAAGTTAATAAGTACTTTTGCCCAAAAATGTTTATTGAGTTAAATAAGCAATCCCAAAACACCTCCTAAGTTGTATGGCGGAAGAAGTAGTGCTCAATGGGAACAGACATGCCGGTTGGGTTTTAGCAGAAAAACCAACGAATGAATATATCTATTACATATTGATCTTGTTTCAAGCCGTTGACAGAGTCCCTGGAAACCCACCAAAGACGGTGTCCTCAAAATTAGTTTATACAAGTGCGCACTCCATATCTCGAAGCTAATATTATATATATTTTTTCCATTACTATATACCTTTTTGCATACTTTCCAAAGATTATATAGAAATTTTACTATTTTTATACATTGGAATTATATATATGATAGAAATTAGATTTTGGCAAGTCTTAAACCAATACAAATCCTAGTAAATCTAAATGATTTGCTTATTGAATTAGTCTTTCATTTTTCTAATTCATGGTTCATACAGACAACTAAAATTTTCGATCAAAACTCGGCCTTTTTAGGGATTGAATTTCGTTGTTTTATTTCTATAAAAAATTGTATGTTTCTTTCAATATACAAATGTATCTTCTTCATGGACCACGGTCCATGGATAAATCATAACTTTTACATCCAATCTAATTTGGGACCTAAATTAATCTGAATTGTGATCTAAATAATTTATATTATTGGATAGTGGATCAATAGTGTATTTATATAAACAAAGAATACCGAAACTTCATTTTGTGAAATAACATAATCCGTTCTTTCCAATTATTTTAGAATATAGTAATATACTATTCTACCATGTATTTAACCTAATTTGAAGATTTATTCAAGTATTAATAAAAAGTGTCGTATATGTGGTTTTCCCGGTTTTCGGGTTTCCACTCTATCTCTCGATGTTCGTTGTGATTGTTGTTCATGTTCTTGATCATATTAGAACATACTCTAATGACTTTATGTTGTCACCAAATATCTAGTACAAGCTCTATATCATTTTAGATACTTATAGAAAGAAATGTTGCAATACTTTGTATAATCCACACGAAACCAACACAATTACACAACCACGAGGAACGCAAAAAGCTTATTGTGACAGTTAAGTGTACACACATACCTTATATGATAACGCCAACATATATTTAAATAGATTTCACTAGCTTGTATAGAATAACAACTTCTTTTATACTAAATTGTCTAGAAGTGTTTTCAAATATCCTGAACTTGGCAGTTAACTTATTTGAATCGTTGTCAATAGTCAAAAGAAAAAACATGTTCTTTAATTAAAAGACATATTATATTTACATAATCATATAACTTTAAAAAAAATAAAATAAAGTATCCATCACCTCTGAAGCGTTGGAGTGAATTTTCAGGCCCCGCGTATCCCCTTTTGGTAGTTTAGCTGGGAAAACTTGTGTAAAACGCGGAACAAACATAACTTTTAGATCCATGAAGAAATCATTGTACAGTACAAGATACTGATGCAATGTCGATAACGGTTTACTTTGTTGGTAAGGAAGCGCATACACGTGTACGCGTCAGATTAAAGCAACTCGGATTCCTATACTACATATAAAAGCACGGAAACCCCACACCTATACGATACTTGACCTCAATTTCACAAATATATACATTCGAATCAATCAATATTATATCAAATTATCCGCTTTCGTCTTTCAATTTTCGAATCATTTCTGATATTCAAGTGATCAATCCCCGGTTAACCGGAAAACAAGCTCCGATCATCGTCACCAGTAGCCATGGGCGGTTCGCATAGTCGTGAAGGTCTCGATCTCTCCGATTCAGATGATTATGAAGACAGAGAGGATCAATCAGAAGAGGAAGAGGAATATGAAGACGCGCAAGAGGAACATAAAACAGCTCCGGTCAAGTCTGTGGACGATCTCGATTCGAAGCTTAAAGCGCTTAAGCTGAAATACTCTTCTGCACAAAACCCTAATTTGAAGAACGCGGTGAAGCTGTATCTTCATATCGGTGGTAACACTCCTAAAGCTAAGTGGATTGTTTCTGAAAAACTTACTAATTATAAGTTTGTTAAGGTTAGTAAAATTGAAGATGCTGATGATGACGAGATTGATTATGACGATGATGATGAGAGGAGTGAGGGTTTTTGGATTTTGAAAGTAGGTTCTAAGATTAGAGCTAGGGTATCGGTCGATATGCAATTGAAAATGTTTGGAGATCAGCGTCGTATTGATTTTGTTGAAAGCGGAGTGTGGGCGATGAAATTTATGCGAGATGAAGATTACCGTGAGTTTTTGACTAGGTTTCAGAATTGTTTATTTGAGAATGTGTACGGTTTGAAGGCTACCGATGAGAATAAAGTGAAGGTATACGGAAAGGATTTTATCGTTTGGGCGAAACCGGAGGTCGCAGATGACTCCATTTGGGAGAAGGACGATGAAGAGCTATGGCGAACTCCGACGAAGTCGACTCCACAGAGGAGTAGTAACGATTTGTTGGAGGAGTTCGAAGAAGCAGCATCTGATGGTGGAATACAGAGTCTAGCATTAGGAGCTCTCGACAACAGTTTCCTAGTAAACGAATCCGGTGTGCAGGTGGTAAAGAATTTCAGCCATGGAATCCATGGAAAAGGTGTTTATGTTAAGTTCGATAACGGGAGTAAGAACGTCGGTGGTTCTAGCGGACAATATTCAAATCAAACTCCTCGGAAAGCTCTACTGATGAAAGGCGAAAGCAACATGTTACTCATGAGTCCAGCAAAAAGCGGAAAACCTCATTCGAACTCCATAAACCAACTGGATATAGAAACAGGGAAGATCGTCACCGAATGGAAATTCGAGAAAGACGGAGCAGATATCCACATGAGAGACATTACAAACGACACAAAAGGCTCACAGTTAAATCCTTCTGAATCAACCTTCTTAGGTCTAGACGACAACATTTTATCTCAGTGGGATATGAGAGATCGAAGAGGAATCGTTCAAAACATCGCACAATCAGATTCTCCGGTTTTAAACTGGACCAAAGGTCACCAGTTCTCTCGAGGTACGAACTTCCAGTGCTTTGCTACCACCGGCGACGGTTGCATTGTCGTCGGATCTCTCGACGGGAAGATCCGGTTGTACTCGACGACTTCCATGAGACAGGCGAAGACGGCTTTTCCAGGGCTCGGTTCCCCGATCACTCACGTTGATGTGACGTACGACGGTAAGTGGATACTGGGCACCACCGACACCTACCTCATTCTAATCTCTACTCTGTTCACCGACAAAGATGGAAAAACAAAAACCGGATTCAGCGGTCGTATGGGGAGCAAAATCCCAGCTCCGAGATTACTGAAGCTAACTCCGGTGGATTCACACACCGCCGGGAAGCAGAATAAGTTTCACGGTGGCCGGTTTTCATGGGTACGTACGCTAACTAGTAATTTATTCTGTCTAATTTTTATATGAGGTGAGTTTTGGTGACGAGTGTCGATTATCTTTTCAGGTGACGGAGAGTGGGAAGCAAGAGCGGCACCTGGTGGCGACGGTGGGGAATTTCAGTGTGATTTGGGATTTCCGGCGGGTGAAGGACAGTGGACATGAATGCTACAAGAATCAGGAGGGTTTGAAAAGCTGTTACTGTTATAAGCTAATGGCGAAGGATGAATCGATTATAGAGAGTCGGTTTATGCATGATAAATATGCGGCGGTTAGTGACTCGCCGGAAGCGCCGTTGGTGGTGGCGACACCCATGAAGGTGACCTCTTTCAGCATGTCCGATGGAAAAGGCAAAAGGCGATATTAGATACATCCCATATGTCTACACATGAGCTGTTTATATCATTTTCAGTGAGATATTATGTGGTTCCTGTTGATGATTTTATTTGTTGTTTTTGTTTTTTTTTTTATGTTGACTTTGCAAAGATAGAAGGATTGGCGTTGTTTGTGCAGTTGAAGATATTGTTTTCTATTGTTTGATTATCAAATTAACTTCTCTACTTGGAGCAAGCGTGCAATATTTTGACTGCGATATTTTGAATTTATACAATATTTTGAATTTATTTAACAGTTATCTTTTTGTGTCATAAAAATAAAGTCGCTCAAATTTATAAAAATCATTCAAATTCTATACAATCGTCCGAGCTTATACAATCATTCGAGTTTATACAACCGCTCATGTTTATTGACGTATATAACTTGACGTCTTTTACCAACACATTGATACCTCTTTTACCAACACATGTTCGTGACATCGAACATTTCGCAGTCTGAATCCATATTCTCACTTGCACTTTTCCCGTTGTGGAAGTTTCGCATCTACCGTAAGCAATTTGATGTTGCCTTGATTTCTCAACATTTCATAATGTCATATAGGATATAATGTCAAGTTTGTCCAGAAGGTGTTCATCGCACCAGCCCATCATTGCATAGGCCACAAGGCATTTATCAACTCGTACATTATTACCACGTTCGTAATAGTTGTGAAGGCACAAGGGTGTAGTCCTCGACACGTCCGACATCTGTATCCTCTTATTTCCTTTCTTCCATTACTTCTGTCAACATATTCCCACCAAGAGAATTTTAACTTAGGGTTCTTGAAAACATGTCGGGTTTCCTCCTCACCCTCCTGTCGTCACAAAGATTACATGGCCTTACTGTTGGGATCGGTTACAGCTTTACTGCAAGAGACACCGATCAACCACGACTAAGTACTTCAAACAAACGATCAATCTTCACAACTATCTAGACTAGAGAGAAAATAAAGAATAAGTTAAGAAACACAAGGATATAAAATGGTTCACCTAACAACGGGTCAAGCTACGTCCACTGTAAAACCCGAGAGAGTTTTCATTAATAAACTTCAACGTTTTACAAGAGACAAACTAAGACTATCACTAACACAATGTTCACATCTTGAGCATTGGATCTACTTGACATACAACATTGTGAAGGACAGTGAGATGTATATAAAGCATAATATGGATGTCCGAACACGCATGTCCGAACACGCAAGGTCTTGGGCAGGAAATGCCAAACTAGAGCTGAGCACCTAGTCGCTTTATAGTCTGAGAAGCGACCATACCATGCTCCCCATGCTGCCGTGACACAATTGAGATTGTGCCTTCATGTATTCCCAAGATAATCTGACAGCCTATGTGACAACTGATGGAGTATAGGCAAACAATAAACTTAAACTCTTAAGTTCACATGCAACCTAATAGGATCTATGTTTTCTCTATTGAACCTATAACTAAGAACCTAAGGGCATATAATGAAGATTCTTAAGAAGGTTTATAAACTACATACCTTTTATCTCTTGGAAGCAAGCACCACAAATGTCGTGCCTCTAATGGCACACACCTAAACACAAGCAAGCAAGAAAACAACTCAGAGAGAGGAGGGGGATGATGAGAATGGCGCAAGATATGTGGTTCCAGGGCTCTCTATTTATAGCCCCAGAATGATAAGTCATAAGGCTTATACTGTAACATCCGCATTTTGGGCCTAAGAATTTTGGGCTTAAACTGACAAATAAAACTTAATTTGTAAATAAAGAAAAAAACAAATGAATAAATAAATTTAGTATTTTGTTATATTTTTAAATTGTGGATAAATGAGCCAAATATAGTTTTGAAATCTATTTGTAACAAAATATGAGAAATTTTGTCATAAGGACTAAAACTGTCAATTTGGCCAAACTTACCCTAAGTAGATTTGAATAGTCATGGATTTGGTAGAATTAGAAGATATTATGAGGGAATTTATGTAGAAACTTAGAGTAAATTAAATAAGGCCTTAAGTTTATATTAATGACCAAACTGCAAAGAATTTTAGCATAAGGGACCATTTGTGTCAATTTAGGAAACTAAGGGTTAGTGTTGACCAAGTCAAAGACTTAAGTGAAATAAATAATTGTATTTGGGGCATAAGTGTGAATTTAGAGACTTTTAGTTAGAAAAATAGACTTTATAGGTGTTGGGTGAAGTAAGACCAAACTCTAGGGACCCTTTTTGCCAAATCTTAAAGTATGTGAGGTTTTTGATGGGGGTTCTCCCCATTCCAGCCATTACCCACGATTTTTAGAGCAAGAGAGGGAGAGAGAAGGTGATTTTATAGAGATCTTGGAGGATGAATGCTAGGGTTTGAAGATTTATCAAAGTTCTTGAAGTTTCTAGCCAATCTAAGGTATAAACCCTTCATCTTTTAGTTTTGGATTTCGAGATAGGGTTTGTGGTTGGACCCAATCCGAGTTTTTGTGTTGGGATGAGGTCTTTCCTATGATTCCCAATGTTTGTTTGATGTTTCTAAGTTGTTGGGATCTACATTCAATCCATGGATGATCTAGAACCAATAGTTAGATTCAAATGGGTGTTACGAACCCTAGAAATTGGGGATTTATTGAATAGTTGAAGAATCTAGAAATTGATGGATAAATATGGTAGTTTTGGATGAGGGGATTCATTTCTAATGATTCCCTAAGGATTCCAACCTTTGAATTTTAATCTTAAACCTTGAATCACTAGAATATGAGATTTGGTTGTTGAAATGGGCTTTATTTATGAGTTTGATGAATAGACCTTTTGGGTTTAATGGAGGAAAGAATTATGGTATCATTTTGGAAGTAATAATGGGGTAAGGATCATTCCTAATGATTCCATGGAATGGAAGAAGGAATCTCCACTTGTAGTTATCAATTGATGGATTGGAATTGGGTATTCCATGGGTTTTAACCATTTGGATCAATGATTGGAATTGGGAATTCCATAAGGCTATCTTCTTTAGAATTATGTGGGAATGACTCCTTTAAGGGATGACCTTGGTTAAGAACTTAATTGGGTACTTGATGGTGTTAAGTGTAATGATTGACTTGGAACATAGTTCATGAATCACTTGTTAAGAGATAAGAACTTGAATCGTGATTTCCATTTGTTTGAGTCATGAACACTTGAATTGGGAGCTGAATACTTGGATATGAATTATTAAATGTGTATTTTCATTTATAATTAGTCTTGGGTTGAATTGGGGCTTGAATTGGGTCAAAAGGGAGCGAAAATGAGCAAAAACGAAGCTACAGCGTGCGGAACACGACCCGTGTTGCAGAACACGGCCCGTGTAAAAGGGTCTGTGCAATCTGCTGGTCCTGACACGAGCCGTGTCAGGGGAGCACGACCCGTGTCAGCTGGTTTTCCATATTTTCATCATTTTTGGGTTTTAAGCCTTATGGGTTGGGCCTTGGGTCCTTGTTTTGATGTCAAACTTTAGGAATGTTTTAACTAAGATTTTCCTTATATTAGAGAGTCAAGGACTTCATTTTGAGATGGTGGATGATGGTTCCCTTTTATATTAAGAGAAGTATTAGTGGTGTGACTTTTAGATGAAACGAGTATGATACCTTCCATTCTTGTATTGTAGGAAGGAGATATGTTGTTATGACTTGGAGGTGAGACTAAGGACTTGAGCTAGCACTCAACTAAGAGGATTTGATGGATGAGATGATGTCTAGGAGCGCCTCCAAATGCATCAAACCATGTGTGGAGTTAGTGTTGACTCGTCTGTTGACCTTGGGTGAGTTTACCGGGAGTACACATCCTTCCCACTATCATTTGTGTGTGTTAACAATTACTTTTCATGCATGTTATTATGTGCAATGTGTTATATGATTACTACTTATGCATTGCATGAAAATGAGTTTCTAAAGATGAATTTTAATAAAGATGATAATGATGTTTTGAAAGACGTTTTGAGCATCCTATTTGTGCATTGCATTGCATATAGGATGGGATTGACCGTGTGAGACCTTGAGACCGAGTTTTTCCCTTTTCTCATTTAAAGAGGGTGAGTATGAGTATGAGTTTGACCCTTTTCTCAATTAAAGAGGGTGAGTATGAGTTTTACCATTCTCTAAAATAAAGAGGGTGAGGAGAGTTTGTTCCCGACAATAGGGAACCGCATGAGGAAGTTGCTAACCCTCATGGGGCTAGTGTGATGACCACTAGTTCTAGTTTAACCTATACGGGGATCAAGTGACATGCTTTGTGCGTGTCATTTGTGAACTTAGGTAGGTGCCATTGAGGTGAGTTGGACTTTTATGAGATGGAAGTGGGTTGGGATAGTTGCATCATGCACTGCATTTGCATATCATAACTATCTATTTTGAGTAAACATTTATGATGTTTTAAATAACTTTTGAAGTGTGTGTTAAAACTATTTTTGGGGGTTGTCCCGAGTGTGGTAGTTCACTACTCACTTGAAATGGGTCAACCTCGGGTAAACTCACTAGGCATTTCAATTGCCTAACTTATTTTGATGTGCACTCAGGTTGAGGAGTTTAGATGACTTAGAAGAGCTGGATTTTTAGAAGGCCACGATTTTTGTGGTGTCATTTAAGCTGTGTAATGGTATTTGAATTGTTACAACCTCACTACTTTATAAACTAAATGTTTTATCTAAAATGGGACCAAACGATGTTTTCTGTAACTTAAACCTAAATTATTTCTCATTAAACCCCATGTGTTTTAAAAATGGTTTTGAAAGAAGATGACTTATTTGAAGATGTTGAAATTGAAGTTTTTACTAAAGGATGATTTTTGGAACAATGATGATAAACCATGGGTTAAAATGATGTTTTATGAAAAGCCTTAAGCGAGGGTGTTAAAATTTGGTTTCAGAGCATGAGTTTAAGTGAACTAGGTACTAGGAGTAGTGCTTAGACTTAAACTGTAATGTTCTTAAGGATGTTTGACCTTTTAAGTAATCGGCCTTTAAAACTTAGTAGTAAATGCTTGCTTATGATTGGGTTTCTAACCATTTAATTAGTGAATTCGGGTTAGCATGAGGAATATTGTTGGGCAAATGGATTTCATGCATGAGGATTATTATGTGAAGATGAAGTGCCACCTTGAAGGATTGGGAGTACATGGCAACATGAGGAACAACTTCGTGTGAATGGCAACTGCTAAGGATGATAGAAGGCGAATAAAGAGACAACTTATATTGGATGAAGCTTGAAGAGTAGTGTGATTTACAAGGTGGTGGACCTTGAGGAATCAATTAAAGGATGAAAGAGGTGTTAGAAGACTTGTGGAATTGTGGTGTCAACCTTGGACAAGCAAGGAGCATGATAAGCGTAGTGATAGTGAAGTGAATGGTAGGTGAAGACTTGAGGCGGTTGAATGCTAAATGTATATGCTTGTGACCTTGCCTTAGCTCTAGAAGACTAAATGTATGTAAGGGGTAGCGTGGTTAGTGACCAAAAGAAGGACTTAGATCATTAGGTTCTTCGGTAGTTAGCAATGGCTTAGTGACCAATAGAATCTTATGGGAATAGTGATATACTAAGTCATGTTAGGTTGAAGAGACATGGATTCGTGATGAGACTAGAGGCCATAAGATTAAACTGTGAATCACCTTAAGGTGATTGGATTAGTGAACAACCTACCCTAATAAGAACATAAGAATGACGTGTGGCCAATATTTTCAAAAGTATTGTTAAAATTTGAGAAAAATTTTGTAAACAATTTCGAATGAGTATATCTTACAAAATGCAAGACCTTTATAGAAATAAATGACAAATGGGCCATCATGAATCGGTAGGAATACTCGGGATTGATGATCTCTTTGGAATTTTATTAGTATTTTGATGGAACTACGTTTCAAAATAGATTTGGAAATTTATTGTTTTATATAAAGGATAGTCAATTAAAATTTCAAGGAACGGTCTTTTCCAAACATTAACCACAAAGCAGAGTGTTTAAGTTTTTGTAAGGACAACGAGTCAAAATTGGAAAGATTTTAAATTTAACATTTCATATTTAAGAGGAACGTTTATAAAAGGAAAATTTTGGATAAACAATTCTTGGAAGTAACGGGGTTTTACAAAAGTTGAATTTAAGGTACTTCGAGTAATAATATTTTAAAACTACAAATATGAGTAACTTTTGAGATTTTGGAAAAAAAACTAGAAGCCAGAAGTGAGAGATGCTTTTTCATTGGCTACCCAAAGCAGTCCTTTAAATATTTGTTCTACAGATCGAGTGAGGACTTGGTCTTTGTAGCACGAAGAAGAGTCTTTCGAGAGAGAGAACTCATATTCAAAGAGGACAGTGGGAGCACCATTGACCTTGAAGAGATTCAAGTGTCAACCAATGATGGAACCTTAGATAATACTAGCAGTCAACCAGAGGAAGAAGTTTCCGTTGAACCGATAAACAATTTGTTACCTCTTAGACATTCCAGTAGAGGTAGCATGCCACCTGAGTTTTATGGATTCCATATTACTACAGATGGCGACATGTTTGTCAGTGATAGAAAACTGGTAAATCTGGATGAACTAGCTAACTACAAGGAAGTAATGGCAGGCCCTGAGACTGCTAAATGGAAAGAGGCAATGGACAGCAAGATCAAGTCCATGTATGACAATCAAGTTTTGAACTTGGTTGACAATGTACAGGGTTAAAAGACAGTTGGGTACAAATGGATCTTCAAGAAGAAGACTGACATGGATGGAAAGGTACACACCTTTAAAGCTCGGCTGGTTGCGAAAGGTTTCACTCAAACCCTTGGGGTTGACTATGACAATACCTTTTCACCAGTGGCTAAGATAAAGTCTATTAGGATAATGCTCGCCACAGCTGCATTTCATGATTATGAAATTTGGCAAATGGATGTCAAAAATACTTTCCTTAACGGGAAGTTGGCTGAGGATGTTTACATGAATCAGCCAGAGGGTTTTGAAGATGCAAAGTTTTCCAATAGAGTGTATAAGCTTGAGAAATCAATCTACGGATTGAAACAAGCTTCTAGCAGCTGGAATCTCTCCTTTCATGAGAAAGTAAGAGTTTGGATTCTCTAGAAGCGAAGATGAGTCCTGTGTGTATATCAAGGCTAGTGGGAGTATAGTCACTTTTTTAGTGCTGTATGTCGATGACATATTGCACATGGGAAACGACATTCCAACCTTGCAAGAAGTTAAATCTTGGCTTGGGAAGTGTTTCGCCATGATAGACCTTAGAGAAGCTGCCTACATTCTCGGGATAACAATATTGAAAAATAGAAATAAGAGACTGATTGGACTCAGTCAAAGTGTATACTTGGGAAATGTGTTGAAAAGGTTCAGCAGGGAAAATTCCAAGAAATGAGAGCTACCGATCCAAAGTAATGCCAAATTGAGTAAGACTCAAAGTCCTAGGACAGATAAAGAGATAGCTAAAATGAGTCGGGTACATTATGCTTCGGTTGTAGGGTCGATCATGTATGCTATGACATGTACTCGCCTTGACGTGTCTTTTTCCTTGAGCATGGTCAGTCGCTATCAGGGAAATCCGAGCAAGGCTCATTGGAGAGAAGTCAAGAACATACTCAAGTATCTACGGAGGACGAAAGACATGGTTCTAGTCCTTGGTGGCAGTGATACGTTGAGAGTAAGTGGATACCGTGACGCCAACTTCAAGACCATTAGAGACAACTTTCGGTCTCAGTCGGACTGGATGTTCCTGCTAAACAGTGGAGCGGTTGCATGGAAAAGTTCCAAGCAAGAAACGGTGGCTGATTCAACTTGTGAATCAGAGTACATAGCTGTAAGTGAAGCATCAAAGGAAGCAGCTTGACTGAAGAGCTTCATCGGTGACCATGGAGTAGTCTCGACCATTCAGGAGCAAATGGAACTGTTCTGCGATAATGAAGGAGCGGTTGCCTTGACTAAGGAACCGAGAGATCATGGAAGTCCAGATGTATCGACAGAAAGTAACATTACATCAGACATAGAGTAAAAGAAGGTCACCTTATCATAAAGAGGGTATCATCTGAAGATAATCCTGCAGATCCTTTGACAAAGGGACTGAGTAGGGTCAAGCATTATCAACATGCTAGGAGCATTGGTCTGAGAGATGATATTAGTTGTT
The DNA here is from genome assembly GCA_023525715.1 of Cichorium intybus. Classification (NCBI taxonomy): domain Eukaryota; kingdom Viridiplantae; phylum Streptophyta; class Magnoliopsida; order Asterales; family Asteraceae; genus Cichorium; species Cichorium intybus. The sequence continues at coordinate 118,148,170 of CM042012.1, forward strand.
GAAAATACGATAACTGATCTCCACGAATAAGGTTTTTAAGCCAATTACTGTGTGACAGATATGTATTTTATCTATAATATGCGGAATAAATAAGAGTTGCGGAATAAATATAAACAAAAATTAAGTTACTGAAAGCTATAAATAAGTAAAATAAAGCCGTAAATTTAATCTAGACAGTATTTAAATGGATAGAAAGCGGTAAATAAAGTAAATGTTAGAAGTTAGAGGTTAGATGTAATAAACGCCATTATCAACGATAAAGTGTTTTTACAATAAATAAAAAGGTTAGAAGTTAGAAGTTAGAAGTTAGATGTCTCGGTTAAATACAGTCCACATATGTTGTTGTTGTCACCGTTCAATTCGTATGTCTTGGAATTTAGTACAATTGATTTATAACAGTTTAAATAAATCAATAACGGCACAGGTAAATTATTGAAAAGAACTTATCGACAGCAGAGGAAGATGGTGTTTTTCTTTGAAGCATCGAATCTTGAGGTTGTGCGGTTTGGTTCTTGTTGAAAGGATGGTATGCTCGGTTTTTCTTGCTGAAATGGTATTTCTTCGGTTTTGTGTTGATTGGAGGTTGGATGTATTGGTGTCGGGTGGAGGTTTTGTTTGGTGTAGGATAGAGGTTGTTTAGAGGTTTGAAGTTTTGGTGTTGGGTGGAGGTTGTTGTTTCTTGCGGTTATATGGTTTGATTCTTGTTGCCAAATTCAGAAATTTGACTGTCTTGAGGTGTTTGGTCGTGGGTTTCTTTGAGTGTGTATGAGTATAGTTATGTGTGTGTTGAATGGCAAGAGGTGAGCTTCTTATTTATAGTTGCTGAAATACGGGCTTCGCGTCGCGACCATGTGGCCGTCGCGTCGCGAGGGTGCGTTTGTCGTGTTGCTTTTGGTCGGCCACTGGTTAGTGCGTTGTGTTGGTAGCCTCGCGATTGAAAAGTTGGTGGTGTCGCGTTGAAGGCTTCGCATCGCGACCAGGGCCTCCGTCGCGTCGCGATTGCTGTAGCAATCTGGACTCTTATGTTTTGCTCTTCTTCACGTCGCGACCATGGTGTCCGTCGCGTCGTGATTGCTGTAGCATTCTGGAGTTTTATGTTTTGCTCTTTGGTACATAGCGTCACTTCCTCAGGTTTGGTTGTTTTCTCAAAGTTTCTTGGGTCTTGATTCATTCTTGTTTTTGATCTCGAGTCCATGCAACCTGAAATAAACTGATAATATTTGTCAGATAAAATAAAAATAGTTCATCTTATTTTAGTGATGGTCACATACAAAAATATTATTTTCAACATTAGTTTTAGTAATTAGATAGGTATCTCGAAACTTGTAACAAAGTAAATGTAATTAACTTTTAGTGATTAAATTATAGAGAATTATTTATGAGTATTGATTACTGCTATTTGTCAATAGTTCATTATTGTGTTTCATTTTGCATTGTTTTACTTCCCGAGTAATTTGATTATTCAAAATTCCACAGTCGTTCATACTTTCGGAAGTAAGTAGTGAATTAAGACCGTCATGAATTGAATTATAGATTGTCTAAAGAGTTAGACATAGCAATAGTGTTGCTACAATGTTCATGAGTACTTAGAATTGGAGATTTGAGTATTGGATAAACCCACGCTCGGAGAATTACTTCAAGGATTCTATCACGAGTAATTCTAAGACGATAATATCTTATGGTCTTGAAACGGAGACATATGAATATACTTTAAGAATATACTTGAGTTTATGGTAGCACAGTCCTTTTGGGTTGCCCTCAAACCTGGCTTCTGGTGTTCTACCTTGACCATCCGACAGGTCAAACACCGCTCCACGTACCAAGCAACGTCGCGCTTCATCCCGGCCACCAATAACTGTCACGAAGATCTCGGTACATCTTCGTTGCTCCTGGGTGGATGGAGAATTTGGAGTTGTGTGCCTCGTCTAGCAATGTCTATCTTGCCTCCCATGAGTATGTCACCCAAACTCTTCCATTTCGAGTCCATAATCCTCGATTGTCTTGCTTCAGTAATGAAGCTTGTCCTTGAAGAAGGCACTTATCTTGTCCTCGACTGTCGTTTCTTGTTAATGTGTCCAAGATGATAGTGTCACAAGCATGCTTTATCTATACCATTAGAAGAACCAATTTTAAATACACTATTACCTAAATTAGCTACACACGTTACAGTTTCATACACACCATCACAAGGCAAAGCATTAAATATAAAAACACTATTTTTATAAGATGAAATAGATCCATTCACATTATCAAATGAATATCTATATCCTTGTCTAAACAATGGATGAAACGAAATAATATTACGTGCCATTTCTGGCGAGTAGCAACAATTAATCAAATCTAAACAAACATCATTACTAAGCACTAGACTATAAACTCCAATCTTGGTGGCAGGTGAAGATTGCCTATTTCCCATGATCAAGTTCGTCCTTCCATACTCCATCTCCTCACTTTCTCTTAGTCCCTGCAAATCAGAACAAATGTGAAAAGCATATCCTGTATCAAGGACCCAAGAACGAGAAGATGATGAGTTATTATAGATAGTGTATATACATGTAGACGACGACTTCACTTTGCCATCCTTGATGTCTTGCAGGTACTTTGAGCAACTTCATTTCCAATGCCCTTTCTCATTGTAGTAGAAGCAATCTGCCTCTTTGGAATTCGAGACGTGAGGAATGTCAGAACCAGGCTTGACCCTCGTACCATTGCTAGATGAGCCGATGTGTGTCTTGTGTAACACCCGGCTTTTAAAACAAAAACACCCCTGAAAAATTTTCATTTAAAACAAAGGTTTCAATACATAAAACCAGTACAAAAGGGGTATATTTTATTAAAAACGGGTACAAGTGTATCAAGGAGAGTATAAAATACCATAATCTCCTTTGAAGCCGGGCTGCTACTAACAGCATCTACAAGTCCACTTCTTGAGTCACGGACTTTATCTTTACCCTTATCAGGGTTATGCTAACCTGCAGGGACATTTAACAAACGGTATGAGCTACAAAGCTCAGTAAGTAATCGTATCTGCAAATAACATGTATAAAATACAATCATATATCTGTCTGGATATCGAATCCAAACTCCTAGCCTTACTGGCTGACCACATATCTTCTAGGATTTCACATCCTAATCTGTAGCCTTACAGGCTGAATCACAAAACCTGTAATTATCAAGCTACGTCAGTTATTTGCACATATAATCATGTCTAACCATTTCTGTCCCATGTTTCTTAGTCACAATGGACTGCATCATATGTCATGGCTATATAAGCCGCACCATGTCATTTTCAAAATACGAGTCATAGCCCAAAGGCTGCACCAGCTGGGCTCAATAACCTGGTATCATAGTCAAAAGACCGCACCATTTGGACTTAGTGTCAAATATCAAAATCAATTATGGTTCACGAGTTTGTCCCGCTTTTGCCTAGACTCACGGCTCCGTTCTTGCCATCGCAATGACTCACGGATTATCCGGTATTGCCTTTTCAAAGATTGACTCACAGCTCCGTTCTTGTCTATTGTAGACTCACGGCTTATCTGGTATTGTCGCATTGTTTATTCATTTACTGACTCACAGCTCCGTTCTTGTCTTTCACAGACTCACGGCTTATCTGGTATTGTCGTATCATTACTTTTTATTATCATTATTGACTCACAGCTCCGTTCTTGTCTATCGCAGACTCACGGCTTATCTGATATTGTCATATTACTTCTGTTATTGACTCACAGCTCCGTTCTTGTCTATCGTAGACTCACGGCTTATCTGGTATTGTCTTTTTCATTAAATCTTTAAATTGTCATTTTTGTCCCCCAAAACTGTTTCAACCTGTAACAGTCCAATCAACACATATCATATGTGATATCAGTGAGATTACTCACCTGGATGCTAGCTGCATTTAATTCCCGGTTGTTTCTTGCCTTTGCGTGCACCACAACCATTTTGTCCCATACCTATTTATCCATTTCATATCAAATGATAATAGGTTAATAATCATTTCAATTGACTCTAATACATAAGAGTCCAATATTATGCAACTATAAACAATGCCTAGATGATAAACTTTCCATTTACCATCCTTTCATGAGTTTTACTATTTACTGAGGCATTCGTATTGATCTACAGTGCCCTCGAGGAGTCGAAAACTCAATTTAATATTTTTCCCAGACTTTTCAAACCATTAGGGACTTATGGTTCAAATTTGAGGTAAATCAGACAAGCCAAACAAAAGTTAGCGTTTTGAACCCCCTGTCTGGTGGGCGCACTGCGCCTAGGCGCACCCCGCCAGGAACCTGGGCGCACTGCGCCTAGCGCCTGGGCAGTCTCCTGATCAGTCGCGATTTGTGCACTGTAGCACGCAGTTTTTACTCATTAAGCTCTTATTTCTGTTCTTAATCATATAGGGTTTGTTCCTAGGCTAAAACCTTCTATTAAGACAAGGTTTTCAACCATTAAAACCCACTCAATCAATCAAAGGAAGAAGTAGGGTTCTTAATTCCAAAAAACCCAAAACTTCAAATTCATCAATAATAGCAACCTACTTCCATATTCTTGAATTAAGTCCTTTTAGCATGACTTATTGGAAGTATTAAACCATTATAAACCACAATTCATGACTGAAATTTCAGTCATCAAGTTCATTTCATCAAGAACACTCAAGAACTTAGGTTAGAATTCAAATACTAACCTTATTTAACTTAGGAATCACCAATTCCAAGCTATGATTCCAATTCCATGCTTCAATCTCATGATCTCTGTAGAAATCGCACCTTCAAGACCCCTCCCGATGCTGCTAAATTTTTCAGCCAACATTAATGGAGGTATTTTCTTTTTATATTTTCCAGTTTTACATTTTTAGTCCCTAAGTTCATTTTCTTGAACTTTTGGCACTATAATCAAGTTTTATTACAATAAAACTTTCATTTCTTATACTTTTGCCACAAGCAACAATATTTTTTTTACATAATTGGTCCTTCACTTGGTCAAATGACCAAATTACCCTTTTATGGTAAAATGACCAATTTACCCTTTTCTAGTATTAACTTTCTAATACTTAGAACACCATATTAAATCATAAATACACTATGATTTACATATTAATACATGTCAAAAGTATCGTGGTGTTACATCTTGCCCTTCCAATTCTGTTTCAGAGGACATTTCCTCTTCTTCCCCTTTCCATGTCCAATGGCGAGAACGGGAGCACTGGTAGAAGTGGAGGATATACCTTTACCCTTCATTCCTGCTTCAGCGGTCTGTAGCATGTTGTGCAACTGTGCCAAGGTATTCTCACTATTGTTCAAATGATAAGCTAGGATAAACTGATCATAACAATCGGGCAAGGACTTCAGGACTATGTCAATAGCCAGCTCCTCGTCACAGTGCACATTCAGTTTCATAAGGCGTTCCACGTATCGTTGCATTCTCTACACGTCGGCGTAGACAAACTCTCCCGCTTTCATCTTGTATGCCATGAGGGCCTTGACTACTTCATACTTTTCTTGACGAGCTCGCTTATGGAACTTTTCCATAAGGTCCTGGTTAATTTCTTATGGCCAATAGTCCTCATAGAATCTCTGCAATTCGGGGACCATAGTAGGGACCATGATGCATGCTACATTGGTAGCATCGTCGTAGTGTTTCTTGTATGAGGCATATTCCTCAAGAGTAGTTGTTTCTTTATCGATCTCGATAAGCTTTTTTTCGAGAACATACTCTTTGTCCTCAAATCTAAGAACCATCTTGATATTTCGCATCCAATCATTATAATTGGTGCCATATATCACCTTCGAGCAGGGCGAAAGGATCAAAGAGAAGTTGGTGTTACGGTTGTTATAGGGAGTGGATGGGGTAATAGAAGCATCAGGAGTAGACATCTATAAAAGAAGATAGTTTTAATTAGATAAGGACAATCCTTAATAAGATACCCCAATAATAAATATTAAGGCTAGGATCCAACTATGTAATTTACAACTTAGAAGAGGGATGTCGCAATCTAATTGTAAATCACATAAAGGTAGGTACATGATGATTTACCAATTCCACCGCGGAAGATAATCATATTAAGTGAAATTCCTAAATCTTTTGAGATTCATTGAAACTGTTCAATGGCATGTTTAATCTTGGATTATGCTTTTCCATTTGTGACTGGGATGCCGAGGATCACAAACAAGATGTGAATAACCATGCAAATTGCTTGGTACCTCAATGTCGTTTATCATCTCGATTGATGTGCCGGTAAACCACACACGCTCCATCAACAATGATAATTTATGAGATACACATTACCACTCTGTATGAATCCTTATTAGTGTGTCGGTAAACCACAAACGCTCCACTAACGATTCACAAAGTGTTATGTGCAATTTCACGGATTAGCATAATTTTCACATTTTTCCTAAAGTAACTAGATTTGGGATTTTCGTTAAGGGTTCTAGTACTTTTCTCTAATAGCATTATACTTTTAATAGGATTAGGTTGTCGTATCAAATCCGTTCTACTAACGACCCTCCACTGATCAAGGGAGCAGTGGCTGAGAGTAGACACCCATTCAACTGCCATTTTATATGCAGTTTCCTTATACCCTCCTTATAGACCAGTTTCGTGAATGAGGCATACTAGCGATTTGACTGACTAATTCTTATACATATAAATATTTACGTGTTGCATGAATCTTCTATCATATTGGCTAATACACTGATAGGATATTCTCTGTAAAAGTTGTACTATTGGTATCACTGATTCAGTATAAATATCAGTGATACCATACCGTGTCGTGTGTAGGACTACAAGTTTAGATTACGAGAATTGTATGTCTACAAAATAGAAAACCCAATTGTAAAACCAAAGTTCTAATCAAGCATTCGGCACATGTTATTCATATCACATTGTTCAGTTAGCTTTGTTGCATTATCATTGTCTGATTGATTGTGTTATTGATTCAATATCTATATTAGTTCATCTATTCACTTATTTCAACACCCAACAAGTGGTATCAGAGCAAGTCAGATCAAAAACCTGTTGATAGAGTTTGAATTCGTTTGCTTCAACTCTAAATCTGAATCGATTCTCAGATTTAGTCTTCCGCAACTATTGTAAATCTCTACCACCCGTTTTTACTGAAAATATCCAGTTGAAATACATCAAGATGACTGTTTCCACAGCAGCTTATGCCAATATGCTTAACTATGCAAACCTCATCGGTTCTGCAACAAAGGCCCCTGTTCTAGTAACTTCTTACTATGATTATTTGGCTGGTCGAACGAAGGATTACCTTATAGGACTGGACAAAGATCTATGGAGGTCTGTGACTGAAGGTCCACACACAGACATTGCTGGTCGATTCGTTGTTCCTGACGGAGAAGAAGCCGTTGTTCTTAATGCTGCAGACATGAAGAAGCTTGAAAACGACGAGAGGGCCATGCGTGAACTGAGAAGTGGCTTGGGTGCTGATTTCAGCCACCACATTGCTGATGCGAAATCTGCAAAGGAGATGTAGGACAATCTTGAACTCCGCTTCGGAGGAGATAAAATCCTCCATACTAGCAAAGTTCAAGAAATCCTTGCAGACTTCGGGAACTTTAAGCAAGAAGAAAACGAGTCCTTAGAAGCCTGTTATGAACGTTTAAGAAACATGATTTACACACTAGATAAGTATGGAGAGACAAGAAGCCAACAAGAAATAAACATCAAATTTCTCTACAGTCTTCGCAAGGAGTGGAGGCCAATCATGCTCATGGTCAAATCCTATGAGAATATTGAAAAATACAAGCTGGCAGCCCTATACAATTTATTAAAATCGCATGAACCCGATGTGGTAGGTCGAAGAAGTGAAATGGCTAGTTCTGGACCACTAGCTCTCGTGTCAAAAGAAGAGGAAGAATCAAGTGATGAAGACATTGCTGCCTACATGGTAGATGATAATGGAGATACTGTTGCTCTCTATGCTGCCAACAATCGTAGGTTCAAGAAACCCTTCTTTAAAAACAACTCAGGAAAGCCATTTATGAAAAACTTTAACAAATCAAACTTCAACTCCAAGCCTAAACCTGAAATATTCACTCCAAAAGAAGAGAACTTAAAATTGTCAACCCCGAAGCCATCTGAAAAACCGGCTTCAGAGTCATCCAAAGAAAAGTCCGAAGAGAAGAAGATCTCAGGTGATTCTGGTTATGATTGCAATTATTGTCATGGCAAAAATCATTTTTCAAAAGACTGCATGCTTCGGAAGCAAAACGAAAAGAAACCACAAGTGAAGGATGAAGCATATTATGCAAGAAAATTGGAGGAAGTTAGAGTAAGGACCAAAGACCTAGCCTTAATGGCTGCTGATGATCGTCAGGGATCATATCAAATTTGGTCTTCGGACTCAGAAGATGACGAAGTGAGAAAGCCATCTCATAGTGCTTTCATGGCCTATGATGTCGATAAGAGCTTTCTAAAAGACACTTCGGAGAAATTGAATGATGAGGAAATGATAAAGGTTGAAGCAACTGCAGGTCTTGGGTTTGTGACTTCGGAGGGACTAGAAATGACAGCTGCTGATACTCTGAAGACGTGGTTTGAAGACTCTTCTGATGATGATGAGGAAGTGTGCTTGATGGCAAATGACACCCGTCTGACAATCCCTGAATAGGTATCAAAACTTCTTTCATCTTTTAAAATTCCTATTTCTCATTCTGCTCCAATTATAAATGAAATAACTCGTGATTGCTCTGTTATGCATAAATTACTCATTGATGCTAAAAATAGGGAAGTACTCACTGAGCAGGAGCTTCTAAGCTTGAGGGGGAGAGTAGAAAGTCTGAAGCTAGCATTAGAAAAATCCAATCTTAGAATCTCCTTGTTAGAAGAAAACAGAGAAAAATTCCTAAACAATCATGATGTAATTTTAAAACAGCGAAACATATTTTGTGAAACTGCCAAACGATTATATGCGCATATTACTAGAATTTATCATTCAGCTGATGTTTGCAATATCCAACATAGATAACTATTACCCTTCATTGAGTTCAAATTAAAGGAAGTCGATAGTATATCTTATGAATGCGAATCTATAGTATCAGGTTCCGAAGTTACAAATCCATCTTATAAACATGGACTGATATCTGTAGAAAAACATCTAACTAGTGATAAATTGTTGAAAATATTGCCTCAAGAAATTCCCATCTTGAAAAAGGTTGTACCTCAAATTGAAACAAAGGAAAAGGAACTTGTCAATAACATGTCTGAAAAGGATTCTGAAAGTGATTCGGACATGGAGGAGATTGATTATTCCTCTTTGATATTGTTAAAGTCATCCTCTATATCCGAATCGACCTCCGAAGACATTTCACAAATGTCTTTGGTGGACAAAGGAAAAACAAAAATGGATTGTGAATCAAAAATTTTTGAAACCAAAGAAACTTCAAATTTTAAACTTCAAATCACAGATGAATCCGACTCTTACGATCAATATCTCAAGGATGATTCAAAAAGGCTAGTCAAAGTGGCATGTATCTATCCTAAGGTTTCTTACTTCAAAAACACAATTTTTGTAAAATCCGGTGGATTACCCTCAATTGATAATGAATTGCAAAAACTTCTTGAAAAGGATAACTCCACAGTTACAAATGAAGGGTTTTTCTCATCATCCAAAATGGTCGAGAATGAAATGAATGAGAAAATGGAAGTAAAAATAAATATAAGGAAACAAGAATTATACGGTCACAACGTGTATAATCGTCTTTGTTTTGAAAAAGAGAAAATACCCAAAAACATGTCACACTTACTAAATCTCAAGAACGACGATCACATTTACATTAATCAAAACTACAAACAAATTCAAGTTGTGGAAAAACCCACAGTTCCGAAGATGGATGTATTGGAATTAATGGAATCTTGTGAATGTGTACCTTTTTCACACAATCCTGAAAATGAAGTTTCAAAATCAAAAATTTTAACCAACAAAACTTTGACACAAAAACCCCAAATTTTAAAAAGACCACAAGTTCCACAAAAACCAAAATCAGCAGTGGTGATTTCAAAACCAACTCAAAAACCCACTGTTGAAAATTCGAAAACCAAGCAAACCCTAAATCTTGTGAAAAGAAAAACTCCTTTTAGAAATTTGAAACAAAATGAAGCAATTGCTTCCACTTCTGGTAGAAAACCTGTTTGTTCAAAAATCTCAGAAGTTAAAAGTCGAAATGAAAAACCAACTTTTACACCAACGAAACCTAACTTTCCAAATCCAAAATTTCAAAAACCGACGAAGAAAACATTTTCAAAAGGAAACAATCTAATAGATACATTCCACAAATGGCTGGACAACAATTTGGATATGTTCAAGGATAAGGATCTCTCATTAAATGACTTTAAAATGGCTTATGAAGAGTATCTTTGTACCTCTACGTTGTGCAGCTCAATTTCAACGAAGTCAAAAACTGAAAAACCAAAACAAAACTGGAAAAGAAATGACTTGAAAGAAAACTTAACTGCAAAAACAAAAACTTCAAAATCTTCAAAATCCTCAAAATCAAAATATTCTATTCAAAAATGGGTTCCGAAGTCTGCCATTTTGTCAGTCACTTCAGACTCATCATTTTTAACTACAAACTCTTCGGAATCCCGCTCAAACACTTCGGAATCATGCTCGTCACATGAGGCTTCGGAAAATTTGATTAACCTAAATGCAAATGAAATTTCTGAAGAGGCCGTAGAAAAATGGATTCAAGAATCCTTTGCTTACCCTGAGGACCCAAGATTGATTGGGTACCAACTCCTTCTTGATTGATTGCAGGTTATGTCTGATGAGCGGTATGATTCAAAATGGTACATGGATAGTGGCTGCTCAAGACATATGACAGGAAGAAAGGAATATCTCAGGGATTACAGAAATTTGGATGATGCCGGAAATGTACGCTTTGGTAATAATGAAACATGTCCAATTCGGGGATATGGAAAAATAACAAATGGCCAATTCACTATCAGTCGAGTGGCATTTGTTGAAGGATTTAAACATAATCTTGTGAGTATATCTCAATTGGTGGTTGGAACGGGAAACGTTGTTACTTTCAACAACCAAGGGAGTGTAATCACCAAAGAAGCAACAAACGAAGTATTACTGAAATCGGAAAGGAATGGATCTATGTTTCCCTTAAATCTAAAGCCAGTGACCGGTGGGCAATCTCTATGTCTTATCTCCAAAGCCAACTCCGATGTCAGCTGGTTATGGCATCGAAGACTCGCCCATCTGAACTTCAATGATCTGAACAAATTGGTGGCTATGGATTTGGTTCGAGGAATGCCGGCTCTCAAATTCGACAATGATTCTCTTTGCTCTGCTCGTGAACATGGCAAACAGACAAAACAAAGGCATCCTACTGTGATCAACCCAAAAATCACTGAACCTCTTTATTTTCTCTACATGGATTTGTGTGGACCATCTGCAGTAGAATCAATAGGAAAGAAGAAGTACATTCTTGTTATTGTTGATGACTATTCAATGTTTACTTGGGTGTTGTTCCTACGAAACAAATCCGATGCAGCTGAAGAAATCATCAACTTTATAAAGAAAATAGAATTGATGCTCAACAAGAAAGTCCAAACTATGCAGAGTGACAACGGTTCGGAGTTCAAAAATTAGACCTTGGATGGATTCTTGAAGACAAAGGGAATTAGTCACAACTTCTCTGCTTGGGGTCGTGGAAAGAAGAAATCACTCTTTGTGTGAAGCAGCCAGAACAATGCTAAACTTTGCAAACTTACCCATGTACTTTTGGGCGGAAGCTATCTCTATTGCATGCTTTACTCAAAACAGATCCTATATCCACAAAATATTTCATATTACACCTTACGAAGTACTCAACCGAAGAAAGCCAAATGTCAAATTTCTTCACATCTTTGGTTGTAGGTGTTTTATCTTAAACATGAAGGATCACTTGACCAAGTTCGATGACAAATCAGAAGAAGGCATCTTCCTTGGTTACTCTCAAGACTCAAAAGCCTACAGAGTCATGAACAAGATAACTTGCAAAATCGAAGAAACCTTTAATCTAAGGTTTGATGACTACTACATCAAGAAGTCTCTGCATCCATTTCCTATGTCTTCAATCTTTCCAAAGCCTGCTGTAGATGCTGTTCCAATCACAACATTCGACACAGACTTCTCACTTTTATTTGATCAACCTGTGAGAGCTGTGGACTCCGAAGCTAGAGCACCAGATAACCATGAGTCCGAACTCTCCAAGCTCACAGATGGAACTGATGACTCCTCTACAAGCAGCATACAAAGACCATCTTCTGTTGAGGGGAGCCATCTAACCAAAGTATGGGAAATGCAAGTGTTGAAAGGGAGCCATCAAACCGATGTGCTGGCACTCCAAGTACTGATGAGGAATCAAACAACAATTCAGGAGGAACCAACACACTTATCTCTACCCCCCAGTCAATCTCAAATATCATATCCAGGTATCCAACAATCCAGGGGGAGCCAGAGACTGCCACTCCGAATTCAGTCACAATAATCGCTTCGGATAAAGCTACCACTTCCTCAACACCAACAAATGTCCAGGGGGAGCACATATCAAACTCTACCTCAAAAATACACACACCACAAACCAACACAAATTCGAATAATCACTTGCTAATGGGTGATTTTCCTTCCACTTGGGGATATCCCTCAGACATTGAGGACATCGATGCTGAAGGACCTCCTGATTTTGATCCAAACTATCCTCCTTTGGACAAATGGACGAGAAATCGTCCTCCATCACTTGTCATCGGTGATTTTCGAGATAAAGTACTGACTCGTGCACAACTTCACCAAAGGCAATTAGATCTTAACAAAACTTCTGAGTTGTGCATGTTCAATGTCTTTATCTCTAAGGTAGAACCTAAGAACATCAAAGATGCATTTGATCACTCACACTGGATTGAAGCAATGCAGTTGGAATTAGAAGAATTTGAAAGAAACAAAGTCTGGAGGCTAATTCCAAAACCTGCAAATGCCTCAATTGTCAGTCTCAAATGGGTGTACCGTAACAAGCTAGACACCGAAGGCAACGTAGTTCGGAACAAGGCTAGGCTGGTAGTCAAGCGTTATTGTCAACAGGAGGGAATTGATTATGAAGAAACTTTTGCTCCTGTTGCCAGACTCGAATCAGTTCGGATATTTTTAGCTTATGCTGCACACAAAAACTTTGATGTCTATCAAATGGATGTTAAATGTGCTTTTCTGAATGGTGATCTCGAGGAAACCGTTTTTGTTGAACAACCACCTGGCTTTGAAAGTAAAACTCATCCGAATTATTGCTATGTGCTAGACAAAGCAGTCTATGGTTTAAAACAAGCTCCAAGAGCTTGGTATGAGACCTTGACTAAAATTTTTAAAGAATCAAACTTTAAACAGGGATCAGTGGACCCAACACTTTTTAGAAAGAAAGTTGGATCTCACTTGATGTTAGTCCAAATTTATGTGGATGACATAATCTTTGGATCTACTGACCCCAATTTGTCAAAAGACTTTGAAAAACTGATGAAAGGCAAATTTCAAATGAGTATGATGGGAAAAATAAATTTCTTTCTTGGTTTACAAATCAAACAATCTAAGGAGGGGATATTCATCAATCAACAAAAGTATACGAAGAGTTTGCTCGAACGCTTCGGAATGACTAACTGCTCCAAAGCAAAAGTTCCTTTGCCTGCAGGTACAAGATTAAATCCATCATTGGACAAACCAAAGACAGACATACAGCAATACCGAAGTATGATTGGATCATTGCTCTACCTTACAGCTAGTCGTCCTGACATCATGTTTGCAGTTTGCAATTGTGCAAGATATCAGGCTGACCCAAGGGAACCTCACTTGGCTGCTGTTAAGACAATATTCTGATATCTTCATGGAACTACTGCTTATGGTCTGTGGTATCCAGTAAACTCTGGTTTCTACATACAAGCATACTCAGACTCCGATCTTGGTGGATGCTCTATTGATCGCAAGAGCACTTCTGGGGGTCGTCAATTCTTAGATGGAAAACTTATCAGCTGGCAATCCAAGAAACAAACTTGTGTCTCTATCTCCACCGCAGAGGCTGAATATGTAGCAGCTGCAGCGTGCACTTCGCAGATCATTTGGATTCAAAGTCAATTGAAAGACTATGCCATTAATATGAGAAAAATTCCTTTGTTCTGTGACTCTCAAAGTGCAATTCGTATATGCCACAATCCAGTTCAACATTCCAAGACGAAGCATATAGCTCTTCGCTACCACTTCATCAAAAGTCATGTTGAGGAGGGGAATATTGAGGTGCACTTTGTTCACACTACAGAACAATTGGCAGATATCTTCACAAAGGCTCTAAATGAAGAAGCATTCTGTAACGCCCCAATTTTCAATCAAAATTTTTCTTTAAAAATGTAAGTAAAAACATAGATAATCTTATTAACATGCTTAAGCGGTGTTCATCAAAACTATTATCAGTGTGTATACGTCCCATAATTATATAAATCATATTTAATAATATAACTGCAAATCATAAATGTGCGATGCGCCGCCGTCACGCCGAGCTCACCCCTTTATCAACTGAAGTACCTGAAAATGTTTTAAAATCAACGGGTAAGCATAAAGCTTAGTGAGTTCCACAAATTACCATACATGCCCACACATTAAACAACCCGTCCTCGAGAACGACCCGACCCTACCCGCCATACAACAGCTACGGGCGTCCATCATACAACAGCTATGGACACGGGAAGGTTCTACCCATCATACAACAGCTATGGGTTCCCGATTATAGCCCAGCCATCATACAACAGCTATGGGACAAGGCAATAGTCCAACTCGCCATACAACAGCTACGAGGGGACACACATCAGTACTGACCCCAACAACAAATAACCACAGATATAGAGCAAATCATATAACTGTAAACAACACACAAGATGCCTAACATGCAACATCATATAGTAAGGTGAGGATACTCACCTGAATCACAACCGTCCGGATAATCGCTAATATCCCAAAGTAGGCTCTTCCTATCACCTAAATCCCACATACACAACATATTAATCACTGACCGAACTCCTATAGACTGGCCTAAAGGTTAGACCCAACATTTGGTCGAAAATAAGCTTTTGGGTCAAACAGCCGCTCGCCGCGGCGCGACCTTCCTCTTACGCGTCGCGGACTATCATTACACTTACGGGGTTTTACTCGAACCCGCGTCGCCGACATAGCCTGTCCGCGTCGCGGACTCGCAATAGTCCAAAATCCTCTTTTTGCTCTTCACCAGAACAGTCATCGGTTAGGGTTCCACTCTACACCCTTCCTGGGATCAAAAACTACCCTAAGGTCACTTCCTTATGGACACGCAAGTCCATGCATGTCCTTGGTCCAAACCCTAAGTGTTACAAGTCATCTAAGACTACTAATCAAGGGATAACACCATAAAGACGGGATAGAATGAAATATCAGAAGGTAGATCCTCTTACCTTGTTTCTGGGAAACAGAGGAATGCACCCGATCGGCTACAAGCCTTTCCCCACGTTGTATCTCTTCCTTCAAACCTTCAAAGCCTTAGAACCGAAGAGCCTCTGCTGAAACCAGTCGACTCCACTCCAGAGAACTTCCAAATACACGAACCCTAGGGCTGGGGTCCTTTATATAGGCGTGTACATCCGAATTAGGGTTTTTCACAATAAAGGCGCACCGCGCCGCGGGTTCTTTCGAACCGCGCCGCGCGTACAAATCCTACGCGATTCTAGATTCTTCCTAAAGCCGCGCCGCGGATTCCTCCGGGCCGCGACTCGGCGAAACGGGTCTTACAATTCTCCCCCACTTGAAAGGATTTCGTCCCCGAAATCTGTGCCTGTAAACAACTCGGGGTAATGCCTTCGCATTTCTACCTCGGATTCCCAAGTCCATTCAGACCCCTTACAATGCTGCCACAGCACCTTAACTACCCCTATCATCTTATTTCGTAAAGTCTTTATTTTCCTTTATTTGATAGCAACCGGTCGCTCCACATAGTTCAAGCGTTCGTCAATTTGGATACCCTCCAAGGGCACAATTGAAGTTTCATCGGTAATACACTTCCTCAGTCGGGAAACGTGGAACGTGTCGTGAATCTGGCTAAGCTGCTCGGGCAGCTTCAATCGGTAGGCTACCTTACCTACTTGTGAGATGATTCGATATGGTCCAATATACCTAGAGCCAGGCTTTCCTCGATTCCTAATAACCCCCTCCTAAGGCGACACCTTAAGAAGAACAAAACTTCCAACCTGGAACTCGAGATCGGACCATCGTCTCGCAATTTCTCTCCCAATTGCACGCTACAGAATGTGTCGCATTGCACAGCCTCAACTAAGAAATCTAGAAGTTACTACAAGCCTGATTGAGCCATAGATTCTATCTACTACACTAACAACGATCCGGTATACCCGTGGTCCAACTTTCAGTACATCGGTACCTTAACGACAAAACTCCGACCGATAAACTCAGGTCCTATCACTGCATATATCATGATTCTTCTTCCGGCTCAAATCAGTCTACAATCTCTTCCTAAACACATAGAAGTCCTGACACCCTCTCCCGTACGACTTCTTGCACAAGAGACCATTTCTCGTGTGCTAACCATTATCATAAAGGACTCTACCAACGTTACATAGGAAGCTACAACTCCCATCAAACTAAGAACGTAATCCCGAAGGAACTCCTACATTGATCTCTCCATACAGCCATCCTTCTAAGGATGATGCACAATACCGAAACGAAGTTGGATGTCGCAACTTTACGAACCTTCTCCTAAACTCCTAAGTGAGCTGCACCTCCTTACCTGATATCACCATCCAGAGCACCATATCGGGATACCTTCTCCCGAGCCTTAACATCATCCACCCTTCGTAGCCCAACATACTATAACAGACTCAAAGTGAGCACTCCTGCTCCATCGGTCTACGACATCCTTGATTTTATCAATAAACTGAGGGGTTTATTGGTACTTCCGCGATGAACCCATACAGGCATACCTCCAAATTCTACCTCAGAAATCCTCGGAGACCAAATCAGCTACCCATCTCTTGATGATTGGCCTTGACCTTTCCACCAATCAAACCTCTCTCCTCTTAACCATTCCCCACTTCCTTACCGGCCAGATCACCCATAATCCTCTCCAATATCATACACAACCGTGTTGCCCCTCGGGCAACGAAAAAAAAAACTTGACACAAACTTCTTCGTTCATCACCGTACAAAAGCTTCGTCTATATCTAACATCCAAGGCGACCATAATGGGTTAGCCATCCTCCGCTAACCCTACCCCACAACCTTCATTAACCCGAACTGTCTCACCTAAAGGCGTTCCTTTCCACGGTTTCCCATCTAAATCCTTATCTTGAATCCAATCCGCCCAGTCTTCATGTCGCCCTGATCCGCCCTTGGTTTTCATTCTCACCAGCTAAACAACCATCAGCAAAACCAAGGTAGTCTTCACCTCAACTACTCCGGCAAATGCGATCATGGAAGGATCCATAATCATCTCTCATCCCACTGAACAATCCTAAGGGTACTAATCCTCGGCACCCAGATAACCATTATCTCATCCTGCACAGAAATCATCTGCCCCACAACCCAATCTGACCAATCAGCCTGCTAAAACTGTATCTCGTACTCGAGGGAACACGACACAGTATTGCTACAATAAAGCACCCGGCACTCCCGATCAGCACGAAGTATTCACCAGAACATAGCACAGTACCACCTCAACATAGTACACTCCATCCGACAACACTTTATCTCTCACCGAGGCACGAGCGGCCACAACCTCGAACAAGGCACAGTACCCCGGTACCTACGTGAGATACCAATCCTCCAGGACGTAAAATCCTTAATCGATCACTACACCAATACGACCCAATGCTCATGGCCAACGCTTATCCTTGTTCCTAGCATCTCTTATATTCTCTGAATAACATAACTTCCGCCATGTCTTGATCCCATCGTTGCTTAATATGTTGCTTCTGCGTTGATCCTTCTCGATTGATACACAATCTCACCAAGACATTTCTTAAAACCTCGCTCCGACCCCTTCCTAACTTCGCCCTGCCTTTCCTGCCTGGGAAGGATTCTCGGCTCGCGATACTTTCATTCCTTGAAACTATTGACTAGCGCTCCTGAGATGAGCTGTCACATATGACACATTCTTTATTTCGAAAACGTTTGTCCTACATGCATAACTCTTGCTAAAGCCTGAAGTAGATTCCCGGTCTCTGAATAATTTCTCTGCGTCAATCCTTCTGAGTATCAGTCCATGCAAGCAGAACCCCTGGTGTCCAAAATCACCATACTTGCGCAATCTTGCAGTCGAACCAACAGGTCGCGTCGTCTCCTTAGTCCGGCGTCCCAACTTCCATGCTCTGCCCTTTTTATACCAAACTTGACTCTCTCGCTCCTACTGCCATCCAGGTCCTGAGTTGAAACGAAATACAATCGTCCAACGTTCTCCGCGCCTTAATGGAAATAATCAAAACTCCCATGGAAGTGACCACGCATCCCTAGCATGGCTAAGATCCTTGCCTCTTCGCAATACATACAACTTCCAACCGTTTCCTTGAATTTGCAGAATTCCCTTTACTCAAAGCTATTCCAAACACCTTTACCCTAAGGTGAAAAGATACTCGATGCACCAATAACCACTTGCTAGCTCCAGCACGCAATGACACTCTCATCTTCCTCCTCCAAGCTACAACTTTCCCTTTTCGAGGCCTTAGCCCCTGCCGACGAGCTCCCTGCCTTGTTAGATCGCGGGTATCCATCCCCACGCCGTCTCCCTCATTGCCATGCGACTTCCATCCTCAATGGTCGGTTATGTCACATTGGGAATCCTTCTTCCCTTTCCGCTTCAACCCTCTACTTATGGCTATCTGTCCAAGGAGCCATCTTCTGTGGGTCTTTATCCCATAAGTCACACACTACTCGCATTTTTCGTCATACCTTGTATGTAGTCTCCAATTACTCTAACTTCAGCTGGGTAGCAGGAGTCAAGGTCCATCAGCTTCAGCAGCTGGACGGGCCCTTCCTGCTCTTCGAGTGACACAAGTCGACATAATGTCGGCACTTAAATCAATCTGGATTCTAGTCCATTCCCTAAAGGAGTACCTAGTAATCCTCTGGAACCTATCTGCAGATTCCCAGGTCACAGTTTCCAACAAGCTGCCAATCCCTTCTCTCTCTATCATCATAACCCAAGCTAACGCTTGATAATTCATAATGCAAGTACTCCCATATTCCAATAGCTGAGCTATACATGCATTAAGCTTCATTTATTCTCTTAGAACACCAACTCTCCCCTACTTGGAATCTGTGCTAATACCTAGTGCTGATCTCGATCGATAAGCGCCTCGAACCTTTGTAACAAATCCAATGCTCATACCATGCCGTTAGTCTATTAAACAGGAATAAGGTCTATCGGGATTCACATCCATAGACCTTCGAAACATTAACATGCAAAACCCAGATGCATCGGCTAGCAACCCGGATGCATTGCCTAACCCATTGCTGCCAATCATAACCCTCGTTGATACCTCAACGGCGATCAATTTCTGCACCTATGATCCATCCCGATCCATCTCCATTGGTTACACCCGAAACTACTCCCAATCCACTCTTCATTACCGAACATCACCACGATGAAGACGTGTACTTTCCTTTCGCAACTAATTCATAATGTGAATCATACCTGATTCTCTACCCTACCCGGTTCCTTAGAATTTTGGGTAACTCTTCCTGACTCAAGTATGAATCCTGTGCTTTCGGTAGTACGGGCCCAGTACTACCTTCCACACCTATTCTTACTTGTTCCAGAATTTGTCTCCCAATACTCTAATTCACCACCCACTCATCTATTCGACATTGGTATTCATACGGTCTCGCACCTAAGTTCCTAACACTCATCCTAGGCTACCTAGGATCTTACACTCCACCCGTGCCTAAAAGAACTTCTGCTAACACCATCGAGTCGCCTCACGGACACACATTCATACACAATCGAGAATAAGATAGACATTAAAATAAATGATCCTACCCCAAAGTCACAACCAAATAAGGAACAGCCAGTAATGCTAGACCAAGAATTCTTTGGCTATCTTATCCTAATTGTATATAACCCAATAGCATTCACTAAGCAACCTAATAGTGTCAGCATAGATTCTAAAGCAGCACAAATAACAAACAACAGGCAGAAGGCATCCTAATCCAAGCATTTCTAGCATGCATTTCCTAACTAAATTCCACGCCTATTTTCTGGCATACATATATCATCACATAACACAAACTTGGCATGGGTAATTGGGAATCACAAAACTTACTTGAGCTCGGTTGACGGTTCGCATCGCATCTCATTCTTTTCAAAACTCATTATCCGTTAAAAATCATAAGTCAGGTGTGCATACCATGTTTCAAACCCCCAAGCAACAATCAAACAAGAACATGCAAGGGAATCTTCCACATGTTATTCAACCCAACTACTTAAAACTTTTATAGAGAAAACATTATTTCTTTAACGAAAAGCTCTCAGTCCTAAGTTTGAGTTTGGATTCCCAATACAGTTCATCCAAATCCCTCAAACCAAGGCTCTGATACCAATTTGTAACGCCCCAATTTTCAATCAAAATTTTTCTTTAAAAATGTAAGTAAAAACATAGATAATCTTATTAACATGCTTAAGCGGTGTTCATCAAAACTATTATCAGAGTGTATACGTCCCATAATTATATAAATCATATTTAATAATATAACTGCAAATCATAAATGTGCGATGCGCCGCCGTCACGCCGAGCTCACCCCTTTATCAACTGAAGTACCTGAAAATGTTTTAAAATCAACGGGTAAGCATAAAGCTTAGTGAGTTCCACAAATTACCATACATGCCCACACATTAAACAACCCGTCCTCGAGAATGACCCGACCCTACCCGCCATACAACAGCTACGGGCGTCCATCATACAACAGCTATGGACACGGGAAGGTTCTACCCATCATACAACAGCTATGGGTTCCCGATTATGGCCCAGCCCATCATACAACAGCTATGGGACAAGGCAATAGTCCAACTCGCCATACAACAGCTACGAGGAGACACGCATCAGTACTGAGCCCAACAACAAATAACCACAGATATAGAGCAAATCATATAACTGTAAACAACACACAAGATGCCTAACATGCAACATCATATAGTAAGGTGAGGATACTCACCTGAATCACAACCGTCCGGATAATCGCTAATATCCCAAAGTAGGCTCGTCCGATCACCTAAATCCTACATACACAACATATTAATCACTGACCGAACTCTTATAGACTGGCCTAAAGGTTAGACCCAACATTTGGTCGAAAATAAGCTTTTGGGTCAAACAGCCGCTCGCCGCGGCGCGACCTTCCTCTTACGCGTCGCGGACTATCATTACACTTACGGGGTTTTACTCGAACCCGCGTCGCCGACATAGCCTGTCCGCGTCGTGGACTCGCAATAGTCCAAAATCCTCTTTTTGCTTGTCACCAGAACAGTCATCAGTTAGGGTTCTACTCTATACCCTTCCTGGGATCAAAAACTACCCTAAGGTCACTTCCTTATGGACACGCAAGTCCATGCATGTCCTTGGTCCAAACCCTAAGTGTTACAAGTCATCTAAGACTACTAATCAAGGGATAACACCATAAAGACGGGACAGAATGAAATATCAGAAGGTAGATCCTCTTACCTTGTTTCTGGGAAACAGAGGAATGCACCCGATCGGCTACAAGCCTTTCCCCACGTTGTATCTCTTCCTTCAAACCTTCAAAGCCTTAGAACCGAAGAGCCTCTGCTGAAACCAGTCGACTCCACTCCAGAGAACTTCCAAAAACACGAACCCTAGGGCTGGGGTCCTTTATATAGGCATGTACATCCGAATTAGGGTTTTTCACAATAGAGGCGCACCGCGCCGCGGGTTCTTTCGAACCGCACCGCGCGTACAAATCCTACGCGATTCTAGATTCTTCCTAAAGCCGCGCCGCGGATTCCTCCGGGCCGCGACTCGGCGGAACGGGTCTTACACATTCACAAGAATCGTTCGTGGACTTGGAATGATAGATGGATCAACTCTTCAATAAATTCCAGATTTGCTCACTCTTACTCTGTTCTGAAAATTAGAAAATTAATAAACTCCGCAGACCCCCGAAGTCAATTTTGGCTTCGGAGCTCATCGGAGAACTTGCTACTTTGAAAATTTACAAAAATTAATAAACTCCGCAGACTCCCGAAGTCAATTTTGGCTTCGGAGCTCATCGGAGAACTTGCTACTTTGAAAATTTACAAAAATTAATAAACTCCGCAGACCCTCGAAGTCAATTTTGGCTTCGGAGCTCATCGGAAAACTTGCAAAAACTTTTGTTGCTTCACAGCAGTATTCCGAAGTAAAATATCACTTCGGAAGTCTGCGAAACAAACTTTTCTTCACAATAAAATCTCAAATTTTGAAAATCACTTAAACATTGGTTGACTGTATGTTTCAATTGTTGTTTAAGTCAAAGGAAATTCAAAAACAAGAAAATTCATTCCAAACGAAAAGAAAATTCTGATGCATAATGACAAAGTCTAACTTTTCTCTCATGAATTAACCAAGTAAAGGACAAAACTTTGATTTTAGATTCTGAAAACCATACCTTATTGCACTAAAAGGTATTTGGGAATCGACTTGAAACATTGGTAAGAAAACAGACTTCGAAGTGAGGTCAAGGCTATTTTACAATTTGAAGCCTTGTTTGATTTCAATAACCTGAACATAATGTCTATTTCTAACCACCCTTTGAAACTTGACTCGCTTCAACCTCAAACCAATCTTGTAGCCTCAAAACTACACAAAATAATTCAAGTGCTCCGAAGTTTTCCTCAAAAATAGAACCAACATTGTTTGATAAGTAAATTTACATCTCTTTTCATTAAATGGTACAAAATTGAACTATATGAAGATTTTCACTCATAAGGATTGTTTAATACAAAAACAAAAAGCACCAAAGAAAGAAACCAAATGGTGATGTTCTATATCTTCGGATAAGGAAATTCATAATAGAAAACAAAAGCAAAAATCAAAATAGAAAACAAGAAAGAAAAATAGAAAACAATTGTCAAAAGAAACAAAGACAAACAAAAATCAAAAGATAACCAAGGGAATGCAAAAGAAAAATCAGCATTCAAAGGCTTATTCTTCTGCTTTAAATAACGGTACAAGGAGCTCTTATAACATAGTCGAGTACCTTGTAGAAGAATATGAACATTTCAAGTAGTCTCTCTTAAATGATAAAGTAGGAGTGGTGTACGAAGCTCAAAGGCTTGTCATCAGAGCTTAGTATCCAAACACTTCAACTGATGAAAGGGAATAAAATTTTCAAATGAATCTTCAAAACAATTCAATCTAACTTTCACAAACACTTCTGATGCTCAATTCATGAATGAAAACTTCGTTAAATTTCAAATGCAAAGGATGTTATCTTTATTATATTTGAAAATTTTGAAGCACATAAGCACAACTCAAAACATATTTCCTAATGCGAAATCAAGTTAGTAATGGGGTGATTAGACTTATACATTCACGACCGATATTGAATCAAACTGTTAAAAATAATACGATAACCGATCACCACGAGTAAGGTTTTTAAGCCGATTACTGTGTGACAGATATGTATTTTATCTATACTATGCGGAATAAATATAAACTAAAACTAAGTTACTGAAAACTATAAATAAGTAAAATAAAGCGGTAAATCTAAGCTAGACAGTATTTAAATATACAGAAAGCGGTAAATAAAGTAAATGTTAGGAGTTAGAGGTTAGATGTAATAAACTCCATTATCAACGATAAAGTGTTTTTACAATAAATAAAAAGGATTAGAAGTTAGAAGTTAGAAGTTAGATGTCTCGGTTAAATACAGTCCATATATGTTTTCGTTGTCAAGGTTCAATTCGGATGTATTGGATATTTGGTACAGTTGATTTATAACAGTTTAAATAAATCAATAACGACACAGATAATTTCAAAAAAACTTATCGATAGCTGATGAAGATGGTGTTTTCTTTGAAGCGTCGATTCTTGTTCTTTTCGGTAGGATGAGGTTTGGTAGTTTTTGGTGTTTGGTGAAATGGGTTTTTGGTGTCGGTTTAATTGAGATGCACGGGGTTTTTGTGGTTTAGTTTTCGTGGTATATGTATTTGGTAGAGGGTGTGTAGGTTTTGTAATTTGGTATTCGGGTTGAGGTTGTTTAGAGGTTTGAAGTTTGGTGTCGGGTAGAGGTTTTGTTTGGTGTCGGGTAGAGGTTTTGTATGGTGTTGGGTAGAGGTTTTGTTTGGTGTTGGGTAGAGGTTTTGTTTGGTATCGGGTAGAGTATGGGTGTAGCGGTTTTGTTCGATGTTTGTTTGGACGTGGTTTTTCTTTGGTTCAAAAGAGTTTTCTTGAGAGTTTTGGCAGGTTTTTTGCTCTTTGGACGTAGGATAATATTGGTGCTTGAATAGGTATGTGTGGTGTAAGGTTATTTTCTGCACAAGAATGGCAAGAGATTTGCTTCTTATTTATACTGCTGAACTACAGGCATCGCGTCGCGACCAGGCATGGCGTCGCGTCGCGAAGGTGCGGCTGTCGAGTGCTTTTGGTCGGCCACTGGTTAGTGCGTTAGGTTGGTAGTCTCGCAATCAAGAAGTTGGTGGTGTCGCGTCGGAGGTCTTCGCGTCGCGACCGTCTCCTTCGTCGCGTCGCGATTGCTGAAGGATTTTGGTCTTCTGTCTTACTTCTCTTCACGTCTCGACAAATGTGCTGTCGGGTCGCGATGGGGCTTCGCGTCGCGACCAGGCCTTCCGTCGCGTCGCGATTGCTGATGCAATCTGGATTTCTGTGTTTTGTTTTTCTTCACGTTCAATCTTGAATCCATGCAACCTGAAATACTGATAATATTTGTTAAAAAACATTTCGACTTATTTCAGTGATGGTCACATAAAAACATAAAAACATTATTCAACAATTTCCCCTTATGTGATCATTAATGAAATGAGGAGAAAAATGTTTGATTGAAAATTCTTGAAATTTGGATAAGACATTTATAAAACCATATCACTTGTTTTGTAAAAGGTGTGACTAGATTTTACTTATGTTTTGAAAAATGTTTGTCAAGAATATTTGTTTCTGAATCAAGGTTTCAGGTTCAATTATCAAAAGGTTTTTGTATATGCATTTTCATAATATTCCTTAAGATTTTATAGCATTTATAAAGACGACAAGTGATCTTAATAGGTCGATTCAGATGAACTCTCATAGGTATAGCTCACACTTGACTGAGGTGTTTTGGTTGTTCTGGGTGCAGAACTGGTGTATAATCACTAAAGATGAGTGATATCTCTCAGTTTGAAGGTGTTGACTTATGCTTAATATGGATTTATACCTATATACTTTAGTCACTTGGTCTTCATATTAGATAATCAATCACATAAGACTGGTTTCGGCATTACTCAGAGGGTTTCTTCATTCATGCCATTGATGTTCACTCTCTCTCAGTCGGTAAATACATGTAGAGGGGTTTAGAATTTTTTTTCATAGTGCAGTTTGCAACTAAGAATATTCAATTATGAAGGCTACAGTATCCCGGTAAATCTTTGGTTTTAACAGCTATATTTGATAAAGCATTTGAGAATCTGTTTGTTTGGAAAATTTTGAGAGATGTCTGTCTTGATTGATTGTTGTTGTAAATCTTCCTTTTCTTTGGTGAAGTGTTCACCTTTGTCTTTATCTTTTCTTGATTTGTGAAAAGATATCTGATGTGGTTACCAATTGTGATTTGTTGACAGCATTTGTTGGATGTGACTTTGTCGTTTCTTCATTTGTCAGATTTGTTATGCCAGATGATGAAGCTTTTCTTGATTTGGCTTGATTGAGGATAGGGATAGGTGATATAAAAGACAGTTTGTCTAATATATAAGAAAATGATTGTATCGTCCCTGGTCATTTTGATATCTAAGCAAAAATGAGACTAGCATCACGGTATAAGAGTATAAATCCTATAAGTCATCATGAAAACACCTTTGCTCACAGAAATGAATTCCATTTAGCATTTAAAGACGAGGCACAATTTCTCACATGGGTTTGTTTTTCATCTGAATCTCCTGATCTTATGTCCCTTAATTGATAAAATCATTATAATTGAAATAAATTTAAAGGGAATAGGAGAATGTACATAATGAAAAATGTTTGAAATTTGAACCTTCTCTTTAATTAAGAATCAATATAACTGAGAACATTCATCGAGCATAAGTATCTGAAAATTTAGTCAAGATGATGTTAATCACATGGTTTTATAAAAACTTCCAAAAGGATAAAACTTTATTCAATTTTTTTTTGTGATTTTTGATTATGTGGATGTTTTTTTTTTTGAAAAATTTGGTTATTTGAATGTTTTTGGTAAATTTTGGTTTGGGGGTGAGAATGGGGTAACGAGAGTTCCCCCATAAATGATGCACTGGGATCATTTTGGATAGGTAGATTGGGATTGTTGAATTTGGTTTTGGTGGTTCTCCCATAAATGATGCATTGGGGTCATTTGGACAGGTGGATTGGGGTGTTTTAGGAGGGTTCTTGTTTTGGTGGTTCCCCCTCGACTGGATCTGTATCATTTTGGTTTGATTGTGAAGTTTCTGCATCGGAGGTAGTGTGGGTTTGAAGTCTTGTAGAAAGCTTTGGTTTCCTGTCATATGCTTGGAACGGCCACTATCGATATACCATGTGTCATCATTGGGCTCTCCAGCACGAAGTGCCTGCAATTAGACAGAAAGTTTAGGTACCCAAACCATGGTGGGTCCTGATTTGTTAATGGTTTTTGGTGATTTGAAATCATTATGGTTTCTGTTAATTGGACGAAATGGTTGAGGCTTGATTTGACTTATCAGATTTTCCCAATTTAAGATTTGTTTTTGAAAGCCTGTCATTTGGAAAGATTTCTGATTGTGTGAAAGGTATCCTTTATGTAATGACTTGTCTGATAACCTTTCTTTGTTTTTGGGATGAGGATGGTTTTGAAAATATTTTTGTTTTTGTGGCAAGGAGGCTGGATTCAAAGGTTTCTTTTGGGTTTGTTTTAAAACTTTGGGCTTGCCTTGTTCCTTTTGAAGAGCAATTGGTTTAGAGGTACTGCCTTTCTTGTAAAAGGAGTTTGTTTTATTCAAAAAGTCTTTAAGTTTGGAGTTTTGGTTGGTAATTTGGAATTGGTGGGTTGAAGACCTATTAGTGAAAAATCTTTTGGAAACACTGAAATCAGTATCATCTGGGTTACAGTTGATAACTGTTTCGTCGTCTGAATTTTCCTCATTAACAGATGTGGATGGATCTGTTAGAGTTGATTCAGAGTTTTCACTGTTTGTCCTGGTTTCTTGTTTGGCTTGTTCGATTTCGAAGGATTCTCTTCCTAATCCAGGTCTGTAATTCGTATCGATTTTGCCAGATCCTAAGGATGTTGCTTTGATGAAAATATCATCACTTAGCTTTCTAGCAAGATTGATAGAATCCAGTTTTCCTTGAAATCTTTGATTCTCGGATTCAAGAAGTTTGATTTGTTTTGAAAAATCATCTAATTTCAGAATCAAACTAGAGTTTATGTCAGTTAAATTTTGAATTTTTAGTTTTAACTGAAGGACTTCTATTTCTAAGGTATCTTTTATTTCAGATGAAATAATAGATTGAGTTTTTATTTCTAAGTCCTTTTTTTGTTTTAGAGCTTCATTTAATTGTTCTAGGACATGATTATTTTCTTCAGATTTTCGTTCAATGTCTCTTTCAAGTTTGTCTCTAGTCCTTGTTGATTCTCCAAATATGAGTTGCAAGGTTTGTAATTCAGATTTGTAGATATCAGATTTGACTATTGTGTCATGATACAGTCTGAGATCAGCTTTTAGACTGTTCTCAATCTTAGTCATGTGGGACTCAAATGGTGTTCTTGAAAGACCGATTTCTGAGATCATAGACCATACCTGATCGATGACATATGGAGCTCTTGAGTACGTTGTGGAAGACATTTTTGGGTTGTTTTTTTTTTTTTTTTTTTTTAAATTTTAAGATTTTAATATTTTTTTTTGAACAAGTGATATTAAGATGAAATTTTTAAAGAAAACTTATTGGTGGTTTATAAAAACGCTACACAAAAGTTCTCAACAAAAATTTCAAAGTAAATCACACAAGCTCTGATACCAATTGTTAAAAATAATACGATAACCGATCACCACGAGTAAGGTTTTTAAGCCGATTACTGTGTGACAGATATGTATTTTATCTATACTATGCGGAATAAATATAAACTAAAACTAAGTTACTGAAAACTATAAATAAGTAAAATAAAGCGGTAAATCTAAGCTAGACAGTATTTAAATATACAGAAAGCGGTAAATAAAGTAAATGTTAGGAGTTAGAGGTTAGATGTAATAAACTCCATTATCAACGATAAAGTGTTTTTACAATAAATAAAAAGGATTAGAAGTTAGAAGTTAGAAGTTAGATGTCTCGGTTAAATACAGTCCATATATGTTTTCGTTGTCAATGTTCAATTCGGATGTATTGGATATTTGGTACAGTTGATTTATAACAGTTTAAATAAATCAATAACGATACAGATAATTTCAAAAGAACTTATCGATAGCTGATGAAGATGGTGTTTTCTTTGAAGCGTCGATTCTTGTTCTTTTCGGTAGGATGAGGTTTGGTAGTTTTTGGTGTTTGGTGAAATGGGTTTTTGGTGTCGGTTTAATTGAGATGCACGGGGTTTTTGTGGTTTAGTTTTCGTGGTATATGTATTTGGTAGAGGGTGTGTAGGTTTTGTAATTTGGTATTCGGGTTGAGGTTGTTTAGAGGTTTGAAGTTTGGTGTCGGGTAGAGGTTTTGTTTGGTGTCGGGTAGAGGTTTTATATGGTGTTGGGTAGAGGTTTTGTTTGGTGTTGGGTAGAGGTTTTGTTTGGTATCGGGTAGAGTATGGGTGTAGCGGTTTTGTTCGATGTTTGTTTGGACGTGGTTTTTCTTTGGTTCAAAAGAGTTTTCTTGAGAGTTTTGGCAGGTTTTTTGCTCTTTGGACGTAGGATAATATTGGTGCTTGAATAGGTATGTGTGGTGTAAGGTTATTTTCTGCACAAGAATGGCAAGAGATTTGCTTCTTATTTATACTGCTGAACTACAGGCATCGCGTCGCGACCAGGCATGGCGTCGCGTCGCGAAGGTGCGGCTGTCGAGTGCTTTTGGTCGGCCACTGGTTAGTGCGTTGGGTTGGTAGTCTCGCGATCAAGAAGTTGGTGGTGTCGCGTCGGAGGTCTTCGCGTCGCGACCGTCTCCTTCGTCGCGTCGCGATTGCTGAAGGATTTTGGTCTTCTGTCTTGCTTCTCTTCACGTCTCGACAAATGTGTTGTCGGGTCGCGATGGGGCTTCGCGTCGCGACCGGGCCTTCCGTCGCGTCGCGATTGCTGAAGCAATCTGGATTTCTGTGTTTTGTTTTTCTTCACGTTCAATCTTGAATCCATGCAACCTGAAATACTGATAATATTTGTTAAAAAACATTTCGACTTATTTCAGTGATGGTCACATAAAAACATAAAAACATTATTCAACACAAACAAACTTCAAAATGAAAAGTGGACTTCCAACATGATTCGAATGATTCTGAACATTAACTCGTTAAATCATCTTTTCATAATATTCGTGGAAGTTAAGGTTAAACGACATGTTGCATCAGTCAAAAGTAAAATCAAAAACTCATAGAAAAACAAAGAGAAAAACATATAGACTTCGGTATAATGATGAACACTTTTCAATCACATGTCAATCACCGAAGTGAAAGAACACTATTCGGAGTTAAGCATAACTTTATACTCCGAAGCGTATTCTCAACGGTCATAATTCTTCATAACTGCGAAGTCAATTAAATGTTCAAATGATTTCTACATTTATGATAAATCACAGAGACAAACATTCCTTGAATTATAACCGTTTGCTTACAGCTGTCAATGAGAATTAAATGGAAAACATTAACCATAATGACTTCTCAAAAGGTATCAGTTCAAATTTTGAATCATTGCAACTGACAGCCGTATATTTCTCCTTTTTGCAGAGATAGTGGGACGAGCAGGTGCTGAGGTGTCCACTTTCTACCGGACCATCTCAATCGTGCATTAAATGGCCTAGGGACCACGAATGCTATATAAACTTCTCACCTCTTCCATTGCAATCTTTACGCGAACACAACTCTCATTTCTCTCTGCAAACTTACTCTCAAAGAAATCCACAAACTCTTCGTCTTCTTCATCTTCCTCATCTAACCATCAATGGCGGCTGAAGCATCATCGCAAACCGCTGAAGCCATGTCTGTTCCAAATCTCAAGAGCCAATCATCAAACCTGGTGCTACGAAACGATCTATCTCTTTACCCTAAACCAATCGATGCATTGGTGGAATGCATGAAAAGGTCTGTACTAGGTTACGCCTTAACCTGTACTCCTTCAGTCCCTACAACTCTGGTTCACAAGGCTCACTACACATCCAATGCCCTGTTTGACTCCAACAACCAGGTCAAATCTGTATTCTATGAGGCTGTTGATGCCAAGGGAAAAACAAAGAAAGTACAATTAACCAAGGAAAAGTTTGCAGAAGCTCTTCGACTTCCAATCTATAACTCAAAGGAAATGGTGGTCCCATCTGCTGACCAACTGGTCAGTATGTTCAACGAAATGGGGTATGAACCCCCGCTTGAAAGAATCAGCACCTTCAAGAAAAACCAACTCCCTGACCTCTGGAGATACTTCTTCAGTATCTTCCTGAGATGTCTTTCTGGAAGAACCTCAGGCCTTGATTCTGCGAGTGTTACATTCCAAGGTCTCCTCTACGGAATTTACTACGATGTCAAGGTGGACTTCGCAACAATTCTATGGACCGATTTCTGCTCCCACATCAATCACAGTATGAAGGGGACAGAAATTGCAAATGCAAGATTCTGGGCAATCGTCGTTCATGCCCACTACCAGCAGATAGGGTATGTTCCTGATCCCTCTCTTGGAGAGATGAAGTTCACTCCCATTGCGATTCCTATTCTAGACGACAAACCCGCTGACTTCTGTGCTCAAATTCCAAATGTCATGCTCTCCAAAGTTCCCCTTGAATGCAATGAGGTAAACTCCTATCGCAACACCTTAATAATTCCTTACCCAACTTGCGATATGAGTCAGGTTGCACCTGTAAGAGAGCTTCCAAAAGGAAAAGGGAAGAGGAAAATGGCTGGTGGACCCAGTGGTCCTAAGAAAGAAGAGAAGAAAAGAAAGACTTCGGTGAAAACAACACCGAAGAGGAAACAGCCGAAGAGGCAAAGGAAAATCATGGTTGTGGATGAGTCTTCGGACTCAGAAAGGACTCCATCCACAGTCCATGAAGAAGAACAAGAAGAAGAACTGTTTGCTGATCAACCTCCTTCACCTACATCAACAACCAGACCAACCTCTCCATTGCAAACTACCATTCCTCCATCTCCACCTAAAACAACCAGACCACCCACACCTACACAAACTATACCTCCTCCTCCACCACCTCCAACAACAGCTCAACAAACTACCACCATTCACACTACTACATCGGAAATACCACCACCACCACCAACAACTGCTCCTCCAACATCAGAAGTACCTATCTCTGGTATTGATTTTTCATTACCTGAGTTTGACTTACCCACATCACTCTCAAGACAAAACCCCACTTCGGCTGCCTTCTTTGAAGCCTTTCATATGGCTCCTTTGAACGTTGAAGGAGTGTCGGATGAAGATTTGCCAGATGAAGGATTTGTACTAATGAAGCAGTACAAAGTCCTCAACTCCAATCTTGACACTCTCATTCAAGCTCAAACTGGCTTTGATCCCACCAAACCCACCTTGGGAGACATCACCGAAGAGATTGAATCTCTGGAGTTCTCCTTATCCAAAGAATTCAAAGATTCCATACAAAAGCTTGAACAAAAGCTCATGGATGAACAAAATAAGATCCAATCTTCCTTCGAAAAGAAGTTGGAATCCGCTGTCACCTCCATCAACAAGAAAGTTGATGCCCTTGCTGAGAAGACTGATAAAACAAACTCCGAAGTCATGAAAGCCTTGTAAGGACTTCGGAGTGAATCCCAGCAAAGTACCAAGCTTGAAAAACAGCTTGATGAGGCTAGAGCAAAAATCGAAGAGCTCACAGCCGCCCAAACCTCTTCGGATATCACTAAGTTTACAGAGGAACTGCAACGAACGAATGCAGCTCTCACACAAGACTTGATTGCAAAGTTGAGAGTTGCACTTCAACCTCTGATAAACTTTTCTGATAGGTTGTCTAGGCCATAGGGCAGGCCTAGACAGATCCCTGCAGCCACAGCAGGTCCTTCAACCTCGACCATTACAACCACTACCATGGGTGCTAGTGGATCGGCTGGAGCTGGAAGCTCAACAGACCGATCGCTAGAAAACATAATTGCCCCACACATGGAGGAAATATACAAGGCCAGGCGAGCAGATTACAATTTGATGATCAAAATAAACGAATTTGCTCGAGATAATGGTGAATGGACTGTTGAGGCAATCAAGCAATTTGGATTCCAAAATCCAAATGTACTTAACAGACTTCCTCTTCGGAGTTTTGCAACTGTTGACTCCGAAGACACCCAGCTTGACATTCCCTTCAATCCGAAGACTTTCGCTTTCCTCCAATTCGTCTCTTCGGTACCCGAGGATCAGAAAGCAAGTTTTTGGACCAACAAAATAAATTTTCATGCCAAATACATTCAACGGCAGAGTTATGTTTGGAGCTTGAACAAGATAAAGAAAATTCTTTCAATTAAAGAAGCTGAAGTCTATTTGGGCTTCAGAAATTATGAATTTCTTGTTCTTAGGGGGGCAGATGAAGTTAAATCTAGGTTCTCAATTGCAGACTTCCCAATCATGAATCCTATGGACTTCATCCAGATTCTTGATCTTTTGCGAAGCGGCGAGGCTGCTTATGCTGCAATGTCTGCCCTTGCCATCAAAAACCACATACTGGGCTTTCTTAACAATTATCTTCTCCGGTTTGCAAAACAAGACCTGGAGCTATGTTCCTACTACAGACAACCTTTGAACACTCCTCCTGTTGTAGTTCGGAACATAACCAGATTCAAGAATGGAGAGATCTTAGACGAACCATATGGCGTAGTTTTCAAAGGACTTCGAAATGAAACCGAAGTCACAATCAAGTTCTTTGAAATAGACTACATAGGCCTCCATCCCTCCTCCTTTATCTCAGGGATGATTTCTCATGTGAATGCCTGTCATGCAAATTCCACCGAGAAAAAGAAGAAGTTCATAGATCATATGAACTGGTATCTTGCAGTAAGAAAAACCTTGAAGAGGGCATATAAGAGAAACTTTCGTGTATAGGCTTCGGATGCACTTCACACAAAGGGGGAGATTGTTGAGAACATTTGTGATGAAGTGCTGACATATCCGAAGTCCTGCCCATGAAGTCCATTATATAAGAAAACCCCGAAGTGAATAAACAAGAGAAGACACCGAAGTCTAAAGACTCCGAAGTGCTATGCATAGAGGATCCGAAGACTTCACAGACTGTCATCTTGTCTTTTGTGTGCACGCGTATAGTACAATACGTGTTGCATGAATCTTCTATCCTATTGGCTAGTACACTGATAGGATATTCTCTGTAAAAGTTGTACTATTGGTATCACTGATTCAGTATAAATATCAGTGATACCATACCGTGTCGTGTGTAGGACTACAAGTTTAGATTACGAGAATTGTATGTCTACAAGATAGAAAACCCAATTGTAAAACCAAAGTTCTAATCAAGCATTCGGCACATGTTATTCATATCACATTGTTCAGTTAGCTTTGTTGCATTATCATTGTCTGATTGATTGTGTTATTGATTCAATATCTATATTAGTTCATCTATTCTCTTATTTCAACACCCAACAGATCTAGATCTGAGATTTTCTCCTCTCACAAAGTTCAACAACCAAAAATCCTTCTCAAAAATCATGAACCACCTGCAATGCTCACTATCACCGTAAACTGCTACCATCATCGCCGCCGATCGCCACCATCGCCGCCGATCGTCACCACTGTTACAACTACTGCTTGTGATTCTGATAACTGATCATGTTTTTCAAGCAGAGTCTGCTTCATTCGAACCAGATCCAGGTAAATCTATTGCCTCCAATGCTTGATTTGTTGTTTCCGTGGATTTAGATTAGACGGAGAAGTTAGAAAATTGATCCAGAATTTACTTTAGGAACTGTATTTTCTGGTAGAAGGGAACTTAGAAAGCTGCCACAGCCGCCGGCGCCTACGTTAGCTCGAGCTCTGCATTATATGTTCTCTGCTCCACCTCCGCCACCGTCAATGACACAGATGCGAAGTATATCTCCAAATTTACGTACAATACCCAAGCGTGCACCACCGGCACCAAAGCTAGGTCTACCTCGGAATTTCCGTATTTTTCTCTCACCAGCCGCCGCCTGTGCAAAGAAGAACTTCGAAATGCAAAATCGCTCCACCACCGCCTAACAATTCTCAAACCTAGCACGCACGTACGACCTAGTTTGTGTTAATTAAAGAGGTAAAATATCACCTACGATAAAATATCACCAAAGTTTGTGTTAATTAAAGAGGAGAAAAAACCTACGATAATTCATTTATAGTTATAAACATATTTTCAAATTTACTATTTAATAATCGTATTTTTTTACTTAGAATAGATCTTTGAAGGTTTTTTTTAATAATATGTTTTTCAAAGTATAATTTGATTAATAGTATATTCATTGAATGTTCTTCAAATACGAATGTTCGGTAATGAACATCCCAATGTTTAGTAATGAACATCCCGATGTTTCAACAATGGCATGGTCTAAATGTAACGCCCCAATTTCACAATTATAAAATTTCATTTATTACCAAGGTTTCAACAAAATCTTTATTAAAAATAATAATATTGTTCGACATATTTATTAGACCAACAGCGGAAACATTTGAAATCATAACATAGTTCATTAAAATAAATCTCTTGTATGTGATGCGCTGCCGTCAAGCCTTGCCCTTCCCTTTGTCATTTGAAATACCTGAAATGTTATAAAATCAATGGGTAAGCTTAAAGCTTAGTGAGTCCTCAAATTACCATACATACCCACATATTAAACAACCCGTCCTCGAGAACGACCCGACCCTACCCACCATACAACAGCTACGGGAGTCCATCATACAACACCTATGGACACGGGGCGATTCTGCCCATCATACAACAACTATGGGTTCCCGGTTATGGCCCAGCCCATCATACAATAGCTATGGGACAAGGCAATAGTCCAAATCGCCATACAACAGCTACGAGAGAACACACATCAGTACTGAGCCCAACAACAAATAACCACAGATATAGAACAGATTATATAAATGTACAAAACACACAAGATGCCTAACATGCAACATCATATAGTAAGGTGAGGATACTCACCTGATTCGTAACCGTGTAGATATTCTCTAATATCCCCACTTAGCTCGTCCACACACCTAAATCTCACATACACAACATATCAAGCACTGACCAAACTCTTATAGACTTGCCTAAAGGTCAGACCCAACGTTTGCTAACCAACATTGGTTGAAAATAAGCTTTAGGGTCAAATAGCCGCTTGCCGCGGCGTGGCTCCTCACCCTACGCGTCGCGGCTATCTTCGCATAGTTACGGGTTTAGCCGAATCCGCGTCGCTGACATAGCCAGTCCGTATCGCAGACTCGTATTAATCCGAAATCTTATTAGCTCTTAATCAGTACAGCCATCGGATAGGGTTCCTCTCTATACCCTTCCTGGGATCAAAAACTACCCTAAGGTCACTTCCTTATGGACATACAAGTCCCTGCATGTCCTTGGTCCAAACCCTAAGTGTTACAAGAAATCTAAGGCTACAACCCAAAGGATAACACTTATATAACGGGAAGAAAAGTAAATTCAGAAGAGTAGATCTTCTTACCTTACTTCTGAAAAACGGAATGGTGCACACGATCCGTTACAAGCCTTCTCTCACGTTGGATCTCCTTCTTCTAATCTCCCAAAACCTCCAAGCCTTGAAACCAAAGACCCTGTGCTAAAACCAGTAGATTCTACTCCAGAAACCTTCCAAAAACACGAACCCTAGGGCTAGAACCCTTTATATACGCATTTAAATCCGAATTAGGGTTTTTCATAACTGCGGCGCACCGCGCCACGGATTCGCCCGAGCCGCGCCGCGCGTACAAATCATTTGCGAACCCAGAATCTCCCCAAGCCGCGCCGCGGATCCATCCTGCAAAAAAATAACTCCCTTCCAAGACGACACTTTTAAAAGGACATAATCCCCAACCTGAAACTCAAGATCGGACCGCCGTGTATCAGCATAACTTTTCTGTCTACTCTGAGCCGTTAACAACCTCTCTCGAACCTTCTGGATTAGCTCAGTAGTCTTGAGTACTATCTTTGTACTACCCAACACCCGCTGGCCAACCTCGCCCCAGCAAACAGGAGTCCGACATTTCCTTCCATACAACATCTCGAATGGAGCCCTGCCGATGCTCGCATGATAACTGTTATTATAGGAGAACTCAGCTAAAGGGAGATGTGAATCCCGTCTCCCGCCGAAATCGATAACGCATGCCCCAAGTATGTCCTCCAGCATTTGAATCGTCCTTTCACTCTGCCCATCTGTCTGAGGGTGATATGTTGTGCTGAAATGGAGGCGAGTGCCTAATTCCTCGTGAAACTTCTTCCAAAACCTAGACGTAAATCGGACATCCCGGTCAGATATCACCGAGACCGGTATACCATGCCGAGAGATAATCTCGTCTACGTAGACCTTAGCCAATTCCCTTGCTGGAAAAGGTCTCTTGGATGGGGAGGAAATGAACACTTTTAGTCAACCTATCCACGATAACCCAAATGGTGTCCATATGTCGAGGGGTTCTTGGCAACTTCGTTATGAAATCCATTGTGATATGCTCCCATTTCCATTCTGGGATCTCAAGAGGCTATAGTCTACCATGAGGCCGCTGATGCTCGGCCTTGACCCTACGACAGGTCATGCATCTTTCAACAAACCAAGCTACTCCCCTCTTCATGCCGGGCCACCAATAATAATCACATAGATCCCTGTACATTTTCGTGGCCCCGGGGTGGATAGAGAACTTGGACTTATGTGCCTCCTCCAATAGAGTTTGACGAACCCCACCAAATTCCGGTACCCAAATTCTCTCATAGGGAGTTAACAAGCCTCTACTATCCTTGACCATAGTTGACAACTGTCCTACAATTCTCTCACCTTTCTGATTCTCGCTCTTGCTTGTTTCCACCTGAGCTTCCCTTATCAGCTCGAGTAATAGTACCACAACCGTCATTTCAAGACAAATGCCCCGAAGGGGCGCACCCGTAACTTACGACTTAGAGCATCCGCCACTACATTGGCTTTTCCAGGGTGGTAGTGAATCTCTCAATCATAGTCCTTCAATACATCTAACCATCTTCTCTGTCTCATATTAAGATTCGCCTGATCCATCAGATACTTCAAACTCTTGTGGTCCGTGTAGATGGTACACTTCACTCCATACAAATAATGTCTCCAAATCTTGAGAGCAAAGACCGCCGCTCCCAATTCCAAGTCATGAGTGGGATAGTTAGTCTCATGGGGCTTCAGCTGTCACGAGGCGTAGGCAATTACCCTGCCTCGCTGCATCAAGACTGCTCCCAACCCGGAGATAGATGCATCACAATAAACTACCATATCTTCCATCCCTTCAGGCAGGGTCAGAACTGGAGCTTCACATAACTTCTGCCGCAAAGTCTCAAAAGCTTGTTGCTGCTCGTCACCCCACCGAAAAGCAGCGTTTTTCTTAGTTAGTTGAGTCAAAAGTACAACAACCTTCGAGAAGTCTTGGATGAAACGACGATAATAACCAGCCAGACCCAAGAAACTTCTAATCTCTGAGGGAGTCTTCGGAACCTCCCACCGCATCACGCCCTCCACCTTAGCCGGGTCTACCATGATTCCTTGCTCGTTGACGATGTGACCCAAAAACTGGACCTCCCGCAGCCAGAAGTCACACTTGGATAATTTTGCATAAAGCTTCTCATTCCTTAAGGTCTCCAATACCTCCCTTAAATGTTGTTCGTGTTGTTCTTTGCTCCGGAAATAGACTAAGATGTCGTCAATAAAAACTATAACCGACCAATCCAACATCGGTCGACACACTCGATTCATTAAGTCCATGAAAGCTGCAGGGGCATTGGTCAGTCCAAACGGCATCACTACAAACTCAAAGTGGCCGTACCTCGTCCGAAAAGCTGTTTTCTGGACGTCTTCCTCTCGTACCCGCATCTGATGGTATCCTGATCTCAGATCGATTTTCGAAAACCATGAGGCGCCCTGTAACTGATCAAATAAGTCGTCGATGCGAGGTAATGGATACCGATTCTTTACTGTAAGTTTGTTCAACTCACGATAATCAATGCACATCCTATTGGCACCATCCTTCTTCTTAACAAATAAAATAGGCGCTCCCCACGGCGAGCAACTTGGTTGAATAAACCCCTTATCCAATAGCTCTCGGAGTTGAATAGACAACTCCAGCATCTCTGGAGGTGCAAGACGATACGACGCTTTAGCTATCGGAGCCGTACCGAGAGTTAATTCGATCTTAAATTCCACCTGCCTCTTCGGTGGCACACCAGGTAGGTCCTCGGGAAAAACGTCAGGAAAATCCCGAACCACAGGTATATCCTCCGTCCTCCGCTTTGACTTCTCTTCTCGTGCATCCAAAACATATGCCACAAACCCCGAACCTCCATGTTGAAGATGTCTGCGTGCCCTGGCAGCTGAACAGAAGGCTGCACCCTGATTCCTCCTCTCTCCTTGTACTACTAGTTCTCCCCCACTTGGGGTTTGAATCCACACTCGCTTGTTCTTACTGTCAATACATGACTCGTGCTGACCCAACCAATCCATGCCAATAATAACACGATTGTCACTCAGCGGTATTGGAATGAGATCGATCGGGAACTTTATTCCTTGGATCACTACTTCACATTCCTGATAAACACTAGTCGCGTGCACGGTTTTATCATCCGTAATTTCTACTTCTAACGGACGATGAAGAGTCCCTATTGCAATATCGAAACTCTTTCCCAGAACGGCAGACACAAAAGAATGACTAGCACCCGAATCGAACAATACAAAAGTAGGTGTAGAGTTGACTGAGAAAGTTCCTAATCAATCATAATAAATACATTAAGTTTGTACACCAAAGCATGAGACAAGTAAAGAAAGAGTACCCGTAACGACGTCTGGCGCATCCTGTGCCTCCTCGTCAGTCATGACGAATGCTCGACCCTTGGTCTTAGGGGTTTCCCCTTTCCCCTGCCTACCATCAGTAATTCGGAGAGTAGCGGGCGCTGGATTTTGGACCGTTCCTCGAGTCAGAAGGGGACACTGGGACTTGAAGTGGCCCACCTGATTACAATTAAAACAAATCTTGACCTCCTGTCGGCAATCCTTGGCATAGTGGCCTTCCTTTCCACACTTATGACATATTAGTACCTAACAAAGCCCTTCGTGATTCTTCCCACACTTATTACACTTACCCAGACTCCTTTGCCATGGCGTTCCCTGGTCTGACCCTCGAAACTTCTTTGACGCCTGCTGAGTCTGAGTAGGCGCCGGACGCTTCTGCCTTTGTTGGGTTTCCAATTCCAACTCTCGGGCTCGAGCGGCCACGATCATATCAGTGAGAGTTTGGTGCCTAGCAGCAGACACAAATTCTCGAATGTCTGTGCGAAGCATCGCCAAATACTGAGTCATCCTCATGTGCTCAGTTGCCGCAAACTCTGGACAGAAGAGTGCTCGCTCATTAAACTTTTTGGTGATCTCCGTCACCGTCACAGTGGTCTGGGTCAAATTCAGGTATTCTTATGCCAAGCGTTCCATTTCCACCTGTGGAACATACTCCAGTTTGAACTGTTCCTTGAATTGCGTCCACGTAATAGCATCCAGCTGAGCAGAGGTGAGATCTTTCGTTTATAATTCCCACCAATCTTTCGCACCCTCTCTCAGAAGATTCACCGCAAATGTTACCTTGGAGTTCTCAGGACATGAACAGGTGCGGAAGGCACCCTCTACCGTGGAAATCCACCGCATACTAACAATCGGATCCCTGCCCCCATCGAACATCGGAGGCGAACATGCTGAAAACTCCTTATAACTTGCATCCCTGGCCCGTGATGAACCCTATGCAGCTAGTCGCTCCTCGAGCATTGCCATCAGTTCAGCCTTTGTGGTGCCAAAGAATTAAGATACTGCTGCCGCCACTTCTCGTGAAACCTCCGTAGCGACCAAGTCGCGAAGGTTCTCATCAACCGAATTATCCCCACTCGAGGTACCCGTACTTGGTCCACCGTTACTTCGGGTGATCGCCATTCTAAATCGCAAAATCCGAATATTAATACTTAGATTACACCCTTTTACCCAACTACTCGACTTTCTAGGACTTTGATTGACTACTCTTGACTCAAGCGTGAATCCTGTGCTTTCGGTAGTACTGGCCTGGTACTACCTTCCACACCTATTCGCCCTTGTTCCAAGTTCATCAACCATTCTCCTAAATTGTCGCACATACGCTAAAACCACTTCCTATGAATCCTGTGATCATACACCGTGGTGCCTAATCATTGACCTAATTCTCCCTCCCACACGTGCCTAAGAGAACTAATGCTAACTTCGTCGAGTCGTCTCACGGACGCACAGCAGTACACAATCGGGAATAAGATAGACGTTTGAATAACCGATCCTACCCTAAAGTCACAACCAAACAAGGAACAGCCAGTAAGGCCAGACCAAGAATTCATAGGCTATCTTACCCTAATTGTATATAACCTACCAGCATTCACTAAGCAACCTAACGACACTAGCATAAAATTCCAAAGTAGCACATATTGTACAAAATAGTCCATAGAATATATTATCCAGGCAA
Source organism: Cichorium intybus (assembly GCA_023525715.1). Lineage (NCBI taxonomy): Eukaryota > Viridiplantae > Streptophyta > Magnoliopsida > Asterales > Asteraceae > Cichorium > Cichorium intybus. The sequence goes on from CM042012.1 coordinate 118,189,254, forward strand.
TTTTACATCCTTGCATAATACATAGCACAAACTTGGCATGGGTAATTGAGAATCACAATCTTACTTGAGCTCGGTTGACGGTTCACATCGCATCTTCTCTTATTTATGTTTAGTTTTCCAAAAACATTTTCTTAACAAAATCGCTCAGTCCTAAGTTTGAGTTTGGATTCCCTGTACAGTTCATCCAAATCCTTCAAACCAAGGCTCTGATACCAAGTTGTAACGCCCCAATTTCACAATTATAAAATTTCATTTATTACCAAGGTTCCAACAAAATCTTCATTAAAAATAATAATATTGTTCGACATATTTATTAGACCAACAGCGGACACATTTGAAATCATAACATAGTTCATTAAAAAAATCTGTTGTATGCGATGCGCTGCCGTCAAGCCTTGCCCTTCCATTTGTCATTTGAAATACATAAAATGTTATAAAATCAACGGATAAGCTTAAAGCTTAGTGAGTCCTCAAATTACCATACATGCCCACATATTAAACAACCTGTCCTCGAAAACGACCCAACCCTACCCGCCATACAACAGCTACGGGCGTCCATCATACAACAACTATGGACACGGGGCGATTCTACCCATCATACAACAACTATGGGTTCCCGGTTATAGCCCAACCCATCATACAACAGCTATGGGACAAGGCAATAGTCCAACTCGCCATACAACAGCTACGAGTGAACACGCATCAGTACTGAGCCCAACAACAAATAACCACAGATATAGAACAGATCATATAACTGTACAAAACACACAAGATGCCTAACATGCAACATCATATAGTAAGGTGAGGATACTCACCTGATTCGTAACTGTGTAGATATTCTCTAATATCCCCACTTAGCTCGTCCACACACCTAAATCCCACATACATAACATATCAAGCACTGACCAAACTCTTATAGACTTGCCTAAAGGTCAGACCCAATGTTTGCTAACCAACATTGGTCGAAAATAAGCTTTTGGGTCAAATAGTCGCTCGCCGCGGCGTGGCTCCTCACCGTACGCGTCACGGCTATCTTCACATAGTTATGAGTTTAGCCGAATCCGTGTCGCTGACATAGCCAGTCCGCGTCGCAGACTCGTATTAATCTGAAATCTTATTAGCTCTTAATCAGTACAACCATCGGCTAGGGTTCCTCTCTATACCCTTCCTGGGATCAGAAACTACCCTAAGGTTACTTCCTTATGGACATACAAGTCCATGCATGTCCTTGGTCCAAACCCTAAGTGTTACAAGACATCTAAGCTACAACCCAAAGGATAACACTTATATAACGGGAAGAAAAGTAAAGTCAGACGAGTAGATCTTCTTACCTTACTTCTGAAAAATGGAGTGGTGCACACGATCCGTTACAAGCCTTCTCTCACGTTGGATCTCCTTCTTCTAATCTCCCAAAACCTCTAAGCCTTGAAACCAAAGACCCTCTGCCGAAACCAGTCGATTCTACTCCAGGAAACTTCCAAAAACACGAACCCTAGGGCTAAAACCCTTTATATAGGCGTTTAAATACGAATTAGGGGTTTTTATAACTGCGACGCACCGCGCTGCGGATTCTCCCGAGCCACGCCGCGCTTACAAATCATTCGCGAACCCAGAATCTCCGCAAGCCGTGCCGCGGATCCATTCGGGCCGCGCCTCGGCGGAACGGGTCTTACACTAAACTGATGATGTCATCTATCTAATAGATGCTTGTGACCACCTGAGTATGTTGTACCTGTTCTAGACTTTTCATAGCGAATCATCTCTTGATGCCGAGTCATTACACTTTGTAATGATAAGAGACGTTTCCTATAAATGGTATGTAGCTGACATACATTGATAGACAGATTACAACGACACTCCCACTGGCTTTGACATGGTTATAGCACCTTTTTAGACTATCATAAAATCCAACCTTTCTGACATGATTAGAGGACCCCTTTAGTCTATTCACAAAATCCAAATATCTTCTCTTGTGAGGTGCGTGTGAGATGAATCTCAGGGCTTTGTACCTTTTTGTATCTGCATGCTCTTGATGAGTCCCTATTAGTGTGCTGGTAAACCACACATGCTCCACTAACGACTCACAAAGTGCATTTACAGCAAACAATATCCTTTCAGATCTGTTTCAGTTCTGTTGAGAGCGTTTATCTCAAAATCAATCATAGGACTCTGAGTTTTGCTTCACTCAACTCCTTCTTGCTTAGAATGCAGGTACAGTTCTATCTATGTTGTATTCTTTTGATGATTCAATTACTCCCACTGGTTCTCAGGTCAGGTGCAACATTAGTCAAATCATCACATAGATTTGGTCTCGCCCTTAAGGTCTCTTACTTGGTAGCAACCGGGCTCACCAATGCTTCCAAGTAGTAGGATTGCTTATCCGTACCAATCTTAGTGTTTTACCACTAATCGGTATGTCACCCAGATCATAACACTTTATGATGGTGACAAATACTACTGGTTTGCGAAGAGAAGAGTATGTCAGGTATAAAAGGATCTGCTTATCACTGCCATAAAAACCATTATAGGTTTCGAAATCCATAAAGCCTTAGGCCTTAATTTCATCCAAACCCATATAGGTAACCCTAATTGTCTATTGCTCAACTATTGAACAATTACAATTCAGCCCCTGTACTTTTAATTAATCCAATTAATCCCAAAATTATTTCCAATTAATTTCTAATCAATTATTAATTAAACATTATGATTTCTAATTAATATATTATTCTCATAATATATTAATAAATCATATTTCTCCCTCTCTCTTTAAGTTATCTTGTCCTCTGCTAGGTTTTGAGGGCAACCCAAAACGACTGTGCTGCTGTCAATCAAGTATATTCCTAAATTATAGTAATGACTTAGACACCTGATCCAACAATAAAATTATTAGAAGAGGGTTTTTTAGGGTCATCTTATTAAACTTTCATATATATATATATATATATATATATATATATATATATATATATATATATATATATATATATATATATATATATATATATATATACATATATATATATATATATATATATATATATATATATATATATATATATATATATATATATATATATATATATATATATATATATATATATATATATATATATATATATATATATATATATATATATATATATATATATATATATATATATATAACAAGATTCTGGCTGGATTGGTGGACAGGTGAAAAACCCCTGGGCGTTTTATACCCTAGAGCTTTCTACTTGGATCCCATCAAAAATATTACAGTGAAAGACAGAATTTCGAATGGAGGAATTAACTGGTGCAGAAGAAATGTTATAAGGGATGGTCGAACGAAGGAAGAAATTGAAAGCATCACTTCTATAATTGCAAATATTGAGCTGACAGAGAAGGAAGATAGTTGGGTATGCCCAGACGCTCCTAAAGCTATGTTCATAGTGGCATGGTTTAGACAGAAAATCAAAAATAATAGTCAATCAACGAATGGAAAAAACAGATGGTGTAGATGGATCCAAAAGAAATACTGTAACATCCCAAAATTTTTGAGTAAATTTAAAAAAATTTTAAACGAAAACTTCAATATAAGAAAAGCCACTTAATTAATTTTGACAAAATTCCATAACTTATAAGTTTAATGAAAACACCCCAGGATTAACAGAAGTTAACGAAATCACAATATAGCGGAATATTAATTCAAAAACAGTCCTCCAATGAAGCAGCACAGTGTATACACGTCACGCCTTGCCATCCATTGTACCTGATGTACCTGAAACAGTAGTTTATATAGGGAAAAGGGTAAGCACGGAGCTTAGTGAGTTCCTCAAAATACCATACGATCCATCACATAACATACAACACACAATAACCATTCATATGTCTGTGAGACTCACGGGCTATCCCTGTTCCGCCTGAAGACTCACGGGCAGTTCCCGTTCTGTCTTATCGCTCGCAGGCTTTTCCCGTTCCGTCTAATGACTCGCAGGCTATTCCCGTTCCGCCTATTGGCTCGCGGGCTATCCCGTTCCGTCTAATGACTCGCAGGCTATTCCCGTTCTGCCTATTGGCTCGCGGGCTGTTCCCGTTCCGTCCACAAACAATCATTATCATAGAAATAATTCATACAATTATTATAACAGGTAAGACCACCTTAGCCTAACCTATCTTCCTTCCTACGCATGCAATATCACATATAGTATAGTGAGAAGACTCACCTGATTATAGTTGACTATATCGTTTATCTTTCTCGGCTTTGTATTTCCTTCAACTTTAACTTATGACCAGTCGTCGGAACCTATAACTTCTTCGCTAGACTTTTGAGCTTCCTTTCACTCACTTCTTACACTCTAGTGCTTAGAAACCTCTATATATTGGATTGAGATTTGTTGGTGTGGTTTATGAGATGTTTGGGTGGTATTTATACTTGAATTCTTGAATAAAAAATGGCATGACACTTTTGACAAAAGATTTTAATAATATAATTTTGTTGAAATTAAAGGCCTTCTAGAATCAGTCTGTTCAAGACTGGTTTAGCCGATCTTAAGCCCATTAAATTCACGTCTTTATTTGATATTCAGTAAATTCATCTCAATACCTTTCCAGGGATGTATGGTATGTATTTATACGATTTTTCTATGATTTATTATGATTTTTTTTAAAACAGACTATCTAATCTGTCAATTCCGAACTAATCAGTAAAGATTGCATTTTTTACCATAAATAACGTCATTTTCAAGCTTACTATTATTTTTGGTAATTGTACTAGACTCAATTTGTAAACTTTGTGCACTGGTTTGAGGTCCAAATGATTTTTCTAGAATTAGTTATGATTTTTCTAAAAACGACACAAAATGTTGATTTTCATATGAAATTGTAACTAAAGTTTTTCTTAGCTTTATAATTACCAATGACTATATAATTCCTAACACTCTTATTTTAAGTATATGTTATAATCAGGATACGGGTCTTACAAGTCTCCCCCACTTATTTGGATTTCGTCCCGAAATCCGCATTCTCGAACGCCTTTATATATTTCCCATCGAGTCTTCAAAAATCCTCCTCGTCTTATTGTCGAACCTTTACAAGGTTTCATTATCTTTCCTTTCAACATTCACATATCTCTGTAATAATGCTTAAGGTCCTATTATTCTCATTCACTCCATATATTTTTTTTTCTAGTTACTCTGGATGTAAAAAAAACTCTAACTGTTTCTCACAGTTCCACACATCAACTTGACCGGCTACTATCTACAGTACATATTTAGTATTTTCTAATTAGTTAACCTAGTTAACTTGCAACACCTAATTTTTAGCATTATTTCGTATTTATATAAATTCGCATATTTCAACACACATTTGTCTCAATTCAATATTTTCTTTTAAATACTTTTTGGCTAAATAAATCTATATTTGTAAAATCTCCAAAAAATTTTGTTTCACCGAAAAATATAAAATTTACATCATCTTTCGTAAGTTTTTTTTTTTTTTTTTTTTGGAGTACTGAACACTCTTTAAACTATTTCCATTATTAGGAAACATAAAATTTTGTTTTATTTCAAGAGTCTCTTCATTATCTCGTTCTCACCGAATTCAAGCAGCGAATTTTGAAAAAAAATGTCACTTGGGGTAGTGAAAAGTCGCATCTACTGTAGTTAGTTTGAATTTCGGTAATTAAAACGTGAGGTGTCCTTTCAGTTCCGTGTGTCCTTTCGGTTCCAGCTGCAAGATACTATATATACAGGTATGTAGTATCATTCATTTCCACATTCATTTTCAGTCTCATCCTCTCTTACCACCAGTTTGTTCGTAAACGAACTCATATTTAAAGCCGAGTCATGGAAAACAGATCTTCAATGGGCGATTTGTCGAACCCTGGACCTGGTTTTCAGCAAGGAGAGGGTACTTCAAACCAAGCATTCTTAATAGAGTTCGGTGACTCTAACATTCTAGACATCTATTATCCATACTTCGATTACCTTTCTAATGTTTTATTTGATTTTGAATTATGGTACAGTCTTCCAGATATACTACCAATAGAGCAACTCCACGGTGAGCCGGAAATTTTTCCTGAGTTGAACATTAACTCAGATGATCCGGGGCATGCATCTGACTTTGCACTTGATCAGACTCCATGCCTTCTACCAGGTTAAATTCTTTTAAATGATCCATTTATAAGTATTCTATTTTGTTTTATCATTTGACATGTGTTATTTGTAGACCCATTTGTGGATGGTCTAACTGAGTACAATCCATTCATCGACGTACCCTCAATGAGCAGTGAGATCATCCCCATGAATCAAGGATTCATGGCTGACATTCAAAATGACAATCAATTACAGACGATTGATAACATCAATATTGATATGAATCCCGAGTTTGGGGTTGGTTTTCAATACCAAAATCACCTTCAGGTGATTCAAAGGAATCTAGAAGGATTTCAGAATCCTGAGATTTTAGTTGAAAACCAACAATTATTACCGATAGAGGCCACTAATTTTGATGAATCAATGTCCATCTTTGGGTCAGAAAATCAGGATCATGTTCAAATGATCCAGAATGATAACAATACAATTGGATTTGAATCTTCTAGTTCAGAAAACATAGCAGGTGGCAGTGGAAGAGGTTTCAGACATTTATTAAGTAGGGAAATAATAGCTGAACACTTTAACGAACCAATTGAGAAAGCTGCGAAGGAACTCAACATTGGAACGACACAATTAAAAAAACGCTGTAGAGAATTAGGTATCAATCATTGGCCCCAACGACAACTTACGAGTTTGCAAACCCTTATTGATCGTGCTGAGGTAAAGAACTACATTTTTTTTAATTCCTTTATATCATAAGGTTGAAATTACTAAAGTTATTTGTGCCACAGGAATTTGGTAATGAATTTATTGAGGCAACAGAATTATCGGGAGATTTAATACCCAACCTAAAAAAAGAAAAAGAAGCGATAATTGAAGGGTCACAATCGGGTCTAACAGACGGCACAAAGAAGCTAATACAAGCTGCTCATAAGGTTGTATTTAGGAAAAGAAAATTTCTGGAAAAGGGAGAAACTTCATCAAGAACTCATACACAGCAGCAATCTCTGCCATCTAACTCTGGTATGAGTAGTATTAATCCTGGTTTACTCGAGCCTAGGAGTGAGGATAATTTTGGAGGCTTTGTAGGTGACCTAGCTTGGTTTCCTCCTTCTTATAGCTATCCCCAACTGGTTCCGAATTGGAATCCTTCCTCATCACTTCCCTACTTACACACTCCCCAAGCGAGTCGATTTTTATCCCATAATCATGGGGTCACGGGTTCCAACCCTATTGAGACCCCATACCTTGGAGCTCCTCCTCCAATAACCGGAAGCATACCCCTTCCAAATCCTCAAGAAGGTACAAGTCAACGTAATGATGACAAAGAGTGGAGTGTAGAAGATCTTTTCTCACATCTTTCTGATTCTCCAGTTTAGGTTAGTAGTTCTGTAAACTTTTCTTAATGTATTAATATAAAGTTATAGTAATGAATTAAATATATCGACGTGTTACTATAATTTTAATGATTTCATCGATTCTATACAATATTCATGTTGTTCCCTTAATTTTGTATTCCTCCCCCACTTGGACTAAAGTCCAAGTCTGTTTCTTCGATTTATAATTTTTTTTTACGAGCCCTTACTCTCGAACGAAAACCAAGACCACTCTGCTCACCAACAACTTGCATCAGGGGCAAACACCATCTCAGTAAACATGTTTCGATAATGTAGAGACGTTTACATCAACCACCATATGTTACTCATAGTCAACACCTTTATCGTCAGTTTCCTCAATCACGAGCGAGTGATCCAGACTCTCAACCCACACGACTTGATCAATCACTCAAGCAAGATCAATACAAGGGTAGGTAGCCCCTATTACACAGCACTAAGCATGTACAGAGTCGACTCAAAAATACCCGCTATCATCTCAGGCGCCGCTTGCACCTCTTTGACCGTGAGTTGGAAAAATCACACTTGCATCCTTTAGTCCCTGTCTGACTTGTGCGCCCATTAGTTGCATGAAAAATAGCTAACACAATAGCATTTTGACATTCTCCCTTTCAACAGTCTTTAAGTTCAGTAATCAACTTAAGCATGATCGGTCCAACCAAACTGGTATGATCACATCTTAATTGTTCATACTGAACCTCACAATCAATATTCACCAATCGAATGGATAAAGGTTTACCACATTACACTAGCATTTAATTCAACTATGCTAGACACTCACATACTCAGCTCCTTGGATCCTTCGTGACGAACTCCCGACTCAAACGCGGATCCTGTGCTTTCGATAGTAGGAGCTCTACTACTACCTTCCACACCTATCCATGTCCGTTCCAAGACCCGTCTCGAAATATCCAATTCGCTTCTCACCGCTAATTTTAACACATATGCCCTTACAAGGCATATGTCAACCCTTCTAGGAATACTTGGAATCCCACCCCCACCCTGCTATTCTAACTAAGACGGAACTTCCTCCAGTGATGACAAGTTGTTTCGCGAACTTAGTTGTATACAATATCGAACTAAACAGTCTTTCAAATAAGAGAATCTTCCCTAAAGCAACAACCAAACAAGGAACATGCAATAAGGTCAACTCACACATTCTATGACTATTCAGTCCATATTGTATACAACTTAGTGGAAATCTCTAAGCAACCTATCGGCACTAGCATACAGTTCTATTAGCAAATAGCAGATAATAATACAACAATGTGTGATCTCTACCAGGCATTTCAGCAAACATATACCATATGTTTTTTTTTTACATCCACAATATTAAATACTTAACCCTTTTCTCATACTGGCGTCGGCTGGCGGTACACACTGTGTCTTCAGTTCACCCTTCATAAAACATCTTTCTTTCGTAAAAATGTTTTAAGAAAACTCTTAAGCCTCAACTTGAGTCCAGAACTCACTAAGTGAGCCTGATTCTCTCAAGCTGTGCTCTGATACCAACTTGTAACATCCCAAAATTTTTGAGTAAATTTAAAAAAATTTTAAACGAAAACTTCAATATAAGAAAAGCCACTTAATTAATTTTGACAAAATTCCATAACTTATAAGTTTAATGAAAACACCCCAGGATTAACAGAAGTTAACGAAATCACAATATAGCGGAATATTAATTCAAAAACAGTCCTCCAATGAAGCAGCACAGTGTATACACGTCACGCCTTGCCATCCATTGTACCTGATGTACCTGAAACAGTAGTTTATATAGGGAAAAGGGTAAGCACGGAGCTTAGTGAGTTCCTCAAAATACCATACGATCCATCACATAACATACAACACACAATAACCATTCATATGTCTGTGAGACTCACGGGCTATCCCTGTTCCGCCTGAAGACTCACGGGCAGTTCCCGTTCTGTCTTATCGCTCGCAGGCTTTTCCCGTTCCGTCTAATGACTCGCAGGCTATTCCCGTTCCGCCTATTGGCTCGCGGGCTATCCCGTTCCGTCTAATGACTCGCAGGCTATTCCCGTTCTGCCTATTGGCTCGCGGGCTGTTCCCGTTCCGTCCACAAACAATCATTATCATAGAAATAATTCATACAATTATTATAACAGGTAAGACCACCTTAGCCTAACCTATCTTCCTTCCTACGCATGCAATATCACATATAGTATAGTGAGAAGACTCACCTGATTATAGTTGACTATATCGTTTATCTTTCTCGGCTTTGTATTTCCTTCAACTTTAACTTATGACCAGTCGTCGGAACCTATAACTTCTTCGCTAGACTTTTGAGCTTCCTTTCACTCACTTCTTACACTCTAGTGCTTAGAAACCTCTATATATTGGATTGAGATTTGTTGGTGTGGTTTATGAGATGTTTGGGTGGTATTTATACTTGAATTCTTGAATAAAAAATGGCATGACACTTTTGACAAAAGATTTTAATAATATAATTTTGTTGAAATTAAAGGCCTTCTAGAATCAGTCTGTTCAAGACTGGTTTAGCCGATCTTAAGCCCATTAAATTCACGTCTTTATTTGATATTCAGTAAATTCATCTCAATACCTTTCCAGGGATGTATGGTATGTATTTATACGATTTTTCTATGATTTATTATGATTTTTTTTAAAACAGACTATCTAATCTGTCAATTCCGAACTAATCAGTAAAGATTGCATTTTTTACCATAAATAACGTCATTTTCAAGCTTACTATTATTTTTGGTAATTGTACTAGACTCAATTTGTAAACTTTGTGCACTGGTTTGAGGTCCAAATGATTTTTCTAGAATTAGTTATGATTTTTCTAAAAACGACACAAAATGCTGATTTTCATATGAAATTGTAACTAAAGTTTTTCTTAGCTTTATAATTACCAATGACTATATAATTCCTAACACTCTTATTTTAAGTATATGTTATAATCAGGATACGGGTCTTACAAATACAACATCTTGATTTGGAGAATTTGTAAAGGAAGAATGGCGGTGAAGGAAATATTGGGAAAATTAAACTCTTTTTCGGGTAATCCTACTTGCGATGTCTGCAAAGCTGGAGCTGAGTCAGTTATCCACACTTTTCTGGAGTGTCCTTTCGCCAAAAAGGTCTGGAGCAAAGTCGCTAGATGGTGGGAGCTTAAAGATAAAGACATCACTTCGATTGATGGAATTTTTGAATGGCTAGAAGAGGAAGGAGGAGGACATTTTCCTGCACATTCAAAGAGAAGCGTACTTGTGGATCGACAGTAGAGCTTCAAAACTCAAAATAAATAGGAGTCTTTGGTTGTCCTTTCCTAGATTAGCTATTACTCTATTAATTAAAAAGCGTCATTTTCAGCATTGTCGTGAACGTTTTTTTTTTGGGTTGTGTAACACTTTAAATTCGGGTTTGGAGTTAGGGTTCCAAATCGAGTCAAAAGCGTGTCTTCCTCGAACAAAACCCTTGCCTTCGATTCTTCGAGGATGCAACAAAGTGACGGAGAAATGATGGCGGAGAAGGGGGCGACACCGTGCGATCGACGAAGGAAGAGATCGTCTTCTCCGGCGCTGCATCCCGGCGACTGCTTCTCTGACTCCATCTCCGGCGCTGCATATGCTCCATCAGACTGCAGACTGCAGCTTCGCGGACTTAGCATCTACTCCATCGGACTACATCTTCGGTGACTGCATCTTCCACTCCTTCTCCGACTTCTTTCTCCATCAGCATCTCTCGGTAACCTCTTTCTCCCGTCAATAATCTCAGATTTTCTGTTCAGCTCCAATAATTATCTGCATAATTCCATCCGATTTTTCTGTTAAATCTTGATGAATCAACAGGTGTTTGTGTTTTTCTTTTAATCTGTGTTTGAATTGAATCTTAGATGAAACTGTGTTCGCATGTTTTTCTATCATAATTTGTCTTTGCATTTTTTCTGTTAAATCTTGATGAACCAACAGGTGTTTGCACTTTTCTGTTAATCTGTCTTTGAATTGAAGCTTGACGAAGCTATTGATGAATCTGTGTTTACATTTTTTCTGTCATAAATGCATTTTTTCTGTTAAGAAACCTGTATTAGCATTGATATTGTGATGAATGTTGACTTTGTATGTTTGCATTGATAGTCAATTGTGAAACTATAGATTATTGTGATGATTACTGATTGTTTGATATGACATAACAGCTCCTGGGGTTTGATAGTCAGAATGGCATACCAAGGAGGTAACCTGAAGTCGACCTCCATAAATAGGGTGAAGATGTAGACAGTAGCAGGACAACACCGGTCACTCGCCACCTGGTTTGCACCAAAGAAGATCAGAGCTCTTCGCAAATACAAAAGTATGGATATTGTGCATTTGAATTTGGCAATAGGCAGTATTTACATTTGAACAGGCTTCACCATTTTGCTAATTTGATTTATTTTATCCTTTGTTACCTTTAATAACTTCATTTTCCTGTGTATATAGATTATTTGGAAAGGGTGGATTTGATGCAGGATTTAAGGTTTGAAACTGCAACAACTAGAATTAAAGCGACTCCAGATGGTGAGTTTCCCATTGCTTCAGGTTATTGGGAACTTGTGATATATTTTTGTATTTTATGCAGCCATGTGCTTTAGCATATGTGGTCGAATTGTCATATAAACCTTGCTGACTTTCATGTGGTTTACGTATTTATCCCCCACAAATCAAGGTATATGAACTATATATATATTTTTTCCTGTTGGTCTTTGTTAAAGAATGTTAAAAATTCTTGATCATCATATTCACACTGCGGAAGGTCCTACCATTACTCAAGCTGAAAGTGTAAGTTTGCTATCTTCATGCTTTAATGCAAGAAATAGCTATGTATTTTCAAATATTTATTTATTACAGCATCCCACTTTTATTTCTTTGTAATATAACTTTGTACTTTAAAAATCTACCCAATCATAACATTGTAGTTTAAATTTTCTTTCGTATTAGGCCATTATACCTTGAGATAACTGCCCAATGTTCAAGTTGACAAAGTAGAATTTTTGTTTATTAGAATCTATGGTGAAATGTTCATTTTCTTTATTGCAACCCTAAAACTTTTTTATGAGAATGTTTTGATTCAATTTTGGGGCGGAAATGGATTTCAAAAGATTGAGAAGATCAAAGACCCAAGCAGACCGAGTAGGCAGTTGGAAGAACTCACTGGAAAGATGAGAGAATGTAAAAGGTAACATGAAGAATCCGACACCAACCGACTTCTGTTTCCTGATAAGTTAATCTTATTTACAAATTTTCTATTCGCCAGGCTTATCAAAAAGTTTAATAGAGAAGTCAAGGATTTAGAACACACAATTAGTCCTGATAACAGCAAGATACTGAACGAGAAAATACAATCAATGGTGTAGTCTCATTTCAAATATTGTTTGTACTATATACATTACACATGACTTCATTGTTTTCTCTATGATGATAATACTCACTTATATATAAGTCAAAGAGTTGAATTCCTATGTTGCCCTGAAAAAGCAGTAAGTCCTAAACTCTTCATCCTTTTAATCATATGCATACATAATCATAACTTTACGTTTTGATCTTGATTAATCTTGGTGTTTATTGGGTAATCTAGATATGCAAGCAACATTGAAAACAAACGAGTTGATCTCTTTAGAGGACCTGCTAAAGGATTTGAGGAAGATAATGGGTTGCTAGCTTCATGTAAGACCTTCTTGCAATAAAATTCATTGATTTAAATGATGGGTTTTAAAACTTCGTTTTATTATTATATTTGTTATAACCTAATCGCTTATAATTAAATTTTGAGTGATTATGTCTACATTTCAGCTATGACAAATCAGCAATTAATGGACAATGGCCACCAAATGATGGACGAAACTGACCAAGCTATTATACGTTCAAAGAAGGTTATTATCTTTCTTAATATTCATAAGAAAAAATATTAACATATATTTTTGTTAAATGTTATACTTTTGACATTTTTTTAAAGGTTGTCCATGACACGGTAAATGTTGGAACTGAAACTGTAGCAGTACTTAAAGCACATGTATACATGTTATCTTACCTCATTAAACAATTTTAAAACCTGTTTGATTTCTTGAATCACTAGGAGACTAATCATTATTACTAATTATTTTTTTCAGATAGAACAATGAGTAGGATTGTTAATGAACTTGACTCGATCCATTTTTCAATCAAGATGGCTTCTCAATTAGTGAAGGAAATTGGTAGGCAGGTTAATCTCTAAACTTTTCACAACCCCATTTCCAATTTTACCCTTTTGGTGCTTTTTATTACTCATTTCAAGTCTGTTTATAGGTTGCAATGTTTATAGGTTGCAACTGATCGATGCAATTATGGCTTGAAATGGCATGCCAAAACAAATCTACAACGAAGAGGTATGTGTCCTGGCTTAAACCCTACATTAATTTTTGATCAAATTACAAAAGTAGTCCCTGTGGTTTCTGATTTCACCGTATTTAGTCAAAATTAGACCATCCCTAAAATTTGTCCTTATTTCAAGGTTCCGCAGACCGATATCGACATGAAACCTTCAAATAAGGACCAAAACAGGGAATGGTTTCAGTTTTGGACTGAACACTAAAAAATAAAAAGCACGGGGATCATTTTTGTAATTTACTCTAAATGTATTCATTCAATCTTATGTTTGTTTTGCATATTAGATCATTCAAAGAATCGTGGAGTTCTCTAGGAGACAAATACACGTTTGGTTCGGTCTTCAGTTTTTAAAAATCCTAATTTGGTTTTGGTCCAATTCGGTTTCGGTTTGGTGTTTAGACAAAGCTCATCCCTAATGAGGCATACATAGTTGACTTGAAGAATAGTATATGTGGCTGCAGATCCTGGAAACTATATGATATACCATGTTTGCATGTGGTTGCTGCAATATTGTTTTTGAATTGGAATACGGAGGAATATGTTGCAATTTGGTTCAGAGCAGAAATGTTTGGTAGTTGTAATAGATACACGGTGAAGCCTATTAATGAGAGTGACATGTGGCAAAAAATGCACTGTTATCTGATCTTGCCCCGCAAACGGACACGAATGCCTGTGAGACCAAAAGTAAACAGGAAAATATGTGCCACAAAAAAATAATATTAAGATGCTATTATTTGTTTGGCATTGTAATCTGTTTGGGTTGTGGGTGGTTAATATCACAGTCCCTGTGGTTAAAAGAATATTAGGATGTTATAATTGCAAATAAAAAGAAAGTAGGATGCTATTATTTGTTTTAAATTTTTAGGCCCGATGGTTAAAAGGAAAGTAGGATGCTATTACTTGACTTTTTGGTTCTATGCTTTTAAGAAAATGGGATTTCAATATTAGGGTTCATCCATGTTTTCTTCACATAACCATTGGCGACATTCCTGCGGGCCGTATTAAGATGGAGCTCTTCACCGACATTGCTCCTACAATGGCCGAGAATTTCAAACAGTACAAGAACTTCAGGTAGCTCTATACTGAAAAGTATATGCATGATGTTTCTTCTATTCAATTTATTTTAAACATTCTTTTTCATTGCTAAAAACCACTTTTAGGTCTCAAATGTGTTACTTCTATCATGACTTCTTACGACATGATAAATAAGAAAAAGATTGATGAATATAGCAAATGACAAAAAATTATGATTGATGGGGATTTGCAATTCAAAATAATGAATATATAATCTGATAATATACTAGGGTTGAATCAGTACAATAAAAAGTAGTTGTGGCTATGGCAGAACTAATTCACTTTATTGAACACTTTCACAATAGTTTTTACCAAATTGGGCACCCATCTCTTCCATGTCATAATCAGAAATACGACAACTTTTCATGCAAAGCTTCTTCAAAGCGGTGACTATTTCAACTAAGCAGGAAATTTCAGCATCCCCAATACTTTCACTCCCACATAATGCTAATCACTCTGACTTCAGTAATTTGTAGGTAAGAGCTCCAGATTAACACACCAGTAGAATTAACACAATTAACCACAAGCTCTTAAAAGTTGGGATGGTATTTGGACATACCAATTTACCCATAATCGTCCATCCTGTTTGTTTTAGCGATCGATGTGAAGCTTCCTTAAAGGTTACAGTACTCACCCGTTAATCATCTTCTTCTCAATGTAGTCTAAATATGAGTCATTGATGATATGGAGCCTTATTTGAACAAGGTATATGAAAATAGTAGCTTTTTATTATACAGGGTATGTTTTGGGTGGGGTAATTAATTTTATTGTGTAATGTTTATTGAATTTGTTAACGTAAAACATTTATGGTGTGCTTATGGCAATAAATGAACTTCAATTGCATATCAAAGGAGAGTTGGACACTGCAGAAAGCACGAAAGACGTTGAGCGGAAGGAATTTATTTGTTTTAACTTAGGGATCCTTATAAGAATCAAAGAACTGATGGTGGAGTTTTCATCAAAATATATGGGTCAGAAACTTCATTCAGGTAACATCGTATATTTTATTTATTTATTTTGCATCATTCGAGTTGTATTTATTTTTTTAAAAAACCATGGTTGTATGTACTTTCGTATTTTCCACTAAATATGCAAATAAACTTTAATCCTGAAAGAATGATAAGTAAAAGTTAAAGGATCAAAACTGTAATTATATAAAAGATCTAAAATGGTTGATATTTAAAACTTTAGGGACTAAATTTATAATTATATAAATTAAAAAGTTAAGGGACTGAAATTGTAAATAACCAGATCTAAAAAAGGCATGTTCAAGGACCAAAACTGTAATTATTTCAATAGTTTATTCTTCTACATCTATGCTAGGGGTTATGAGTGGTGTGTACAAAGTACTTTCTGGAAACTTACGAGGGTTAAATTTGGTCATTTTATTTGCTTTCTTTGATGAAAAGAATATATTGTTTAGACAGAAACAAGTGCATTGATGTTACCATTGGTCAGATCTTGGATGGTTGAATTCTCCTCTATCCTTAAAAGTCCTGTGCAATCTGAAGATCCAGATGATTGGAGTATTAGAATGGAGGTATTTTGTCTAAATTTTAAAATATTTCATATTTATTAATGGAATTTGTACTCATATCTCACTTTTTTTTCACCATCAGACTCTAAAGTGCTTGGGACAATTTGTTCAGAACTTTCCAAGTCTGGCAGAAAGTCAGTTCATGGGTAAGTTTGTCCATTGTCCCCTCTACCTAAATCATTTATTTTGTTATTTATAAAACTTAAAAAAATTGTTTTTTTTCCAGACGTTTTAGTTCCATTGTGGCAAAGATTTGTGTCATCTCTTGGTGTATATGAAATATCTTCAATTGAAGGAATTGAAGATTTATATGAACGAAGATATGATTATGATGGTTCAGATTTCAGAAACAAGCCTCGACTCCTTCATCATACAAGTAATAAATTTATCTGTATTTATAGATGTTGAATGACTTTGTGTTGAATTTAATGTTTAACCTTTTGTTTTTATCTTTTTGTTTTGTGGGCAAAGACGTCACGGTATCGACTAAGAAATTGGGCAAACCTTGCCCTAAGAAGATGTAAGAATTATAATGGGAGCATATTATGTAACTGTTTATAAAAAAATAAATGCTGAACTTCAGTTTCCAATTGTTTATACCAATTTTTACTTCATCCATTTGGTTTTCCCGTCTTTAATTATAATCAAATTATGTAAATTAATTAAAATTTAGGTTTGTGGTCTGACAGGTCCAGTTCCTTGAAGATGAGAATTATTTGCTTGAAAGCAAGCATAAAGAACTCAAGCTTACCAAGTTTGTAAATTCTAACTGTTAATTACTTTTCTCAAGTATATTTAACTCTACTTTGTGAAAACAAATCAGTGAAAGAACGTTGCTATTTCTTGCATTTAACCTAAAGTTAAACATGGCAGTGATGTTTAAACAAATCAATATGAACTGGTTTCTTTGTATTTATCTTGAAATGTTTTGTATTTATTTGATGTTTTTTTTAATTTAATGCAGATTGACATGGTTACCCTGTTAATGCCAAGGAAAAACGTTGTCCAACATGTAAGGGCACTGGGACAGTAAGTTCTTTTCTTTAAGTTTCATATTAATTATGCCCCAAAGAATAAATTTAATGTTAATTTATTATTTTTTGGTTTTTATCCCTCCATTTATCGCTAGGTGCAGCTCTTGTAAAGGGTCAGGTTGTATCATTAAGGTTTCATTTCTAGGATTAATGGAAATTTAAGTCAAAAAAAATTCCTTAGATGTAAATTAGATTAATTTCTCTTTAATCATTTTGTGCAGGAATGTTGTACTTCTTGTGGCGGATCAGGTGTTGTTGAAGTTGTCAACGAGGTTAAAATTCCAATACCAGCAGGTTGGTGTTAATTTTTCTATTAATTGACTTTAATAAATTTGTTATTATTTCTAAATGAAGAATCCATAAAAATGGGATAAATTCAAGAAATAGCAATGTACATTCAATTATCATCTTCTTTTTCTTATTAGGACATTAATTATGCTTTAGTAAATCTAGATTTATGTGAAATGTGGTTTGTATTTGGATAGATCTTTGAAAGTACATTGCTGTAATAAGAAGCTAGTTTCATTTCTTTTTATTGCAGCATTTTTCTTATTAAGTTATGGAATTTGAAAAATCTTTCCAACTATAGCATTGTATTTTGGAACCGGAAACAATATGCTGCTTTGGTGTGGATATCGTGCGGACCCGTGCGGAGCACGGGGTCCCACTAGTTAAAATGTAATTGTTGTACTCTGTTTTGGTGTCCCAGTTTCTGGCTGGGATTCCTTATTTTATTTATGTTGCCTTTCAAAAAAAAAAAAAAAAAAAAAAAAAATATATATATATATATATATATATATATATATATATATATATATATATATATATATATATATATATATATATATATATATATATATATATATATATATATTGGTCAATTAAATCGGGTTTCGGTTAAGTCGTTTTTTTTTAATTTTTCCAAATTAATTGTAACCAAACCAAATGAGGTTCAGTTAAATCGGTTTCAGTTTAATTGATTTCGGTTGATTCGGTTTGGTTAAATCGATTTTGGGTTAATTTAATCAAACCAAATAATGTATGGTTACAATCGATTTCAGTTTAATTTCTTTTGATTTATTCGGTTTGTTTACGCGGTTTCAGTTTAATTTAACCAAACCAAATAAGGTTTTGTTAAATCGGTTTCGGTTTATTCGATTTGGTTAATCGGTTTAGGTTTATTCGGTTTGGTTAATCGGTTTCGGTTTATATATATATATATATATATATATATATATATATATATATATATATATATATATATATATATATATATATATATATATATATATATATATAAAGTATCTCCTAATATCATTACCATGTTCCTTATTCACATTGGATTTCCTAATATCAAAACCACTCTCCACAGCATAAAAGTAATACATTGCTTTCACGTGATCACATGACGGAAATGTAGAACCCGCAATAAGACGAATGTGACCAGGAACATTAGGAAATCAATAAACAGAACCACCAATAGTCAAAAATTCTATATTATTACAAAACTCGTTCTTTGTAGAATCACCTAACAAGGAATAATATAATATAATCAATATACTAAATCTTAATTAAAACCAAATGATTTTGAAAATGTGAAATTACCAATATCTATATTGACATCATTTGAACAACCATTTGGTTGAGAAGTAGAAGTTGAAGCATCAATATTATCTGAAATACGTTGTGAATCACCAATGCATTATTGTACAAGATTTCCATACTCTTGAGTACCTTTGATAAAATACAATAATATGCTTAAACCGAAATGATTTTAAAAATGTGAAATTACCAATATCTATATCGACATCATTTGAACAACCATTTGGTTGAGAAGTAGAAGTTGAAGCATCAATATTATCTTAAATACGTTGTGAATCACCAATGCATTATTGTACAAGATTTCCATACTCTTGAGTACCTTTGATAAAATCAATAATATGCTTAAACCGAACCTTCATAAACCAAACAGCCAACAATAAATATAACTTTACCGGATTCCATATAAACATCATTAGAACTACTATAATTAGAAGTAGGATGTAATTCACCAATCGGTTGTTGTACGAAATTCTGATTAGCTTGAGAACCTTTGACATAAAGAATATTATAATCAGCATCGTCTAATACCAAAATACAAATATCAAGAAATTGAAACTAAAATAACACTTTATTCATTGAAATTAAAAGACATTACAAAGAAATCAATAATCAATAATATCATGCTAAAATAATAATGCCTATTTTAACAATGAGATATACTAATTCCCATAACTTAAACAACAACTAGGATGTCGAATATCTTAACACTCGATCTTCTTCTTTGGACAGTTACGTGCATCATGGTATATGATGCCAACTCCCCACAGAAACCACACTTCCGAGGAGGTCGACGATTCAAATTGCGTTGATTAACATCTCTTTGATCAACATCATTTGCGGCATTGTCAATCGACTGGGACATCTTGAAGAGTATGAACACTGATGAAAACGATTGAAAGAATAATGAGGGTGAATTAAAAAAGAAGTAACGATCAGAATACATGGTAATGGGAAACGATTTGACTAAGTAAATGAACCGTATAAAACGATTCTTTAAAAAAAGGGAATGGATACTATTAACTTAATTAAATACGTCGAAAATGACAGATTTAGCCTTAACCCTAATCATATGATAGTTGAAACTGTGAAAGATATATATTTATCAAGTGGTTAAAGATAGTTCACAAGTTCTCACAATTTATTTAGTTTTCACAAGATCCCAAATATCTCTCTCTCTCTCTCTCTCTTTCTCTCTCTCTCTCTCTCTCTATATATATATATATATATATATATATATATATATATATATATATATATATATATATATATATATATATATATATATATA
Source organism: Cichorium intybus (assembly GCA_023525715.1). Taxonomy (NCBI): domain Eukaryota; kingdom Viridiplantae; phylum Streptophyta; class Magnoliopsida; order Asterales; family Asteraceae; genus Cichorium; species Cichorium intybus. The sequence goes on from CM042012.1 coordinate 118,209,634, forward strand.
TATATATAAACCGAAACCGATTAACCAAACCGAATAAACCTAAACCGATTAACCAAACTGAATAAACCTAAACCGATTAACCAAACTGAATAAACCTAAACCGATTAACCAAATCGAATAAACCAAAATCGATTTAACCGAACCTTATTCGGTTTGGTTAAATTAAATCGAAACGTCTTAACCAAACCGAATAAATCAAAACAAATTAAACTGAAATCGATTTAATCGTACATTATTTGGTTTGGATACGATTAATTTGGAAAAATTAAAAAAACCGAGTTAACTTATACCCGATTTAATCGACCAAACAACACGTTTATATATATATATATATATATATATATATATATATATATATATATATATATATATATATATATATATATATATATATATATATATATATATATATATATATATATATATATATATATATATATATATATATATATATATATATATATATATATATATATATAAAGTAAATATTAAAAAAACTCAATTGAAGGTACATCATAAAATTATGAGAAGTGATCCGTACACAACAATTTTTTTCCATACACAATAATTCAGGCATTAGGTGTGTCGTATATTATGCAAGAAAAATGTTAAATTGTTGTGTATGAAGAAAAAATGTTGTGTACTGATCACTTCCTTAAAATTATTGTGAGAGAGTTTTTTTTAAGATGAACTAAATGGTTTTACCAGAAAAGTAAATCAGAGGTCCAAACAGTAGGTTATGGTTTCGAAAAATCAGAAACGTAGCTGGAGCCTTTAAGTCTCATTTCAACTTTCTAGCTCTGCCATCCCATGCCTGTCTACTTTACTCTAGATCAGAATCAATTACTGTGTAATCACATCATATTTTCAATTTTGTAATCAATTGATTGAGTCTGTTCTTTCTTAGAGCATCCACTATGGTGCTTTTTCAAAGCTTTTTTTTAGAGCTTTTTCAATTAAAAAAGCTTTCTAAAACTTCAACAACCATAGTGGAAGCTTTTTGTTAGCAAAGCTTTTTCATATAACTTTGCCATTAAAAAGCTCTACCATTCAAGTTTTTTAATATTTATTATTATTTTATTGATATTTGTATTTATACAAAATAATTAAATATATCAATACTTATGAAAAAGCTTAATGAAAAAGCTTTTACTATAGTAGAAGATTTATAAGCTTTTTAATATAATTATGTGGCAATGACATGTCATAAATTTTTTTGAAAAAGCTCTTGTAAAAAGCTCCACCATTGTGGATGCTCTTATAACTCTTTCTCTACTCTTTCTTCAGGTGTCCAATTAATCTTGTTATAACTTCTTGCTCCGTAAACCAATGGAAACGATAAATTTGAAAAGAGAAATCTCTCCTGCGTGTTCATCAAATTCGAGGGTAAGTTAATGTTTTTGTGAAAGTGTTTGATTTCATTTCTTGTTTCCTTTAAAAACAGTTAAGTGCTTCTAAAGATAACAAAAATGTATTCAAAAATTCAGCAAGAAATATGATTATGGAGGATGAAAGCATATTTCAGAATATGTGTTCGTTAATTTCTTGCTAAAATCGTATTTTGTTTTTCTCTTTGCACAAATATGATTATGTATTGCTGAAATCAGATTTTCTGATTATCCGTTTGCTAATTTATGATGTAAGTTGAATCAAAATTTGATTTTTTATCTGTGTTTTTGCGACAACACACGTCCCCTCTACTCATCTATAAACAACAACTTTGTTATTTATTTTATATTAAATAGGGCCCATAACTGTATAAATTCAGCGTATGTGATCAATACTGTAAATTTTTATAAAAATAGGGACAAAAACTGTAATTTTATATTCACCAAAACATGTAAAGTAAAAATAGAATTGGTTGATATTGAGTGGACATATGTTGAAATTGAGTTACAAAAGTAGTGTTTGTAATAATTCGGAAATACAAAAGAAGTCAAGAAGAATAGGATATTCATGTTTTATGATTAAGAAGCATATGATAAGTAAAAACACGGATACTTTTCTTTTATTTCTGTTATAACATACTAGTTGTAATTGTTTCGTTTGATTAGTAATAAATGAATCTGTGTTGATCTTTTGTGATTTGCAGAGCAAGCCAGCTGACTACCATGATGGTAGTAGAAGCAGCAGCGACTCTGATGATGACTGTAGTGATAGTGACTGGGTGCCACAAGTCACCCCTGCTCTTACTGCTCTATATTTGGCAAAGCTAGTGAGTGTAAATGAGTTGGAACAAATTGGTGAATATTTCAAAGAAGCTAAAACCCGCAACAGGGTTAAGATGTTCCTCGACTTGCATCTGCTAGCAGATCAGGCCCAGTATGTCCATGACACGCTTGCAAAACGACCTCATAATCGTGGAAAACCTCCTGCTGTTTATGACACTTATTTTTTTTTCTTTTTCTTTTTTCGAATGACTATTTGTTGTTATTGTTGTTGTTGTTTAAGACACTTATTTTTTTTCTTTTTCTTTTTTCGAATGACCATCTGTTGTTATTGTTGTTTAACGTCTGATCGTTTTTCTTGACAACCCATGTGGTTGGAAAAAATGGCCACGTACACCTTTTACTCCTTTGGACCAATATGCAAATTTCCTTAAACTTTTAAAAACTTCATTAGACCGGTAGGAGTACATCGTGATGGGGGGCCGTGATGGCCACATAAGGCTCCATCACGGCGTGCACACCGCCCCGTGTGACCGTGATGGGCCGTGGTCGTGGTCACCCGTGTTCCCTTTCACGCTCTATCACAGCCAATTAAAAGAAAGAGCTGTTCTCTCTCTCTTTCTCTCTCTCTTTGTCTCTCTTCTCTCTCTCTCTTCCTCTCTCTCTTCTCTCTCACATTTTTTAATTTTTTTTAATTAAAAAGATGATGTGGTGTGATGAAAATGTGATGGGTATAAAGTGGGTAATGTGATGGAGTGTGATAGGGTAAAATCTTATGTGGCGATGACGTGGCGCCCATCACATTTGGGCAATGTGATGGGTACTCCCACCAGCCTTAGCATACTTCCACCAGTTGTAGCAAAAGACCAAAAAGGCAAACGTTGTTCAACATAAGACCAAATCCGCAAAAAATGACTGAAAAGTTTCATAAAAAATACACTTCCAAAGGAAGCTGGCGGACTGATTCCCGAGAAGGAGATAGTCCATTCTACCCATTGCTAGTAACAGTCTGTGTATTAAAGCCAGCAGACAAAATCATTCTTTTCGACACAAGATCCCACAGGGGGCCCAACGGGTGCCAATTATCATACCAAGCCGATGTATTATAACCGTTGCGAATGCAAGAGATGAACCGATAATCGCAATCCGGCTCTTATATTGAGAATCACCCCCAGTATGCGTGGTTCTTAGGAGATATGTCCCACAAGTTTCTGCCTTTCAAATGTTGAGAGTGCACCCATCTTACCCAAAGGCAATCTTTAATAGAAATGACTTTCCAAATGTGCACCAATGTTCCATTTGGCAAGATTTCGTAACCAATACCACCTTGGGTTTTGGGTATGCACAGATCATTCCAAGCGACCTTGACTTCCATCACGACGGTGAAAAGGTAAGGAGATCACGAGTCTCCCTGCTTTAATCTCGTTTCCCCGGGATGTAACCATGGGGAGAACCATTGATACAAATTGAGAAAGAAGGAGAAGAAACACAGGCACGGATCCAATGAATCATGGTAGGATGGAATCCGACCAAGCAAGACTCTCAAACATAAATTCTCAATTGACCGGTGTCATAAACTTTCTGAATGTCAACTTTTAAAGCACATCTGGGTCCCTTTGTTGATGTGATACCGATTTAAAAGTTCTTGGGACAAAGGGATATTATCCAAGATAGATCTCCCAGGGATGAACGCGGAATGGTTGTCAGCGACAATCGATCCCAAGTTGTCACGGATTCTCGCAACAAGGATCTTACTTATGCCTTTGAGAATAACATTGCAGTAGGAAATGGGACGATAATCGGTAACAATACTCGAGCTACTAGACTTAGGGATAAGTGTAGTATTGGTAGCGTTAATTTCTTTAAGAAGGCACCCGCTTTCAAAGAATTCACCAACAGCCAAGCACAAGTCTTCGCCAATAACAGGCCAGACTTTTTTTTTTAAGAAGCAGGCAGAGTAGCCATCAGGGAGGGCCTGGGCCTGTTATCGTCGATATCAAAAAATGCAATTTTGATCTCTTCTTTGGTAATAGGTCTGATCATGAAAAGCGGAGATCTGGGGTGGTCCTTTTCAAGAAAAGACAAAAAATGCTCAACGAATTTTCTTGGAACATTCCCGCCACTAACCCATTCGGGTTTAGGGTTTTTTTATATTATTTTTTGGGATAAAAGACGAATTTTCTAGGAACATTCCCGCCACTAACCCATTCGGGTTTAGGGTTTTTTTATATTATTTTTTGGGATAAAAGTGTGTGTGTGTGGTGGGTTGGGGGGGGGATGCCTTCGATCAAGAAAAAAAAAGTAAATACATATTTTTGAATTTTTTTAGATTTTTAATTCTTTTTAGGTTTTTTTAAAAAACATGAAAGAAAAAACAGACCGGACGTTCGGATGGAGGCTAAACAGAAGCAACCATCAGAAGGAAAGACGTGCCAGAAAAGCACACCAAAGAGAGACAAGGAAGAAGAGAGACAGAGGAAGAAGAAAGGAACATGGAAGAAGAAAGGAACATGGACAGAAACAAGAGGCACAACACCTTAGGGGAGAGACCAAATTTTCTGGCATTCACAACATTGGGGGTTTGGATCATGGTGAGACTGAGCAGTCTGGACCATTAATAGGGGTTTAGGGTTTAGGGTTTAAGGTTTAGGGTTTATGATTTTGGGGTTTAGGGTTCAGGGTTCAGGGTTATTATTATTATTTTTGATAAAAGGGGGGAGACTCCTTCGATCAAGAAAAACAGTAAAGACATATTTTTGAAAATTTATAGATGTTTAAATTTTTATAAGTTTTTTCTAAAAAGATTTTTAAAAACAGAAAAGGTAAAACAGACCAAGCACTCAGATGGAGGCTAAAGAGAAGCAACCATTAGAAGGAAAGACGTGTTAGAAAACCACACCAAAGAGAAACAAGGAAGAAGAGAAACAGAGTAAGAAGAAAGGAGCAAAGAGAGGAACACGGGCAGGAAACAAGAGGCACAATATATTTACTTTATTTTTATTTACTTTTAAATCCTCAACCACTTGATCGGCATCCACTTAATCCCCTGCCGCTTAATGTTATCAAACACGCTTAATGTTCTCCTTGTTTGATAGGCCTTTAGAGTAATCATAATTATCCTCAAACATATGGTTTACCATCAATATCCACGAGGGCACATTTACCTTCAATCCTAGATGCACCAATATCATATGTAGGATCCACAATGATATTTTTTTTACCGTTATAATGATTAACATACTCAAAAGGGGTGGTTTGAGAAAACATCAAAATCGAGACTTGATTGCTTCTAGTTGCTGATTCCCTTCCACCAAATCCTCAAGCACTTGATCGATATCCACTTAATCCACTGCCGCTTAATGTTCTCTTTGTTTCATAGGCCTTTCGAGTAATCATAATTATCCTCAAACTGATATGGTTTACCATCAATATCCACGAGGGCACATTTACCTTCAATCCTAGATGCACCAACATCATATGTAGGATCCGCATTGATATATTTTTTACCGTTGTAATGATTAACATACTCAAAAGGGGTTGTTTGAGAAAACATCAAAATCGAGACTTGATTGCTTCTAGTTGCTGATTCCCTTCCACCAAATCCTCAACCACTTGATCGACATCCACTTAATCCCCTACCGCTTAATGTTCTCCTTGTTTGATAGGCCTTTAGAGTAATCATAATTATCCTCAAACTGATATGGTTTACCATTAATATCCACAAGGGCACATTTACCTTCAATCCTAGATGCACCAACATCATATGTAGGATCCACATTGATATATTTTTTTACCGTTGTAATGATTAACATACTCAAAAAGGGTGGTTTGAGAAAACATCAAAATCGAGACTTGATTGCTTCTAGTTGCTGATTCCCTTCCACCAAATCCTCAACCACTTGATCGACGTATACTTAATCCCCTGCCGCTTGAATGATGTGTACCAATATTGAAAATATATAACATAGCAATATGCGGATACACATAATAGACAATATAATAGCCCTTTACTTCATCGTCGACATTTATATAGACAACAGTGCCAATAGTCGGATATTTGAAGGATAATTTGTGTTGATTATCCACTATATGTAATTTCCTAGACATTAAATCAATATACTCCCTATAGGTTATTACCACATGCAAATTCAAAATGCGATTGTTTTTAACATTCGGTGGGATATGTAGGAATCCTAAGCTCCTAGTGGAAGGTTCCTGTACAATCACTGTCACTTTCAGGGGACAAATTGAATTGTGGTTTTTACTTTGTCCTATGCTTTATACTTTTCCTAGTTATATAATCTGAATCTTCGAGTTATGAAATCAGATTGTAAGAAACAATTGTAATAGGTTTTTGAGTTATATTTCCTATTATGAATCAAAGAGATATTTTGATACTTGTTGTGTACAATAAGAGTCTTTAATTGGTATCAGAGCAAGATTACGAAGCTGTGAAAAATCATACCCGTGAAATATGTCAGAAGGAGCAGGAAGCTCGGGTGGTGCTGGTCCAGATCAAACACGAATCAAGGAGGTCGGAACCACTTCGGTTTCTTGTCCGATGTTGAATTCCACTAACTACACGGTATGGTCCCTGCGAATGAAGATAGTTCTAAAAATTCATAAGGCTTGGACAGTGATTGATCCAGGAGAGGAGAAGAACGAAGAGAAAGATTACCTAGCCACGGGTTTAATCTATCAAGCAATTCCCGAAGCTTTGATTATGCAAATCGGCGATATCGATTCTTCCAAGGCCCTGTGGGAATCAATCAAAGCTCGACATGTTGGAGCCGATCGTGTGAAAGAAGCTCGACTCCAAACCCTAAACACAGAGTTCGATCGATTGAAGATGGGAGAAACCGATTCAATCGATACCTTCGCTGGAAAATTATCGGAAATTTCTTCAAAATCATCGGCCCTAGGAGAAGCAATTGGAGAATCAAAGATGGTGAAAAAGCTCCTAAAATCAGTACCCAGAAAATTCATTCACCTCGTAGCTTCTCTCGAACAGCTCCTCGATTTGAACAAGGTAGGTTACGAAGACGTTGTTGGCCGATTGAAGGCATATGAGGAGAGGATTAAGGAAGAAGATGGCGGAGAAGATCAACCGAAAGCCCTGCTTGCAGGCTCGATTGGAGGAAGAGGAGGATGGGGGTCGGCTTCGTCGGCCTCTGGTTCGCGATTCCAACCGATGCAGCAAAAAGAACAAGGAAAGTGGAAAGGGAAGAAGAGGCAAACCGGGTATAAGCAAGGGTCCGGCGGGTCGGGTCAAGGGTCCAGCGGGTCTAATGGATCAAACCAAAAAAATTGGGCCTCTCAAGGAGGCAAGCCCAAATCTGGAAATTTTGAATCGGGGATTACAATAAACCAAGAAGCGTATGCACAATGCATTCTGAAGGAAGCCGGTTTACATGATTGCAATCTGACCCACATTCCGATGGATCCAGGAACAAAATTGTCAAAGGCCGAAGATGAACCCGAAATCGACCCAACACAATATCGAAAAATGGTAGGATGTCTTAGATATCTCTTGCAAACAAGACCCGATATGGCATACGCGGTTGGAGTTATTAGCCGATATATGCAGAATCCAAGAGAATCACATGGTAATGCAATCAAACACATCCTAAGATACTTACGTGGAACAACGGGATACGGAATCAAGTACGAGAGGACGGGGCAAAAACGACTTATTGGTTACAGTGATAGTAGTCACAATGTTGATCCAGATGACGGAAGAAGCACAACTGGTCACATTTTCTACTATGGGTCATCTCCGATAACCTGGTGTTCGCAAAAGCAAGATACCGTTGCTTTATCATCTTGCGAGGCAGAGTTCATGGCAGCCACCGCGGCTGCTTGTCAAGCAATATGGCTTCAAGATTTACTAGGAGAAATCATGAACAAGGTGCAAGATAAGGTGGTTCTTAGGATTGATAACAAGTCGGCTATCAAACTAACGAAGAATCCAGTTTTTCACAGAAGAAGTAAACACATTCACACGAGATTCCACTTCATTCGTAACTGTGTTGAAAAGGAACAAGTGGAGGTTGAATACATTCCTGGTGTAGAACAAAAGGCGGACATACTCACAATACCATTGGCTTGAACCAAGTTCAAAGAAATGACGATCTTGATCGGGAACATAGACGTCTCTAGAAGGACTTAGAGATTCGGGGGTGATTGTAGGAATCCTAAGCTCCTAGTGGAAGGTTCCTGTACAATCACTGTCACTTTCAGGGGACAAATTGAATTGTGGTTTTTACTTTGTCCTATGCTTTATACTTTTCCTAGTTATATAATCTGAATCTTCGAGTTATGAAATCAGATTGTAAGAAACAATTGTAATAGGTTTTTGAGTTATATTTCCTATTATGAATCAAAGAGATATTTTGATACTTGTTGTGTACAATAAGAGACTTTAGGATATACTCTTATACACCATTAACATTCTTCCACATACCTTACTACAAAAGCACTATAATACTATCGTTTTGTGACTTCATGACGAGTTAAATAATATAGGAAGATAAATATGATCGAGTAGTAGATTAAAAATAACATTAATACGTAAATATAAAACTAGAATGATTTCTTAAATATTTTTGGAGTAAATTACACTTTTGGTCCCTGTGGTTGGCAAAAAATACCACATATGTCCTAACTTTCCATTTTCAACATTGAAGGTCACAAAGGTTTGCGAAAATTACCACACAGAGCCCTGGGCATATAAAAAGACTAAAATGCCCTTTTTTATTTGTTTTTTCTTTTTCTTTAAATTTTTTATTTATTTTATTAATAAAAAAGAAAATACCCCAACCACCCCACCCCCATCCCACGTCTCTCTCTCTCTCTCTCTCTCTCTCTCATCTTCTTCTTCCTCAACTCACATGGTACCCAAACTACCCACCTATGCAGTTATCTCGGCCATAAACCCTATAGCGGTCACCTAGCGAGATTTGATTTACCGTTTATCGCGGTGGTATAGCGGTGGTATAGCGGGGTTTTTTTTTACTTTTAGACTATTAATACTACGTAGAATTAATATCACAAAAAGTTGCATAAAAATGTCACATAAAACATAGATAGTATTCTAATATTGAAAGTGTCAACGTGTCAAACATAAATCTAATCGCAATCCATGGGTTCGGCATCCGAGTCAACATCGTTTAATGCATTCACATCTTTCGAAAAGTAAATCTCGGCAAATCTCGGACATTATCTCGGCAAATCTCGGCAAATCTCGGCAAATCTCGGACATTATCTCGGCAAATCTCGGCAAATCTCGGCGAGATTCTCGCTGGCGAGATTACTGAGCGAGATTTTGATTTTTATCTCGGCCTAAGCCCGAGAAACGCTATCTCGGCGCTATCTCGGCGCTATCTCCCGAGATTGACTGCATAGCTACCCACACATACACATACTGAAAAACCCACGATCTTCACGCGATGCAGCCCCTTCTACCTTCTCCAACGTTTATTTTCTCTTCCATTCTCTCTAATCCTTCAAAGACACCATTGATGAAACTAGTGAGAGAAATCAGAACAGAACTTCATAAACCCAAAAACTAATCATTTCAGACAATGTATATCTGTCTCCATGGACCCATCTGATTGAACATAATGATGACCTAAATTAACATCACCAATTTTATTTATGTTGAAACCAGTGGGAATGAATACCAGAGTTGAATTCGTACAAGGGCATCAAAAGTGGAGGGTTGAATTCATCATCATCTTCAAGTACCCTGGTTCGGAAATGAATGATAAGAATGCAAGAATGCCTTTAACCCTGCTTCTCTGAATCTGATTACGTGTGTGTGGGTGTTTTTAGATCGCACATCAATCTCCCGACCTCTCTAATCCACAATAAACTGCACTGGCAACAATGAAGATCTTCATCGTCCTCCCGGAAACGAATCTATGTTCTTTGATTAACCCTTATGAGTTCCTCGACGAACACAAGTCATGACCTCGTCTTTCTCGATCTAGTTTCCTGGTAACGAACCGCATTATCGATAACCCAACTCCAACGTTCTCCGACCAACCCTTCCCTATGTGAGGCCAGTGATGTTCAGCTGAAACATATACGATCTGAATTTCATTATCTAGCAACGTACAAGCAGCACTGCAATGTGTACAAGCCATTGAAGGCCAAGTCAAACTTGATGTTTTTAGCAAAAGTCAAACCTCCATGTGTTACATTCCCCGACCATGACTCTCCGGCAACCTCCATCCCGATTAACCCTCCTTCGATCCTTTTTCCCGATGAGAACAAAAGAAGTTACCCAGCTACGTACCTGTGTGAGTTAGAGAGACCGGTGCTGCTGTTGCTTGAGCTTGCTTCAATGGTGGAATGTGAAGATGCATCTTCGACTGTGTGTAATTCTCTTGACATTAAGGCACTGATTGTACCCGTGGGAGATGAGGTTTTAGGTTTAAAGCTTCCAAATCTCCGCCATATTACTGTAGAGAAAGATGAAGAAGACGATGGATTGGTGATGAGTTTTGAGAGAGAGAGAGAGAGAGAGAGAGAGAGAGAGAGAGAGAGAGAGAGAGAGAGAGAGAGAGGTGGGTGGGGTGTGGGTGGAGTGGTTGGGGTATTTTCTTTTTTATTAATAAAATAAATAAAAAATTTAAAGAAAAAGAAAAAACAAAAAAAAGCATTTTAGTCTTTTTTTATGCCCCAGGGTTCTATGTGGTAATTTTCGCAAACCTTTGTGACATTCAATGTTGAAAATTGAAAGTTAGGACCTATGTGTTATTTTTTGCCAACCACAGGGACCAAAAAGTGTAATTTACTCATATTTTTGTATTTAGCATAATTTAGTTACAAAGTCATTCACCCGTTTTATAGACCAATGGAAGGTGTATATCAACGGTCAAACTCTCCTCCCCACATATTGCTCCCGCCCGATGTTTCTCTATCCCCTTCGCCACCAAGAACAACAAACAAAACTTCAATTGATGCCTCTCTATCTTCCCCACCATGTCCAACCGACCTTCCTCCTATGGTTTCTCACCATTCCGTTCTTCTCCCTCGCCGCCGACCACCCTTCCTCTTCCCCTCGTGGTTACCTCATCAACTGCGGTTCCAAAAACGACATTATTCAAGAAGGCGTAACATACGTAAGGGATGAAGGCTACGCCACCACCGGAAACCTAACAACCTTAAACCGGACCGATATTCTACCCGTACTCACCACCCTCCGTCACTTCCCCTATGGCCCAGGCAAACACTGCTATGAGTTCCAGGTAACTAAGGGCGGGAAATTCCTCATCCGAACCACCTACTTCTACGGTGGATTCGATGGCGGAATTGAGCCACCGATTTTCGATCAGATCATTGATGGTACTAAGTGGGGGATTGTGAATACGACCGAAGATTATATGAACGGGCTCAGCTCGTATTACGAGATAATTGTGACTGCAAATGACAAAACGATTAGCGTGTGTTTCGCGTCGAATGAGCATACAAAGCCTCCGGCGAGTCCTTTTATTTCGTTGTTAGAGCTCATGAATCTGGAACCATCTTTATATAATTCAACGGATTTTGGAAAGTATGGATTGATTACTGTTGCTCGGACAAACTTCGCCTCCGATGGTGATTTTGTACGGTATGAAACAGATTCAAACTTGTGATCTTATTTGAATAAATAAAACCCTAGATCGATAAATTCTGATCGAGGATTGCGTGAATATACGAACTAGTTTTCCAGATGATCCATTCAATCGGTACTGGCAACCGTTTGTTGACGGAAACCCCTTGGTACGAGCGCGCGAGAACATTACATCATCCGAATTTTGGAACCGGCCACCGGTGAAGGTATTCCTCTCGGCATCAACGACGAGCAGAGGCAAGAATCTGAAGTTACATTGGCCGCCGTTTGCCCTACCAAGCAACAGGTACTACGTCGCGTTATACTTCCAAGACAATCGAAGTAGAAGTCCTTATAGTTGGAGAGTATTCACCGTTTCCATCGACGGCGAAACTTTCTATCAGGATCTCAATGTTACCACGACAGGCGTGACGGTTTACTCTTCAGAATGGCCGCTCTCCGGTACCACAGAGATCGTTATGATTCCCAGGAGTGACATGCCGGTCGGCCCTTTGATTAACGCCGGCGAGATTTATCAAATATTGCCTCTCGGCGGAGCAACCCTTGGTAGAGATGGTACCATCGTGATTATTTTTTCCAAACGAAATTATCAATTTGTTCATAAATCTTGTTTCTTTGTAGCGATGGCATTACAGACATTAAAGGAAAGCTTAAAAAACCCACCGGCGGACTGGAACGGCGATCCATGCTTGCCTAAACAACATCCATGGTTTGGAATCGGCTGTTCTGAAGGGTCACAAATACGTGTTATCAGTTTGTAAGTATTGGGTAAATATAATTTCTTGTGTTACATTTTCTTACCCTAAAACAATATTTTGTCACACTTTTGGTCCGCTAACGTTAAAATTAACGATCCAACTGTGTTTAGGAACCTAACAGGGCTCTCACTAACAGGGACGCTACCTAAAGAAATTGCGAGATTAACTGCTTTAATAGAACTGTAAGTAGTCTATTTTGTTGGTTTCTATAATTTTCTTTCTATCGTTCATTAATCACCAAAATACATATATAATACAACATGAGGGACCGTACCGTTATATTAGCTTTAATACAGAAAATAAAGGTCAACAATATTATAACTATATATGTTGAATGGGGTGAGACCACAAACGTTTAGACTATATATGAAATCAAGAAACAATGAAGACGGGAGCCTATCGGTGAAAATGTCAACAATATATTGAGATGCTGTTGGAATGTCTAGAACACATGCATGGCCAAGGGCCATATGACCACAAACAAAGTGAATATCAATCTCAATATGCTTGGTTTGATGATGCTGAATTGGGTTGTTGGATAAGTACATTGCGCTAACATCGTCACAACAGACAATGGTGGCTGCATTCAGAGGATTTCGTAGTTCTCGCAGTAGACTGCGTATCCAACAAGTTTCTGCAACTGCATTGGCAACACTGCGATATTCAGTTTTTGTGCTGGACTGAGAAATCATGCGTTGATGTTTTGATGACTAAGACAAAGGCTTTGTCCAAGAAATATGCAATATCCCAAAGTAGAGCGGCGTGTGTCGGGAGACCCAGCCTAATCAACATTAAAGTAAGCAATGAGATCGGGAGGAAATACGACATAAAGTTGAAGCCCATGAAAAATAGTACCTTGAGGGCGGTGTAGTGATGTTCTCGTTGATCATGCATATGAAGGCATATTTGCTGGATTGCATAGGTGATGTTGGATATGGTGAACATGAGATTCTGTAAGGTGCCTGAAAGACCGCGATACAAAGTGGGATTAGCAACCTGAGGACTTGACCCACCTAATCTAGTAGATGTGTCAGTCGGAGTGCGGATTGGTTTGCAGTGCAACATGTTGGCCCATTGAAGAATGTCAAGGGCATATTCCATACCAGGAACGAGTGACAGTAGCATGCGTTTAGGTGGTGGAAGCATATTAGAGGTGGGGATGTGAGGTCTCAAGTTGGGGTGAGACTTAGGGGTGGTGTTCAGTTGAGGTGGTGATGGCGGTGGGTTCTCGAATTGAGGCGAGGCCGATGGTACCGGAGGAGTGGGTTTAGTTGTGGTCGGAGGTGTGGTGACGGTAGGTGAGGTCTCGATGATAGGGGTGGAATGTAGCAGGATGGTGGAGTAAGTATTTGGTGAGGTGTCATCGGTGTCGAGAAAATCGTAGGGCGTTGGTTTGTTTTGGGGTCATCGAGCCTAATGGGAAATTGATCTTCTCAAATGTGAGGTCATGAGAAATAAGAATCTTTTTGGTAGGAAGGTTTAGGCACCGATACCTGCAGTGATGAGTCAGGTCATAGTCACATGGTTCACTGGACTGTTTTTCATTCTAAATTGCATGTACCTAATCGTGGTACGATCGCAATCCAGGATCGCGACCCAGACCGATCCCGATGAAGATACCAGCGTTACAGAAATTCAATTGAAGCGTACTGACATTTGTTTGGATCGCGAATTACTTGAAACTGATACGTGTTCCAGCATAGATAGATTGGGATCAACGAACCGAAATACGTAGGGTCATCAGTTTTTTTTGTATGTTATAGAATTTTTAGTGTCTATTCCCCATGTCACTAAAATTCGATACGATGGGGTAAGGCTCATTTCGGATCGCTCCGGTATGAAGTACCATTTAATGTGGTACGATGTACCAGTTCAAAACAGATTGCATAACATAACTTCAAAACAGATTGCATAACATAACTTCAAAACATATATTCATAACCAAAAAGACATGATAAAAGTAAATATAAGACATGCATGATAAAGGTAACAGTAACACTCAGAATTCAAAAACTCAGTCCACCCTTTGTTTTTTTCGTTTCCCATTAGTGTTGTCTTCATCTTCCTCCAAATCTTCCCATACCATTTGCTTCTAGCCTTGAAGTTGAGCATTCCAAGTATGTAGATTCGGGTATATCCCATTTCTTGTGTAGTCCTTCTTTATAAGCTTCAGAAAACCTTGAACTCAGACGGATATTTGAATGAACAAAAACAAGTTTGTCTGCCTTTTTTACAGTTTACCCAATTCCTCTTCACATTATGAATATAAGAATAAGTGCTCCAGTTTCTTTCGGTTGAAGAGCTACTTATAGGTTGTGACAATATCTTTTTTGCCACTTCAACTAATTTCGGTGTTTTCGCACCATAAGTAGCCCACCAATCGATTGCTTCCATTGTAATCACATCCAAGTAAGCTGCAAGTAATGAATAAAGAGCCTTCTTCATGTGAAATGTAGCAAATTGTTCTCACAACATCCGGTCCTCATCTCTAATTTTCAGCAATGCGACTAAAAGCGTCCATGACATATTGTACAACTTCTTTATCAAGGTTAGGTGCTTTTCTTCGTATTCCACCCGGTGCTAACGTTTCAAAATAACGCGTGTATACTTTCCTTCATCACGTCTTTTATTTCTCTCAACATATTATCCATCTTTTCGTATGTTTCACCCAATTTTGGGCCTTCACCATCAGAAAATTTGACCATGAGGAAAATAGGCTTCGTGATTTTTAGAATATTTTCAACTTCATTCCAAAACTCATCATACTACAAGCTGTCCAATTTGTCTAGTGTGTTCATCGCCTTGTTTGGCCCAATCTCTCCCCGAATTACGACTAATTGTTGTAGAGAGGGTCTCTTTACAAGTGAGTATCCTCTTCAACAAAATGTAACGAGAGGCAAATCAGATTATTACAATCATTAGAAACTCCAACTATGAGTTGTCCCTAAAATGGCTAACGCTTGCCCATGGTTTAAAATTTTTTTGACAATCAGTTTCCCTTTTTTATATGTGTCCTCTAACCAAATAATCTCATCTGCAAAGTCTTTAAAAATTAAGTTCAATGTATAAACACAACACGGTGACCAAAAAATATGCTTATATAAATTTTTGATTTCTTTTCCCGCGGCTTTACAATTGGCGGCATTATCTGTCACGACACTAAGAACATTACTTGGGCCAACAGATTTAATCGCTTGGCTCAAAAATTCAGTAATTTCATTACACGTTTTCTCCACCCCAGAAAAGTCTTCAGCATACATAAACATAGAACTGTGGCTTTTTACGGCAAAAACATTGATCAACGATTTATGTTTGATGTTTCTCCACCCATTAGATACAATAAAAATACCTTGGGCATAACATGTATCTTTAAATGGTGTTAGGTCCTTTTCCACATCTCTAACACATTCATCTAGTAGAATGGTTCTTGGTTTCTCACTAGATGGCGCTTTATAACCTTCCAGTGTCTTTCTTATTGCATTTATCATTTCACGAAATTATGGATTACAAAAAAGTTAAACGGAATCCGTTTGCACATAAAGCCTTCACGATTTTTAAATCAACCGTGCTTCTCTCCATTTTGGAGAAATATTATTCTATCGGTTTTTTAGAGCTTATCAAATTGACTTCATCATATAAAGGCTTATCATTTACTGTTTCTGTTTGCCGTTGTGTACCTTGTGATTACTTATCACGAAACCTCTTAGTACCATCAACATTCTGGTTCTGGTTATCTTCCTCATCGCCAAGGTCAACATAATCATCCTTCTGATATGGCTCTGATTCCTGTCCATCATCGGCAGCACATCTTTTTTTTCCAAATACCTTTCTTGAATCTTGATTTTAGAACTAGAAAGAATTAACTGTGTATGTGTATGTTGTGTATTGAAATTGAGAAAGGAGGCAAGCATATATAGGCATGAATGTGGCTCTAAAAGTTCTGGAACATATACTAAAAATAATGACTAAATAAATTAACTGACTCTATGAATTCTATAACAGAAAAAACCCTGCATATTCCGATTCACTGATCCTATTCTACGCTGGAATGCGTATCGACTTCAGGTAATTCACGATCCAAACAACTGCTGGTACGCCTTAATTGAAATTCTGGAACGTTATAATCTTCATCGGGATCGGTCTGGATCCCGATCGTACCTCGATTCGGTACGTGCAATCCGGTACCAAAAACGAAGGTGTTTTAGCTAACCATGTGACTATGATTTCAATACACAAACACTTACACAGTTAATGACTTAATTCTAGTTCTAAAATCAAGATTTAAGAATGGTATTTGGAAAAAAAAGAGGTGTTGCGTGCGAGGAAGATGATGGACAACAATCAAAGCAATACCGGGAGGATGATTATGTTGATATTGGGCCTCTTGGCGATGAGGAAATTAACTAGAATTAGAATGCCGATGAGGCTAGTCAGAGTAATAATGATAAGCAGTCACAAACACAAACAATAAATGATAAGCCAATATATGATGAAGTTAATTTGATACGTGCTGCTAATAGCAAAAACTCGGACGACGCTTAAGTGTAGGTTTGTAAACACTATAATGGATGGTTTACAAGTTCCTACACTCGAATACACACATATTCTTTTTTAAGGTCCACTAGGAAAAAAGGTTGAAATTAAAAGGTATCCTGTCGTAGTGAAAGATCGAGACATTTACGAACAGTTACAAAAGAAGGTGAAATAGGCCGAAAAGATTGGAGTCTCTAAATCTTTAAAAACTTCTGTATCTACAAAAAAACACAATTTGAGCTCTTTGAAACCCATAGAAGAATCTTTTTCCATAATGGAGAGAAGCGTTGTTGATTTAAAATCGTCAGGGCTTTATGTGCAAACGGGATTTCGTTTAACCTTTTGCGTAATCCACAATTTCGTGAAACAATAAATGCAATAAAAAGGCACCCGAATGTTACAAAGCGCCATCTAGTGAGAAAGCAATAATCATTCTACTAGATGAATGTTTTAGAGATGTGGAGAAAGACCTAGAACCATTTAAAGATAGATAGTATGCATAAGGTGTTTTTATGGTATTTGATGGGTGGACAAATGTAAAACAAAACCGTTGATTAATGTTCTTGTCGTAAACAGCTGCAATTCTATGTTCATGTACACCGAAGACTTTTCTGGGGTGGTGAAAACGGGTAAAGCAATTGCTGAATTTCTGAGCCAAACACTTGAATCTGTTGGCCCAAGTAATGTTCTTAGTGTCGTGACGAACAATGCTACAAATTGTAAAGCCATGGGAAAGCAAATTGAAAAGGCATATCAACATATTTTTTGGTCACCGTCTTGTGTTTATACATTGAACTTAATTTTTAAAGACTTTGCAAATGAGTTTATTTGGTTAGAGGACACATATAAAAAAGGAAAAATGATTGTCAAATATCTTTTAAACCATGGGCAAGTGTTAGCCATTTATAGGGAGAATTCAAAGTAAGAGCTTCTAAAGATTGCAAAAACTTGATTTGCATATGATTACATTTTGTTGAAGAGGATACTCTCTTGTAGAGAGGCCCCTCTCTACAACAATTGCTCGTAATTCGTGGAGATATTGGCCAAACAAGGCGATGAACACACTAGACAAATTGACAGCGTGTAGTTGACACTATCATAGATGAATTTTGGAACGAAGTTGAAAATATTATAAAAATCATGAAGCCTATTTTTCTCATGGTCAAGTTCTACGACGGTGAATGCCTTAAAATGGGCAAAATATAAGAGAAAATGGATAATATGTTGGGAGAAATCAACGATGTGATGAAGGAAAGTATATATGCGTCACATTTTCCTCGAGTAGAGCAAATTGTATTGAAAAGGTGGGAGAAAATGACCATACCATTACATTGTTTGGGGTTTGCTTTAAGTCTACGATTTTATAACACACATTATATTGAAACGTTAGCACCGAGTGGAATACGAAGAAAAGCACCTAATGTTACCTAACCTTGATAAGAAGTTGTATAAGGTGTTATGGATGCTGTTAGTCGTATTGCTGAAAATAGAGATGAAGAACGGATGTTGCGAGAACAGTTTGCTATATTTCACATGAAAAATGATCTTTATTCATTACCTACAGCTCGGAAACACCGAAATTAGCTGAAGTGGCAAAAGAATATTGTCACAACCTATTAGCAATTCTTCAGCCGAAAGAAACTAGGGCAATTATTCCTATATTCATAATGTGAAAGAATCGGCTAAACTGTACAAGGGTGGACAAACTTGTTTTTGTTATTCAAATGTCCGTCTGGGTTCAAGGTTTTCTGAAGCTTATAAAGAAGGACCACACAAGAATTGGGATATAGATCCCGAATCTAGATACATGGAAAGCTCAACTTCAAGGCTAGAAGAGATAATATGGGAAGATCTGGAGGATGATGAAGACAACAATAATGGGAAGATCTGGAGGATGATGAAGACAACAATAATGGGAAAGGGAAAAACAAAGGGTGGACTAAGTTTTTGAATTTCGAGTGTTACTGTTACCTTTAGCATGTATGTATTTTATTGAGTTTGATCATTAATGAGTTCTAAGTACTTTTATCATGTCTTTTTGGTTATCAATCAGTTTTGAACTTTGAAGTTATGTTATGCAATATGTTTTGGATTTATATTGAAGTTTTGTAAGTTAACTGGTACATCGTACAACATTAAATGGTACATCGTACTAGAGCGATCCAAAATGAGCCTACCCCTCTTATCGAATTTTAGCGACCTAGCGAATTGCAATCCCATTCCACGTTACCGTACCGGAGCATACCACAAACTATGTGAATATGAGTCGGGTATATGAGGAAAATGCATGGTGTGGTATGGGGAGCTAATTTATGTGGAAAACATAAGCACTCGAAAACCCAAATATGAACGTTTAAGGGTTGTTTGTGTAGCAATTTGTGGTAGGGGGTATCGTTGTTTATGGTGGTGGAGGGTAAGATATTTAACATGAACCTCCATGTGAAGTGCTTCCACCCAATAAGTTAAGGGTAGGAAAGCATGGCATAGAAGACGATTGATGGTATTGTTGATGGTGCCAATGATGTGTTTAGACTTCCGATTTCATTGGGAAGTGTAGGGACACGAAAAACGAATGGCATAGAAGACGATTGATGGTATTGTTGATGGTGCCAATGATGTGTTTAGACTTCCGGTTTCATTGAGAAGTGTAGGGACACGAAAAACGAATGTGAGTGTCGTGTGTATCACATAGGTTTTGAAAGTTGGCGTTATGAAATTTGCCCCCGTTGTCAAATTGAAACATTTGAATATCATATTTGTATTGATTTATAACATGAGTGGGAAAATGAGCAAACTTGGAAAAGACTGCGGATTTGGTATAGGATACACGAAGATAAAATGTGAAAATTGGTCAAGAAAGATGACATAGTATTTCAAACCACTAATACTTTGTATTGGGGAAGTCCAAGCATCATATGTAAGAAAAGGAAACGAAGCAACCATGTTTGATAATGAAAAAGGCTAACAAACACTACACAAACAAGAATGTTCATTGGTTATACATGGAATTAAATTACGAGAGGACAAAAACTGAAAAATATGATCTCTGGAATGTTTGAGATGTTGATGCCATATGGATGATTTGGCTTGAGCTGGAGATGGAATGTAAGTGATTAGATATAGAATATTCGTGTTGTCATAGCGTAGTAGAGTTTAACGAGTCTAGTAATCTTTCATAAAAAAAGTCAAATTTGTCAAATTCAATCATCTATTATCATGGATAAACGGCGAACCGTGATCAATTTTTTTATGATGTTGGGAGTAATAAGAACATGATTTAATGATAGAGTATGATGAGGATCGGGGCGATCAAGTGTGGTGTTAGGAGAATATGTGACTCGTCCCCGACAAGTACAGAAGGAACAGAAGGAATTACGCACTTATTGCTAATGAATATTATGCAGCAGACCCGCAATGGTTTTAGTCCGTGTACAATATTCCGTGATGGTCGAATCTCCAAGAACGATTTTCCGCAACTCGTCTAACTAGATTGCCTTTGCGTCCTTGTCCCGTAAAGGATTTTCCAGATCCAACCTTCACGTGTTGTTGCCTCCTTTTTAATGATCATCTGAAGTAGGGATTGAGACATGGTTTCGTAGATCCACATTTTAACAACAGAGTCAGTTCGATTCCGCCATTTCCGCTGGGGGTCGATCTTTAGGTTTAACAAGCAGATTGGACACACTGAAACCCATACAACGTGTTTCAAATAACCCACGTCATGAGTCGTAGTTCAACCGTTGTAGGTCAAGGATTAGAGGAATATAGGCTCGTACGTTTGTGATGCCATACGACGTCTCCAATGGCTTGTCAGCCATGACGATCGAAGAAGGGGTATATAGACCGTAATACACAATACATGTCAACAATATTATAACTATATACGCTAACATTTTTATCATATAATTAAACGATAATAACAAAATCACCAAAACGTGAGGTTTCATATCACCAAATAACCATTTCCAAAAAGAAAAATGGAAATTACTTTTCTTGAAATGATGTTATTTCACACAAAAAGAGTTGCAAATTTTATAGAACATTTTTGTTGTGAGACCATTTATAAACCAAATAAAATTAACATGTGCAGTCGGTTAAGCATGAACAAGCTAACGGGTCCCATACCTGATATGAGCTCATTAAAGGCTTTAGAAATTTTGTAAGTTCTATATTTATTATTTTTTTTCAATTTATATTTGTTTTTATAAATTTCTAAACGGGTTTATTTTTTTTAAATACTAAAAAGACATCTAGACGACAACGAATTTGAGGGGCCGTTTCCCGATTGGTTAGACACTCTTCCAAATCTACGTGAAGTGTAAGTTGTTTTGCTATTTTTAACATTTTTACAGTCGTGGATCTATTTTTTTTTTTTAATTAAGGTATAATTTTTTATGTAACAGATATTTAAATAAGAACAAATTGAGCGGAGTACTTCCCGAATTGCTAACTAATAGAAAAGACATAACGATACGGTAAGAAAAATGTTATACGTTACAAATATTTTTAAATTAATAAATGTAGTTTTTTTTTTAAATTATTGCTTGGTGATATTTGTGTTTCAGAACTTAGCATAAATTTATGGGCAAAGTTCCTGTCGGTGATTCGCAAGGGAAGAACAGTAGAGAGACATACAAAAAAAATTCAATTTTGTAGGAAATGCCATCGATGTTAACATTAATGATTATACTTTAAATAAAATAAGAGTGTATGAGAGTGTACCATAAGTATATTAGACAAGTGGATTTGCATAACTTACAATATTCAAAGTTGACACAACGTAAAGGCAAAATATTTATTAGAAAAATCTAAGGGTCTCTAATTAGAAAAATAGTTAAGAACAATATTATTTTTGTCTAATTGGCATCCAAAATCATCAGTAACTATTAGAATAGTAAATTTCTTTTAACATTCAAGAAACTCATAAAGTTCAATCTACCTCAAAAAAAAAAAAAAAAAAAAACGCCTAAAAATGTATTTTGTAATAGTGGTTCGAAATGTCAGAATTCGAAAAGAATTGATCTAATTTTTTATTAAATCGTACTTTCTTTATATGATTATGTTATAGTCCAAAGCGAATAAATTTGGGACTTCATCAATCATATTTGCAAAAGGCTTAAATTTTGATTATTTATCTTTATTCCACAATACATCTGGTCAAGTATAATTGTATAAATACTTTTTTTAGCGACAAACTAACACATTACTTCAAATGGGTTGTATTAAAAAATAAATAAACAAAAAAACTTGGTCATTAATATTTTTTAACACAGTTTTATATTTCTAGATCTTGAGACACCTTTCCCTCTAAATTAATTAAACACCGTTTGAACATGGGCTGCATATGTTTTCTACATAGAAAAGAAGCACCTTGACAAAAATATGAAGAACAACATGCAATGCACCATTTAATTTACATCCAACTTTCGTCTCTTTTCATATCGCTTTAAAAAGAATAAAATGTCACATAAAGCCTAAGAACTTCTTCATTTTTTTTAGGAATTATATACTATATTGTAAAAACAAGCAATTTTAAATCTGATTCCTTTTTTCTCTAAATTTATTTATATTCGTTTTTTATATATTTATTAATATAAAATAAATTTAAAAGAAAAGCATTAAAAAACAAAATCTGTAGACTGTAGAGGAGACCAGATTGGACCAAACTTGTTTGATACATTTGGCTCTTGGTGGACTCCAGCGACCTGGGGTTTCCAAGGATACGCCACGTGTCGACATCCTATTTAAATATCTATCCAAAAAGTGTATAAATTTAAACAAAGTATGTGAGGAAGAACTCATTTCGGTTATTTGCAATAAAAATTTGTAGGTTTGATTTTAGTGGTTTTTTATTCTAAGTCAAGTTATCAAAATGAGTGACAGTCGATGTTAGAAATTGTTATTTTTGAACTATATATATCTAAGAAATTGTTCTTCCTGAGTTGAAGTGTATATTTTTATACAATTTTCTGTTCATATTTAATCTATCCATTGATTCTCAGTTAACAGATAACTAGGTAACAAACTAATTTAAAGTATATGCTACAATAGAACTGAGATAATTAATGATTTAAACTTTAAAGAACTGATTTAGAGAATTGAAGATGAAATACCATGTGAGGAGTACACTACTTTATTCTTTTTCTCTTTTGCATGTGTAGTTATGCTTGTAGCCATTTAATATTTGAAAATAAATGCAAATGTTCCTTTTAATAGAGATAGGTTACGAAAATGAGCATTCGCCCAATGATATTATTGTGATCGAGTCAAATGTATTGCTACACATAAGAAAATGTGTTGGTTAATGCCATTATGATAGCAGATAAAATATAAGACATCACCATACTGTAGTTAGTTGCGATCTTGATTTGAACTCATTAAGACGTTTTAATTATCTTTCAAGTTATTGATGATATAAATATGAAGAAGCCTTCAGACTATGGTATTAATATAAAAATAAGGACTTCATTAGATAAATAAAAAGATAAATTTGACAAAATTCTTATGTGTTTTTCGACTGTTGAAACAAAAGTTAAGAGTTTTTCAGAAATAATCATTAATTTTGCTGCTGAAAAATATTCTAATGGCCCCATGAGTGGTTACCCATATATAAGACATGTTTATTTTTTTTCATTTTTCTTGGTTTTACACTATTTTTGTGGTAGATTCTATCTCAATCTAATACTACGTTTAAACAATATTTAGTTTTATTTTTGTTGCGAAAATGTTTATGGAACATTTTTAACACAAAAGGACTATTAAAAACATTTCTTGTCAAATACATGATATTTGCCGATAAACAGTAATTTTGCATGTCAAACTTCAGAAATTAGAAACTTCGGATGACAAACCTGCGAAATTAGAAATTTTGAAGGTCAAACTAGCAAAATTCTCTATAAATGTTTTTCTTTTTCGTATGTTAAAACTATAATATAAAACTAGGGATTTTTGCTGTGAAAATGATATTTGAAGGTTCTTAAGACAAAAAACTTTAAAAATTGTTTTCAGTTTTGCATTTGCGGACGTCTAACCTATAAGAACCTTATTTTTTTATTTTTAGTTTTTGCTTGAAAAACTACATTTTCTATATTTTTGCGTGGGCTAATCAGCAAATTTACGGGTATGGCCTGTAAAATTGATATTATTTTGATAAATGACTTGATTTTTCTTTAAATTCTGAAAAAAGCTAGGATTAGTAAAAGTTACTTTTATCTAGATTATATATTAAGCGACTATCCTTGTCCTACAAATCAGATAAAGTGTGGTTTTAGTTAAAAAGAAATGCATATAAAAAAGTGAGTTATAATGCTGGAAAGTTGAGATGAATTATTGTCAAGAAGATGGCAAGGATAAGGTTAGGGTTAGGTTTGACCATTGACCAACTAATTGCATGGTCAAACTGAAGTTGCATCTACATTACAGCTCATCCACTCCTCTGCAAGAGTACAAGACAATATAATATCACTAGATTCGTTCTTTCTTAAAACATCAATCTTTAGGGTTCAGTTTCATAAACTATAATTTATAGTTTCTTTTTCAGGTTTATATGAGAAAATACATAGCTTTGATAATTATCAGATTTTTTTTTAAACGGCAAATCAATCATACTCCTACTGCTAAACTACTCCTTGTTATGTTAGTGTCAGGGTTTGAACTCATGACCTCCTTAATAATCAAATATATTGTATTACTGAATTTCATAAATATTTAGTATTTTATGTCCCCACAGCTGTTATTTATTTATTTATTTCCATTGTAGTTTCTATGGGAAGTGAATTTGGCCAACTCACCTTCTTCAAGCGGTTTGCATGTTATCTTCATATACATAAATTTAAATTGATTAATTTTATTTAAAATATACTTTTTTTTTCTGGAACGGTAAGAATATATTAAATAAAGTAGTTTTATTCATTGATGAGTCTTCTCAAGTATTTAAATTTTTTTTGGAACCAGCGAATAGATATGGTTTCACCTGAGGGTAATCAGCCCCGCAACCCAGGACGGTTGGCGATTACCTAAGGCGCAAAAGCCTTTCCCCTCCACCTAATTCGCCTTTCCAGGAAAATCCCCCATATGGGGTTAGTCGGAGTCGAACTCCAGACCTCCCACCACATGGGTATATAACCCGGGTGCATCCACCCAGCTAGACTGGGCTTCACTTGCTCAAGTATTTAAATGGGCGGACATTTTGAGTGTATCTATAAAATAGTATATCTCAATCTTTAAATTTACAACCATATACTTGTCACAAGTATGTTTGTGTGATAAATGCATATGAAATAAATTTATTCCATTATAAAGTCTTCTGCCTATCGTCAAGTATCAAATGTAATATAACATTTGATTAATAAATTAAAAATCATATGACATGGAAATACTATATGAATATATGCTTATCAAAGAAAATTCAGAGATTAGTTTTTTAATATACATTTTAAAGTAAAAATTTAGGTGATTTAGTGGTCATCGTTAGAGATTCAAACACTTCGTTAGAATTTAGACAATTGAATCTTGTTGGTTTATTTTTTAAAATAGCATTAATTTCATTTTCACCAATTCAGTTATACATCGTTAAATAACATGGAAGATATTTGAAAACAGAAAAGTAATGGCAGTGATAGTACAAAAGATATTAAAATTTACTGTTACAACTATGTGTTTTCATTTTTACTGTTACACCTATGTGTTTTCAATGATGACTTCCATCTCCATGGTATTCGTTATCTTTATTTTGGCTTATTCTTGCTTTTAAAGAAAATATTTGTATTTAATCCATGCATTTCTTTTATATTTGAGAATGATCAAAATAATTGATGTGGAAAATGTCGAAACAACGGAAAACGACACCTCAAAATGATCTCACTGATGGATCAAGAGACTATCCAAGGGGACCGACTCTTGGCTCCTATGGCACCAATTCGGCCCTCTAGCAAATAAGCTCGTCTGAGTTTATAAACCGATGGAAGGTTGTTATTGCACCATCAATTTTTATAGAACAACAATAATTTTTTTATAATAAAACTAACACTAGACAAGAAAAAGCCAAAACACCTAGATAAAAACTATAAAATATTTAAAGAAACGATGCCATAATGGAAAAATAACTTAGTATGGTAATTAAGTATCAAATCTGTTCAAAAAAAACCATTCAAGTTTCTTAAGTTCAAAAATATCATCAAACTATTGCCTTTGTACATATTATACCATCGGAGTGCACCTTTTGTTCAAAAATGACCTAATAGTAACCGATTCCTTCAGATAAGTCGCTGACTTGGCATATACTTTGCTTATTTGCCATATGTATTAATTAGTTGGCATATCACTTGACATGTAGGACTCATCCACATAACCCTTAAATGAAATGTTTTAGGGCAAAAAATTATCATTTCTTTGTGAGTCACTTCTTATAGATTCTTCTAGTTAGTCGATGATCTCCAGCTCAAGCACCTACCATTCCAAATCAAAGAGGATACCTGATTATGCAAAGCCTTGTGACTCTGGGTACCCTTCTCTAAATTGGACATCATCCACTTAGTCTAATCCCGGATGAAAATTTAGGGTTTTTCCTAACTCTTTGGTAAGTGTATTTGAAAACGTTATCATCTATTTCTTCTGCATAATTGGTTGGTTATGCAAAGTCTTTTAAAAAAATGGAGGATCTAAAAAAGAAAAATATCTTTTTTAGGAATGCGTTGATGGAGAACCAAAATTGGAAAATGAAGCAAAATAAGATCCATTGAAGTGAATATATTGAAATTGGAAAATGATTTTAGTTTGTACAATATGAAGACGGACAAGGATTCCATGAATTTTAGAAAAGGATTGGATAAAATGAATAGGAAATTGGTGATTCATAAATGTTGTGTATTATTGTTGTTTGTTATGTTTGTAGTGAAATTAACAATATAGTAGTTTGATGCTTTTGCAATTTTATTAGTTTAATGCTTTTGTAATTGTTATGAAGTAGTAAGTTATTTCCCTTTGTAATTTTAATAGTATAAGGACTAATTATGTAAGTTATGCTTTTCTAATTGTAAGGACCAATTATATAAATTATTGTATGGCATTGTAAGGAAAGGACTAAAATTGTTATACTGAAAAATATTGCATTATGCATTGTATATCTAATTACAACATCGTGCTTTGGATATTTATCTAATTACAACATTGTACTTTGGATGTGTATCTAATTATATCATTGTACCTTGCTATGGTAGTAACAGATTCCAGGTACGTTGTTATTGAATGACCGACTTAAAGTACATTGCTAATTTAGTGACCATGTTATATAACAGTTGAGGTTTTTTGGACCAAAATGCAAAATCCGTAAAACTAGAACTACAATATGTCATTACAATGACAGATTCAAAACATATATATATAGATTAAAATTCAGTTTTCTTGACCATTTTATATTCAAAATTGCAACTAAAATAGCATCGTATTATAGTTGTGAGTTATTTTGACAGATTTAATTTTTTTTATAGATATACATATTAAAGTTTTTGACAAATTTAAAGTTTTTGGAACTACAATATCATCTTATAGATATATGGATTAAAATTGAGTTTTTTTGACAGATTTAAAGAACATTGCTAATTCAGTGACCATTTTATATTAAATTTGAGTTTTATTGATCATTTTATATTCAGAACTGGAACTGAAATAACATATTACTTTGGATGTGAGTTTTTTTTACACAATTTTTTAAAGTTTTTTTTTAGAAAATTATATGGACTAAAGTTTTTGACAAATTTAAGCTTTTGGAACTGACATAGCATCGTACAAATATAAAAATTAAAATAGAGTTCTTTTGATAAATTTAAAGTACCTTGCTAATTCAGTGACCATTTCATATTAAATATAGTTTTTTTTACCATTTAATGTTCAAAAGTGGAATACATTTAAAGTACATTGCTAATTCAGTGATTAATCGGATTAAGCAAAAAGTAATATATATATATATATATATATATATATATATATATATATATATATATATATATATATATATATATATATATATATATATATATATATATATATATATATATATATATATATATATATATATATATATATATATATTTGCGATGAGGACCAAAATTGCAAAAAAAAAAAAATCAAGAATAAATATGAAACCTTGGAATATGGACTAAAATTGCAAAATAAAAAACACAAGGAAATACAAAACCATTTAAGAACCTCCTTAAAAGTACAATGATGTAATTAGAAGAAATACAAAATACAATGTTATAATTAGAGGAAATGCAAAGTACAATGCTATAATCAGAGAAAATACAAAACATTATTCCGGTGATACTTTCAAATTGAAAACCATTTAAAAACCGCCTTAAAAGTAAATTATGCAATTAGAGGAAATACAAAATACAATGTTGTAGTTAGAGGAAATACAAAGCACAATATTGTACTTTGAATTTAGAGGAAATACAAAGTGCACTACTTTCAATAGCGTACATATAGAACATTATTCTACTAAACTTTTGGATTGCAAACCATTTAAGAACTGCCTTAAAAGTACAATGTTGTAATTAGAGAAAATACAAAGTATAATGCAGCATTTAGAGGAAACAAACAAAAGCGCAGTATGTAACATACTGTTACACACAAAAAAACATTTAAATAAAAAATTTACTAGACTTTTATAAAAGAATTTTTATTGACACATAAAAGTTCAAATTTTTATAGGTGATAACACGATTTTATATTAGATTATTTACTCGTTATTTAGTGTGTTTTAGTTAATATATTGTTATAAATAACCTGAATACACTCACTTTCATTGGAAGATGTCTTGTGTAGAAGTTGTGTTAAAACACAGGAATTAGAAGCGAAAACGGAACGAGATAGAGCTTAAACGGAAAGGATAAGAAGCTGGAGGAGATAGCGATAGCCCCGCTATCTCTTAAGGATAGCGTCGCTGTCTACTGTATAACATCGTAATCCACAATTTGAAATTCAAATCAGTGAGGAATCGACATGATCAAGAGACAGCGTTGCTATCTCTACTAGATAGCGCCGCTATCTCAGGAATTTAGCAACTATAAATACCAGACTCCTAGACGAATTTCAAAGTATCCCACGGCATCATCAAGTGATCCAAAAAGCTTATTTTCATTTATTTTCGGTTTCTATTCGATAGTCTTGGTTAGATAGTTTGTTTTCTAGTTTTATATCAATTCGGTGTCGGGGTATTCCGCATTCAGGAATTTCTATTATTACTAGATGTTGACTTTTAGACTTCAAGAGTAATCATTCAGCTTCTATAGCTTTTGGTTTGTAGTTTGGTAGTGATTGTTAGTTGAACGATTTGCTTTGGTTATTAATTTCAATAAAGGAAGTCAATTTGGTTTTATGTTGGCTTTGATCTGTAGTTTCTTGATGCACCAAATCTGATTTGATTTGATTTAATTGATGTTTGAGTTTTGGTTTGTTTGTAAGTGTTAAATAATTGTCCCTCTATAAAGTGACACAATAGATGGGTTATTATCGACACAAAGTGCCAACCACAGACTCCTTGGTTCGACCCTTACTTACCCTAGCTAATAGAGGAGTGATGTTATTATTATTTTTTATCGCAAAAACAATTGTGCACATCAATAGGATGGTATAATAGAAAAATAAATGGAAATATTGTGCTACTTTCATACATTATTGTTGGAAATAGCAACATACTTCTATTTAATTTTTATTTAACCATTCTACTTCCATAATTAAATTTTCAAAAAACCATGAAACAGATAAAAAATAAATAATTCACAAACACACAGTTACACATAGATGACAGTTCCATCATATATTCCAACACATATTCAAATAACAAATTCCAATTCCAAGTCTCATTTATAACAATGACAGAAAACAATCATAATTAGGATAGTTTCCATACACAAACACACACACACACACACACACATATATATATATATATATATATATATATATATATATATATATACATACATACATACATACATACATACATACATACATACATACATACATATATATATATATATATATATATATATATATATATATATATATATATATATATATATATATATATATATATATATATATATATATTGGGACATATTCCACTAACAAAAACTTAATTGTTTTATGTGCATTATGCACCAAAAAATGTGTCCATTGAATGTTTTAGGCATAATCAAACGAAAGACCATTGCCCCTACATGTCCTAGTGTTAGGACCCATGGTGGCTAGCTAGATGCGAAATAATAAATATCTAAAAGGTTAAACGTATAAAAACTGATAAAAGAATATGGGTAATTTGACATATTATAGATTTAGAGAAGATAAAACATTATATATTAAGAACACATGTGCTAGGGAGAAGTTCCCTAGCACTCTTTGTAAAACTAGAAAAGACTAATTAGGTGCACACCATGAATGACTAGCATCCCTCTCTATTTATAGATTAGAAGGGAATATTCCTAAATACAAAGGGATTATTCTAACCTAGGTATCACTCGTCATTGTAGAACATTTTCAGCTCCAACAATCTCTCCATAGTAAATTATAAGAGATAAAAATAAGTAATACAAATACAAGTCTAAAATACATAATATCTGGAAGCAAGTCTAGTACGGAAGTGAGAAACAAATGGTGAGATGTCTTGAAGCTTTGGAAGTGTCCGTGATCTCTGATGTTGGGTAATAGAATCTTTAATCGTCAAAGTTCTTTGGATTTGGGTGTACCACGTCCGAGGCAGAAAAAATGAGATCACAATCTACTACTGATCCGTTGCAACATACTAATCAAGTTAAGTGGATTGTATCAACTTCTGAACTGAAAATCCCAATAATCAAATCACACATTATAGATAGAAGTTTGGATCATCTCTTGCTCCTCGAATCACTAAAGAATGTCATAAATCACCAATAATTATCATAATAATAAATTGTTGAAAAACATTAAGCATCATGTAATAGAGTCTAGACAATAAATAATTTGGATTCAGAGATAATCTAGCAATGCCAAAATTTTGATCTCGAATGATAAAAATAAGTGCCACGTCGTACCACTAAATAAGTTGTCGTCTCAGAAGTCTTCGAAAATACAAACTCTGACAATCATAACAAGTGGTCTGAATCTGAATAATAAGCAATCTTTATCCGTAGAGAATCTAGAAATGCCAGAAATTTGATCAATGATGATAAAAAATTAGCGCCACATCCATCTTAACGCTAAATAACTCTTCGTCTTTAAACGACTCAGAATTAAAACACATGGTCCGGATACTCATAATATATTATCCCCTTATTTTTTTTATCAGAAGTGCATAATCAAATTAAATAATCAGTGCCGAAAAATCTTGGATGATGAGGGGCACCTCATCGAATTTGGCAATCACCAGTGGAAGGTGACGAAAGGGAACTTGGTTGTTGCAGAGGCTAGAAGCGAGGCACTTTGTATATGTTTGAGATCTCTACAGGCTAGGAAAATTCTGCGGTCGAAGAAATGAAGACTTCCACCCTATGACACAAAAATCTTGGTCACATTGGTGAGAATGGGACGAAGATGTTGGCATCCAATGGCAAGATTCCTGATATGAAGAATATTACCTTAAAATTCTATGAGCCTTGTGTCATAGGCAAACAAAAGAAGGCCACCTTTGTTAAGGTGGGACAAGTTCCAAAACATCGCAAAGTAGAACTTGTTCATTCAGACATGTTTGTACAACTTTAGTTTCATCAACATGAGGTTCGAAGTATTACGCCACTTTTATCGGTGATTCCATGAGAAAGGTGTGAGTTTATTTTGTAAAGAATAAATTTGAAGTTTTCATCGCCTTTAAGAAGTGGAAGGCTGTTGTAGAGATTGATACTAACCTTAAAGTCAAATGCCTTAGGTTAGATAATGGGGACGAGTATAGCTGCCGATAGTTTGTTGATTATTGCACTAAGCATATGATTCAGGTGTTGAAGACGGTTTCGGAGATACCTTAGCAGAATGGAGTGGCTAAATGGATCAACCGGACATTGAATGGAATGGCGAAGAGCATGAAGTACATTCAGGGCTGCAAAAAGTGTTCCAGGTCAATGTTGTTAACATTACAACCTACTAATCAACAAAGGACCCTCTGTCACCATATGGTTCAAGATTCCTAAAGAGGAATGGCAAGGACGCGAGATATTATTTCATCGTTTGAGAGTCTTCAGATGTATCTCATATGTCAAAGTCAAGGATAATGAGAAGGATAAGCTAGAGGTGAATATGAATAAGTGTTTCTTTATAGGGTACGGTCTGAGGTACCGTTTCTCGGACAGCCAAAATCGTAGGGTTATCAGGAGTCGAGATATGACATTCAATGAAGGTTCCTTGTGCAAGGACATCTTCACAGATACTTCTGACCGAAGTAGAAACTCCAAAGCGAAGAAAGTTCAAATAGAGGTTGATATTCATTAAGACGACCCTATAGAACGCTTCAGTACCACATGAGAAGAAGAGTGATCAAAGACAGTGGGAGCATAGAAATCTCTAGAAACTCCGGTTTGAGTGAGAGTGAGTCGAGGGGCAGTTTAGCCTTAGATAACGATTCCTTGGACGAAGAGGACAAAGGGACAAGTGCTGCAGCAGGAAGTATCCTTCGTCGGTCTACTTGGGAGAGAAGACCTCCGGTTCGGTACCTAACATTGACTTACTTGATGCTAATAAAAAACAGAGAACTAGTGCTCATCCAAAGGCATTGAGGATGAAAGAATCTATACAATAGTTCCAAAACATCGCAAACTAGATGTGCAAGTTGAAGAAAAACATGTATGGATTGAAGTAACCTCCAAGGTAGTGATAGTTGAAGTTTGATAGCTTCTTGAGGAGGAACGGTGACAACCGAAGTGAGACTGGTCACTACTGTTACCAGAAGAAATTCTAGTCCTCATTCATCAACCTATTACTTTATGTTGATGATATGTTGGCGGCAGAGTCTGACATATAGGAGATCAACAGGCTTAAGAAGCTGCTGACCAAAAAGTTCGAGATGAAGGACATAGGCGCAACTATGCAAATATTGGGAATGGCATCATGCGAGATAGAGCTTCAGGTGTTCTAAAACTTTCTCAGAAGTTCAGTATATCTGATTACGAATCCCAAAAGTATACCCCTTAGGAGTCACATGCGATTCTCAAAGAAGCAATCCCTAAAGACCGAAGAAGACAATGCATCTATGGCCAAGATCCCCTATGCTTCCGCAGTAGGTAGCTTGATGTACCCAATGGTGTGTACTAAACCAGGCATCGCACATGTAGTAGAAGTAGTCAACATGTTCATGTGAAATACGGGAAACGAGCATTGAGAAGGAGTCAAGTGGTTGTTTCGTTACTTGAAGGGAACCTCGGACACAACCTTACGTTTTGAAAGGCAGAAGGTCGTCTTGGAAGGTTATGTCGATGCTGAATTACTACAGGTTATGTCTTCACAATTGGAGGAACCGCAATTAGTTAGATGTCAAAACTATAGAAAAGTGTTGCTCTTTCAGCCACCGGCGCTGAGTATTAGACTATACTCAATTGACAAACGAATAATTTTTGGGATTCTCATTACACCATTTGAGTGGATTTTAACCAAAGTAACCTAGTAGTCACTCCTTCACCGATTATGTGACATTCAATAGGACATAATTTGTTCATTCATGTCTATCTAACATAAACATGTCATGGCATCCAATATAACAAAATTATCATCTTAAAATCCTTTTAATGGTGTAATAAGAACCAAAAAAAAAAATTATTGGTCTATTATGTATAATAAGAAGATAAATGAGCCAAAAGCGAAATAAATATTATTGATTGTACTTTTATTATATTACCTTTTTTTTTATTATTTTTGTAAAATAAATGAAAACGAAGAAATAAAATGGGAAACCGTCTCTTTGTATAAATAGCAAGCACAAACATGTGAGTTGCAGCTACTTATAGGGTTGGGAGGAAACAAGAACCACTGTTCCTTTGTATCTTAGAAAAATGGCATGCTTAAACATGCAGCTCAATAATGAGCAACAACAAGGAGGGTTTTTGGGGCCAAGAATCTCCTTCTCAAATGATTTTGGTGATATCCAACAAGCAGCAGCCAATACGAAGCACACCAGTTACAGAGAAGATCCTGTGACTTCCGATTTTGAGTTTTCGGTGCCTTGTTTCGCTTCAAATTCTGCTGATGAACTCTTCTTCAAAGCAAAACTTCTGCCATTGAAGGAGAAGGTGGTGACACTCAGAGATGAGCTTCTTGCTGCTAATGACGACGATGATGACATCATCTTCCCAAAAAGTTCAGGGTGGTGGAGATTCGGAAGAAGTGAAAGTCTAAATCACGCAAAGAAAGTGGATCATAAGAATCATGGTGGATTGGAGACGATAGATGAAGGAAATCAATATCACAGGTTAGTTACGACACGTTATTAAAAGCTTCTAATTTCTTAAAACGGGTAATGAATCATGGATTTTTACAAATCTTTTTTATAAGACGATTATAAAGAAAACAAAGTTACATTGTGGTTTTCTAGGCATGATATAAATGCTTACTCGGATCTCGAAGATCTTGGATCCATTACTATTCGTCGACAGTTCTGTTTAACTGTTGTGATAAGATATGAATATAAACAATTGTTTTTGCAGGAAATGATCGATGGAATCGGTCGCTGACAAACGATTAGGGAAGGGTGGATCTTCAGATTTATTTTTCTGTCTTAGTCAAGATTGTTTTGGAGAAAATTATCAGGGTATTGGATATGATCGTAGACGTCCAGTTTTGTGTGATTTGCCTCTTTCGGTATTCTGTACAAATAGATGCACCATATAATGTGACTTTAGTTGAGAAATGGTCGACCATCGAAAGACTTTGTACAGAATTTGATCGGCATGTTATTTATATTATTGGGTTTGTGTATTTTAATATAATATTTATTTTTCTTACCTTTATGTTATATGAATCTCATTGTGCTTCACATGTGAGATATATTTTTTAATGCGAAACAAAACTTGGATCTCGTTCAGACCTCATCTCAACACCATTAAGAATTAAAGTTTTGATCCTTCAAGATTTTTGTTTCCTTCCATGTCTGGGAAGTTACCAGGAAGTTATCATTGCTTATATAACAATAAAATATTAATCTACACAACCATTGTATGATCTTCAATATATAATACGAAATATAATATGGGTGGTGCTAATTGGATCCCTATAAGACATATGTGTTCGTGGATGTCCCACATCATGTGTGTGGGAGGGTTCATTTCGCCATTAGTATTCACAAAACCTTTGATACAACACTTATGTTATAAATGGCGTCATTATCTTCCCATAGGTCTTGGCAGAATCATAGTTTAAAGGTTTTTTTTTTAACTACCCTACTTTTATTAAATACGAGGCAAGCAAGAATCTAGAAAAATGCAAACATACCAAGATATAATGGGACTTCAACACGAGTCTAACCAAGCAATACTTGATCCCATTTCGTAAGACTATTATCCCCTTTAAAGGTGACACTTGGCCTCGGCAATCAAGAATCTAATCAACACAATGGAATCATAATAGATCATCACTACTAGAAAAAAGGCTTTTAATGACACGCATTGCGTGTCATTAAAGGGTATAGATGACACGCAAATGTATGTCAAGGAAGCCCCTGTCATAAATGACAGACGACACACATTTGTGTGTCGTAAATTTACGACATACATTAATGACAAACATTTACGACTTACAATGTAAGTCATAAAATTTTTTTAAACAAATAATATATATATATATATATATATATATATATATATATATATATATATATATATATATATATATATATATATATATATATATATATATATATATAGAGTCCGTTTCAAGGAAGAACCAATATTTTCCTAGGAACCGTAGGAACTTTTTGACTGAATTTTTTTTTTCAAAAAAAATGACATAATACATCTAGTCGCTTATATTTAAGACTTTTTATCAAAAAAATTTTGAAAAATAATATGTATACACGAAATGTGCATATATGCATTTTTTTCGCACATGTGTATATGATCACGTTTCGTGCATATGTGCACATTTCGTGTATATATATTATTTTTTCTATTTTTTTTACAAAAGCTCTTAAATATATGCGATTAGGTATATTATGTCATTTTTTTTGAAAAAAAAATTTCAGTAAAAAAGTTCCTACGGTTCCTAGGAAAATATTGGTTCCCATTTGATATTTAGTCTATATATATATATATATATATATATATATATATATATATATATATATATATATATATATATATATATATATATATATATATATATATATATATATATATATATATATATATATATATATATATATTTGTTTTACTAGTATTAAAATTTAATCACGCATTAAATATAATGTCTAATAATATGAAATAAAATATCATTAATACAAAACACTTGTAACATTCATTACAAACTAAATACAATACATTCATTAATCTATAAAACACAATGAACATTCATTAAAAACTGGAAAATAATGTGAACTTTATAGCTTATATTCCAGGTTTCAACCCAACTTCCTACCACTGTACAGAAGGAATACACACGAGCACCTGAAAAACAAGAAAAATAATTGAAAATTAGATACATGAATCTCCCATCAGCTGCCATGAACACAAAAATAACCACAAAAATTCAACCAAAATAGATGAAAAGGATAAAGATATCTGGAAACACACTTCATCTCTATAGTGATGTCTTCAATTCATTATTAATCTGAAAATTGATAAACAGATGAGAATCGAATATAGAACACAAACTAGTTCATCTATATAGCAACAATTTTGAATTAAAAACTACAAAAATTGAAAAACCCCAAACCTTTTTTCACCTTGAGCGGTAGAAAGAAGTGCATATTCGTTTGTGTGTTTTTTCTCTTGTTCCTCTCTTTTTCTTCCCATTCTCTGCCTCTATCTAAATCAAAAATAGAATAAAAACTACAACTAGAATCAACATCACAAACGAAATCAAAACCACAAGAATCAAAGGCGGATTCTATTTTGGGACATCAATCAAAAGCATAAACGAAATCAAAAGCACAACTGGAATCAAAGTCGGAACCGGGACATCAATCAATAGCAGAACTAGAATCAACATAGATATAACCAGGGAACGTATCAATTTGAACATAAGATATAACCAGGAGACGAGTCCCAAGATATAAACTTCAATCTTGAAACCTGATAAGAAGTTAACGAAACCTAATAAGAAGTTAACGGAACCTGAGTCCAAATCTTGAAAATAAACCTTAAATTTGAAACCTGATAAGAAGTTAACAAAACCTGATAAGAACGTAACGAAACCTGAATCTGAAATAAACTTCAATCTTGAAACTTACAGGTAATCAGGCTTGCAGAAACTGAAACTATTCGGATAAGAAGTTGACGAAACTTTAATTAGAGACGACGAGGAGGTCAAAAGAGGCAGCGGCTAAGGAGGGGGGAGGCGGAGCCCAAACATAACGAAATCAGAGGTGGTAATCAGACTTGTAACTTAAAATTAACGAAATGTCGAGGAATATCAAATGAAGAAATCGACAAGTGAAGGCGGATTCAGATGCGGGGGAACCTGCAATCAATCAGGTTTCCAAATCTCGCAAACATACAAAGTCTGATTGTCAGAGAATCGGAGAATACCAGGATGAATCGGAGAATCGGAGAATACGACTCGACTTAATCTTGTTGATCCTTGGAGCATATCACGTCAGTATATGGGAGAATTGGAGAAGAAGAGAGTAATCGACAGAGAAGGGAGGCGGGGATGAAGTGAGAAACCCTAGATATCGGGTTAGGAAGAAATTAAAAAAGGTAGAAGCGTAAGTAAGAAAAACCCTAGATGACACACTTTTTTATAAAACGACATTAAAGTGTCTCCCGTGTTTTTTTTTTCTTTCTGATTATGACATTAAAAGATGACATACGTATATGTATGTCATAATCATTATAAAAGATGACATAAATTTACGACATACAAGTATGTATGTCATAAATTCTTCAGATTTTAAGAAAGATGACACTTTTTTAATGACATACGTTTTTGTTTGTCATAAAATTAGTGTGTGTCATAGTTCGTATGTCATTAAAAGCTATTTTTCTAGTAGTGCATGCCACTTCTAAAAATTCAAGTCTTCCATAAAAAGGTGAAAAGAACTACATTTAATACCTCCATTGATTGCAAGACAGCAACAACCTATTTGTGAGAGAAAACAACTCTTCTAGGGATGTAATAAGACACGTGTTGACACCTGACCATATGAATAGAGAATCCAGTAACTCCATAATCTATGCACAAAAGATGAAATTGTGAGCGTAATCTTAGAGATGCTACAAATGGGATATCGACTAGAAACTAGAGAAAATTC
This sequence comes from Cichorium intybus, assembly GCA_023525715.1. Taxonomy (NCBI): domain Eukaryota; kingdom Viridiplantae; phylum Streptophyta; class Magnoliopsida; order Asterales; family Asteraceae; genus Cichorium; species Cichorium intybus. The sequence goes on from CM042012.1 coordinate 118,248,133, forward strand.
AAAAATTCATGCCGAATAAGGTTTGATCTCGTTGGCATCCTCTCAATCCGCTATCCCCACATCATGATATTCTATTTTTAAGGAACAGGTGTAACAACCCAAATTACACACGTTTATTTACATAGAAAACGTGAGATTAGCGAAATATTTTCCTATTTTTTCTAACATATATACAATTCGGTGTACAATCGGGTAATAGATATGTGAGAGTCACAACAAGTGCACTTTCAAGAGACATTGCACTTGAAGGTCTTCCAGTCTAATCATTTCTACCTTTAAACCTGGTCTACTGTACCTGCATACATGTCATAAACCACACATAAGAGAGTCTATACTTATGTCTGATGAGTACATAATACAACATGTATGCTAATACTACGAAAAGCACATTCCCTACGTTAGCCACATATCAACACTTTTACATTCATGGGAAACGTTTTCTCATATCTTACCATACATTCATATTTTACAGGTATGGGGTGCACGTTCCTCAGTTCGATTCCACTGTTAGTACTATATAATGGTGGAGTACATATTCTTCGAGCCATTTCAATTCTTATGTTTCGTTCCAAGTATCATACATGGGCGTTCGTTATGTGTCGTCGTTGCCCATAACATTTGTTATCGGTCCACTGAGGCAGTCCATCATCAAGATTCCACATCCATATCCTTCGACGCAGACCCTCGTGAGGATTCCACACCTATATCCTTCGAGGTAGTCCCTCATAAGGATCTCACATCGTATCCCTCGAGGTAGACCCTTGTAAGGATCTCACATCTCTATCGATCCCTCGAGGCAGTCCCTTGTAAGGATCTCACATCTCTATCCCTCAAGGTAGTCCCTTGTAAGGATCTGACATCTCTATCAATTGTGGCAGTTCCTCGTTACACTTATATATCTTTATCTATTGAGGTAGTTCCTTTGTACAAATTCCTCGTTACACATCTATCTCTCTGTCTATTGAGGCAGTTCCTCAGTACTCAATACTTACCTCTCTTTCTCTCTCTCTCACTCTCTCTCTCTCTCTCTGTGTGTGTTTATTGAGGCCATCCCTCATTACATATATATCTCTTTGTCTAATAAGGCAGTCCCTCAGTATATATATATCTCTCTGTCAATTGAGGTAGTTCCTCAGTACATATCCATCTCTCTGTCTATTGAGGCAGTTCCTCAGTACATATCCAGCTCTGTCTATTGAGGCAGTTCCCTAGTACTAATCCATCTCTTTGTCTATTGAGGCATTTCCTCAGTACTCATCTATCTCTCTATTTATTGAGGCAGTCCCTAAGTGCATATCTATTTGCCCTGTCTATTGAGGCAGTTCTTCATCATGATATGTAGGCATGTCACCTTATCTTCACACAAGAAATTTACCTACTTATACTCTCTTTCGTCACCCGTCTACACACAGGTCTTACTAGTTTCAACCTAGAAGTTAGGTCCCACATTCAGGTTAGTGTCACCTGACATTTTCTCTACTTCCTTGCATTCTTTTGCTAAAGCTTAAAAGTCCTTATTGAAATCCAACAAGGCTAGCCCTTTATTATGGATCCAAAGACAGTTCATCCCCTTTTTGTTGGGTCAACGGAAGGGCACCAACGAACACGACCAATCACTCCCACAAACGATCTTTGACTATCAAGACTAGTGAGAAATACGAAAATTGAGAATGAGAAACACAATAATATAAAGTGGTTCACCCAACAGTGAGTCGAGCTACATTCACTATGAGAACCGAGAGAAAATCACATTGATAATCTTCAATGTTTTACAAGAGAGAATCTATGACTACACTACACCAAGTTCACACTAGAACATTGGATTTGATATCTTACATAGTGTAGAAATCGAGATGTATAAATAGCGAGACATGGAAGGCTGAACACACAAAGTCTTGGGCAGCAAAGAGTAAAAGGACAAGCTAGCCCTAAACCTAGTCACTTTACATACTGTGAAGGGACTACTCCATGCTCCCCATGTTGTCCCTGATACCGACAACTGTTCTTCGCGTGTTCCCAAGATTCTTCTGACTGTTGAAATAACAACACCAATGTCGGGTCTGACCAATGCTTTATCTTGGACAGAGATCACCCAATTGGTCTTCGGTCGAGTGCTTCCCTTCGAACGAGACTGTGATTATCCGACTATGCTTCTGCACTTCTATCAAACTACACTTCGTACAAGGGCCAACTCTTCCTTCATGAAAGAACTCTTACGTCTGAACTTCATATTGGCTGGAGGATACTGGTGTCTCATTTCTGCTACTGATATGTTCACTACTGTGACTGTAGCTCAAACTACAGCTGTCACTATCAACATCGGTCCGCATAAGATACTGATGATTGGCTTCCTCAGACGCAACTCCTAGATCCGGACTTAGTTCTTGCTTTCTCACAGTCCTGATCTGGTAACCGGTCTCGGTCACCAGGACTTCTGCTGTCTATCTTTGGATACTGCCTTTGTATGCCTAGCCAAGGACATGACTCCTGATTCGGACGAAGCAAGCGGCTTCGATCCTGCTGATCTTCATGCCTTTGGTTTCAACCTTCTGCTGATCTTCTGAAGGAATACTTCCTTCCACCCGCTGATCTGCTATGGTTGATCTGACCTGAATGAAGAACTCCCACGAAAGATTGAGGACTTGTCTGAGATGCACACCTCAACAGTCCTGGGTAGTCTCGCCTCTGTTTCTGGTTGCTTCGGACATTAGATCCTCTTCTGTTGTCTTGGATTGCTCCGGTTCGAATTAGGCTCCATATTTGCTTAATGAACTCTTACATACAAAAATGTATAAACAAAGCTATTTTCTAACAACGATTATTGCGAGCCATCACAACAATTATTAAGTCATGTTCTAACAGACTTAATGAGGACACTTCAACGGTCTTCAAAAACACCATGTCTTGAAAGGATCTTCATAAGCTCCATATTGTTACATTTTGTAATTATAAACAAACTAGTCTAAACTAATCTAATACATGCAAAATGAAATAATATCTATTTATCTATTGCATCATCATATGAATGAATAAATTACAACCACAAGTGTCCTAATAGGTTGTTTATACACAATCTCATCATATGAAATATAAATAACAACTACAAGTTGCCACAGAAAACAAATATTGATACTTCTTAGCCAAAAGAAATCCATCCTTGTTTTCCAAAAACCAAAAATTATTAAACATAATAAATCATTACATATAAAAGATGGCTTTGATACCACCGGTGAGTTTTGATAAATAAAATAGAGCGTTTTATGTTAAAACGGTAACGAAAGCCTTTTTAAAATAAGTAGTTTATTTTAAACCATTTTAAATAAAACCATCAAGGATCCATTTACATGGGTAAGAATGATATTAAAAACATGCATATGATGTTTTAAAGAGATAACATTTGTTGCCTTTGATCCCTCTTGGAATTGGGGAGTTGAATTAGATGGCAAAAATCAAGGAGCTCGGTTTCTCTACAAGTATCCACCAACAAGATTTAGGCACTTGGAATGCTAGTTCCTTCTTGTATAAAAAACTTCTTAAGACTTTCAGTACTTAACAAAATTAAGCACTAAAGGAGAAGTACTTCTAAGCTCTCAAACTTGCAACAAGGTATACAAAAGAGAGTGGAGAGGGAGAGAGTGATGGATCCGACAGTTTGTAATGGGAGGAAGAAAAGGTTCTTGTAACATTTGCTAAACACTTTCTTTTATACCCACAAGAGAGTTCCATGACCTATACTTTCATTTAATGCAAATATATGGTCTTGAATGAAGCATGGGTTAAGTAAGGTGAAGGTTGACAAGCAACCTCCACCCACACATCATGTGGTCGGCCATCTAGGTGAAAGAAAGGACACAAGAGTGTCCAACACTCTACCTTTAGAAACTAACAAGTCTAGTTACAACTTAATGGAACCCAAAGTGTCCAAATCTTTGTCCATGACTTAATTTATTATACTATATTATATAACTATTAGTTTAACTCCTTATAATTATTATATATTTTCACAAAACAATAATTATTCTCTAAATAAAGACAAGAGTTGAATTTATTTATTAATTATCAAATACTTAACAAATATTCAATAAGTACCAACTTGTCAAAGGTTTGACCCTATAGGATCATATGTTATTAGTAATATCATTTCATAATGATTCTTGAGCATATAGATCCAACAGATATCACCCATGGTGATGTTTCGCAACTCACTATCAAGCTACATGCTTTTTGCATCCTTGTTCTTGCAGAAAAGAGACTTTAGGTTAGTCCATACTTAGAGTGCAATCTCATTTTTCTTGAGTACCATGTGAAGAAGAGGAGCAAAAATAGAACCATACAGTCAGAGTTTAACGATCGAGTTTACCTTTTTCCATTCGGCACCGGTAGGTTTCAGGTCGGTGTCATCGATGTGATCAAGCACATCAAACCCGACACAGTGGGTGTTGAATAGCTCCTTCCATGCGTCATAATTCAAGTGTTCCAAGTCAAGTACGAGTGGCACATAAGTCTTGATATTAGTTACTCCAAAGGATTTGTGGGGTTGTATAGCAGAAGCAACCATGATCGATTGTGAGGACTGAATACGACAGCAAAGTAGAACTAAGGAGGACTCAAAATGTCTCGGCAGATGTAGAGAAGACCATGATGGAAGGAGAAGGCGAGATAGCAGCCGGAGGTGGTCAAAGGTGATATCCGAGAAAGATGGAGGAAGAATAGGAGGGTGATGTCGTTACAACTCTGATACCATGAAGGATTTGGACTATTTTCGTACATCTCCCAAAATCAGCATATACATGTATAAATACAAATACAGTAGGCAAAACATTAATATGGGCTAAGTACAATAATTACAACAATGGCCCATGAGCCTAAATATGTATACGTCTAACATTTTCTAATTAATTTGTAGGGACGAGTGTGGTCCAAAAATCAAACCGAACCGGGTCGAAACCGAATTGGATCGAAACCAAATTAGGATTTTTTTTTAAAACCAAAGACCGAACCAAATATGTATATTTGGTTCCTATTCGGTTTGGTTATGTCGATTTTCGGTTCGGTTCGGTGTTTCATCATTAGGAGCAGTGTTGGGGTAAGCATGGTTCGCGGACCAGACCGAACCGAACCGAAACCAAATTGTACCTAAACTGAATTAACATTTTTTAAAAACCGAAAACCGAACCAAATATGTATATTCGGTGCTGGTTCGGTTTTTCCGGTCCATATGCTCATCCCTAGTTGATACAATGTCGAGATAATCTACATATATTTATCTAAAATAAATATATAATACATGGAAAGTCTATCGTTTAATTAATTACCGCAGTTAGAGTGGGAGCTGACCAAATTCTCAAACTAGAATTGAAGTTTTTAAAGAGAGAATATGTAAGACCCTTGGTGAAGATGTTGACATACCGGTAAGCTACTGACATGTGGAGGACACGAATGTGACCTACTCAAACTGTTTGGTTGATGAAATGAATGTCATTTTCAACGTGTAATGTCTATTGGTGTTGAAAAAGGTTTTCGGAAAGGTACATGGTTGAGATGTTATCAAAATAAACCAACGTTTCTTTGGTTATGGGGACATGAAGATCAAGCAACCAATTGCATAACCAGCTAGCCTTGTCAACGTAGTAGATCACACCCCTATATTCAGCTTTGACACTTGAGCATGAGATTATATGTGACATTTTGAAAACCATGATATGATATTATCACTAAGATACACGCAATAGCCAATAGTTGATCGACATGAGGTAGGACACCCCCCAGTCCGCACCGAAGTAGGTGGTGAGTTTGTGACTGTGTGTAGGTGTCATATAAACATTGTAGTCGAGGGTACCTTTAAGGTACTGAATTAGGCATTTCACAAATCATAAGTGAGGCTCACACAAGGCTTGCATGAAGAGACATGCATGTTGTCCCTTGTATGCATTTCTCGCCGCATAAAATAAGATATTGTAGGGTCCCAACTAAGTTGCAGTAAAGGGTTGTCGGTGAAGAGCACACCAATGGTGGCGCTAAGTCTGGAAGAGGTATTGACTGGTGTTGATCAAGTGTTACAAGACATCATGTTGGCACGATGCAGTATGTCTCATACGTGTTGTTACTAGGAGAGAAAAATCCCATGTTCATCACGGGTTACCGAGATACCTAAAAATAATGTAACGCCCCAAGGTCTGACATAAAAAAATATCGTGTGAAAATGGCGATGATGTGTTTCTGGAATGTCGGGTCGGAAGCCGTAAGGATGATGTCATCGATGTATAATAATAATCCATTAGTGGTTATATAGGAGCCAAACCTATGATACCATGCCTATGGGGCTTGTTTGAGAACGTAGAGGGATTTACGAAGATGAAAAACGTGATGAGGGGCAATATGGTGATAACGCCAAGTAATGTTAAACATGATATTCGTTATTGAGCCGTGTTTTAGATATCTTATCTTTCTAAAAAGACTAATATCACTCACTTTTAGTGCCAAGGTCTTGTTTGCGTTTTTAGTGTAAAGAACATGGTTTATAGTGTAAAATTTGTGACGAAAATGAAGATGGGGTTGAAATGGTACTCGCGACATGGAGGAAAGCTTTACGCGACGCGGTCAAGAGGATAAAGACGCAATCCAGAAGAGTTTCAAAATTCAAGAAGCGATAATACGGGCGATAAGGCTGACCCACTGTGTGAACCTCGTATATACACGACACGGGGAGTCAGATTTCTCAACTATAAATAGAGGCTCCTAGGTAGGATTTCGGGAGCGAACATTGACCGATAGAGTTGCACTCAGGCTTCTTTGACTCAAATTTTTGTATTCTCTCGGTTAGATTCATTAGTTGGGTTAGTTTCTATTTTATTTTCATTGTTTGCTTGTATCTTACTCTTGTGCATTCGAGGATTCTGGTTGTAGAATACCATCTATCATAGAGGTTAGTTTAGTTTATGAATTTAGAACATTTGGCTATGATTCAGATTTGGTTTATGACAGTTGGTTCAACTTGCGTTTTATTAAGGGAAGTTCTATTTTTGGTTTATTAATTGGTTGATTGATCGTCGTTGCAATTGTAAGTTCAGATCTGATTTCTGATTTAGATCTCGAGTTTGATAGTAGTTTGGATTTGTTTGTCTTGATCTATTGCTTTGGCATATATTTGATTGTTGATTTTAGTTTTGAGTTTGGTTTTTGGTCAAGTGTACTGGATATTCACCGTCTATAGAGTGACAGTATAGCGTGATTTTATTATAGACACAAAGTGCCAACCACGGACTCCACGGTTTGACCATTACTTACCGCTAGCTAGTGGGCTTGTAAGGTTTTTATCTTGTATTTAATGAATTTTATGCAAACAATGAGCTTAAAATCTTAAGTTCACATGCACCCTAATAAAGGATCTATGTTTTCTCAATTGAATCTATAACTAAGAACATAAGGTATATAATTAAAATTATATTCTAAAAAAAATTTAGAATTTCATACCTTTAATGCTTTGGAAGTGAGCACCACAAGTGTCGTGCCTCTAATGGCTCACACCCAGAACCAAGCAAGCAAGAAAAAAAGAGAAAGGAGGAGAAGACTCCTTAATTTCGTGGCTTTTAGGGGTGGGAGGACGCCTCTATTTATAGTTTCCAGGTGATAAGTGATAAGGCATATAACTGCCTTATTTGGATTCCTGATATGATAAGGCTTTTATCATATAACTGAATCTACTTATCATACCATAAATAGTTCCTTATACCTTATATGGTAATTCACGAATTCTTAAGGCTTAATAAAGCCTTAAATTCGTTCACCATATGTAAACCCTAATTGTCCATTGCTCAACTATTGGACAATTACAATTCAGCCCCTGCACTGTTAATTAATCCAATTAATCCCAAAATTAATTCTAAATTAATTTTTGATTAATCATTAATTAAATGTTATGATTTCTAATAAATATATTATTCTTATAATATATTAATAAATCATATTTCTCTCTCTCACTCTCTTTTAAGTTATCTTGCCCTCTGCTAGGTTTTGAAGGCAACCCAAAAAGACTGTGTTGCTGTCAATCAAGTATATTCCTAAATTATAGTCACGGCTTAGACACCTAATCCAACAATATTTTTTTACAGCATCGACGACTGCGACGTGTCGTATGGTATATAAAAACTGAAGACTTGGTGCATGTATATAGTTTCATGCAAATCGTCGTATAAGAATGCATCTTTGACATCGAGTTGGTATATCGGCCAATACTGTGAGACGGCTAAGTTGAGAATGATCCGAGAATGTTTGTTTGATTGATAAGAACCACATACATCGATTTAAGGGTGATTTTTAAGTCATAAGACACGTTCCAAGTGTCATTTTCCGTTAACGCACTAAATTCGTGTTTCATGGCAACATACAAATTAAGACATGATAATGTATAAATGGTTTTTAAGGATTGGAGACATGAGAGGGTTGGTGGTAGTGTGGAGATTTAGGATTTGGCAGGGTCTATAGATACTTAGACATGCTAAGTGGTCACGGAGTGACGGTGTGGAGGAGTAAGGGTTGTTGGTGGATGTTGAGTGGTCTTTAGCAGAGGTTGGCTTTAGGGAAGCGTATGGGATGTCATCGTAGGGACTATTGGCAGACATGGTGGGATCTATGATGTAGGATCAGTATGAAGGGGTACAGTAGTGGCGAAATAGGTTGGTCAAAGGTGGGGATAGAGACGGTGCCATCAACTCAGAAATTATAATAGTAGGGAATGAGGGGATCCATAAATGAAAATGTGAGTTTGTCTAAAACAACATATTGGGATAAAAAGACTTCTCTCATGGAGGGGACGTAACAACATATTGGGATAAAAAAAGACTTCTCTTATGAGTTTTACTACCCTGTTATTGCCAACATTACTATAGAAATTATTTATGTCACTCACTTAATCGTGAACTTCATGCATTACATTACACATACTGACTCTACTTTATGAAAATGTGAGTGCTTTATTCCTCAACCAAAATCTAATTTCTCACAAGTGGGCCAAACATATTGATATTGATAATCATTTTGTACGTGAGCTCGTCACTTTCGGTCAACTACATACTCTGTTGATTCTCATGCACCTTCAACTAACCAATATCTCTAGAAATAGTCTTCCTCAACCTTTTTGGAACAATTTTGTGTTAAGCTTCGTGTTGGTCCACCGTCTCTCAACTTGAAGTGTGGGAATTGGAGATAAGATATGATTCAATTTTATATTTCTTGTAAATAAGGCTAGTATGTCATTTCATTATCTTTTTATTGTACATCGTATATTATAAATATCAATCAATATACAAATGACTGTTCAAGGGAAAATTATATTCCTTACAATTAGTCAAATAGCTAATCTAACTTGGAATTTCCCTACCGTAGAATTATATTGTAGTTTTCTCAAGGCTGATGGAGTACCAATTATAACTTCAAGTAGATAAATCTTGGGTTTATGTATACCTTTTTCATGATATAATTTTGAGAATACTTTTTTGCATACTGGATTTAACCTAGCGCATTACCTTCACCTATTGCAACAACATCTTAATAATTTGGTTCATCTTTTCTCCAAGGGAAACCTAAAGGTATCTTCAAATCTATAACTTTATCAACATCTTTCATATAATTCTTGCCTATAAAGGTATATGTTACTCATTCTTGTAACGTTTTGCCAAAATATTAGGTCATAATAGACCCTAACAGGTTTGTGGGTGTACAATCTATTGCTGATGCGGTTGAGTATCTGGGAAAAGTGTTGGCAAGGTATGCACATACATTCCAATACAGAACAACTTCATTTGAATTTATGAGAATGTTATTACAATTTTTGATTTTTTCTTACAGGTGGTTGTTTGTATTGATCCAAGTTTTAGCCACTAAATAGTTGAGCTTTAAGCTTACATGTATTCACATACGTGACAAACTTAATAAATATACTTCAGTCTTGTTCCTCTTTGTATAAAATTGAGTTTAGGAAATACCTACTTATTAAAATAACATGGATTATTATTTTTTAGAGTGACATATGTTGAAGTATCATCACTAGCCCGATCAAGACAAGCCCAACAAGTTTAGCCCAATATCTAGAAGAAGTTAGAATGTTCTAGAATGTTCATGTAAGTAATAAGTATGTAGGATGTTCTAGAAAATTCCTAAGAGGAGGTGGAAACACCTATAAATAGGGGTGGAGCTCATTTGCTCCAAACCATCCAAGAAACACTCCAAGAAAACAAAGTGTAGTAGTCTCTCAAAAAGTGTAATATCTTCCTAAGTGGTCTTAATAAAAGTGTTTGTGTTTCCCACAAAAAGGAGTCGTGTTCAACAATCTGGTATCAGAGCGAGGTTTCTTGATATTGTAAGTATTTCTTCTTGTCGTGAGTAGTCTGTGACTCTGCAAGTTTGGTGTCAGAACAAGCTTGTTTGGTATTACTGAGGTACTACCAACACGATGGGTGATCTCCAAGTTGTGGGACGAATCAAGAAACTCAACAACAACAATTACAACACGTGGGCAACATGCATGATGTCCTACTTACAAGGACAAGACCTTTGGGAGGTAGTTGGCGGAAGCGAAACTACGCCGCCAGTAGAAGATGTTAATGGCGCATTGCGCAAATGGAGAATCAGAGCAGGCAAAGCAATGTTTGCCTTGAAGACCACAGTCGAAGAAGAGATGTTGGAACATATTCGGGACGTGAAGACACCGAAAGAAGCATGGGACACGTTTGTGACACTTTTCTCAAAGAAGAATGATACGAGACTACAACTCTTGGAGAATGAGCTGTTATCAATCTCGCAACATGACATGACGATTGCTCAGTATTTCCACAAGGTTAAATCTATATGTCGGGAGATTACTGAACTAGATCCAAATTCTGTCATCGAAGAATCTCGAATGAAGAGGATCATCATCCATGGACTGAGGCCGGAATATAGAAGCTTCGTTATTGCTGTACAAGGATGGCCCATTCAACTATCTCTTGTAGAATTTGAGAACTTGCTAGCTAGTCAAGAAGCCATGGCTAAGAAAATGGGCAACATCACGTTGAAGAGTGAAGATGAAGCACTCTACACAAGTAAAAGTCGGAGAAATTTCAAGCCGATTGCTAAAGGTGGATACAAAAATACCGACAAAGAAAAATTTCATCAAAGAACCACACAACCATGGAGAACTCAAAAGACCGACCATAAGAGTTCTCGAGGGAAGAGGTTCGAAGGCAATTGCAATAATTGTGGAAAGTGGGGCCACATGTCCAAAGATTGTTGGTCCAAGAAAAAGTCCATCGAAAGTAACACAGCAACTTCCAAAAAGGAAATTGAAGATGAATGGGATGCTGAGGCTCTATATGCCATGGAGGAAAATGAGCTAGCACTCATGGCAACGATGAGAGAGCATATTGATTATGAGAAAGACTGGATCATTGATTCAGGTTGCTCAAACCACATGACTGGTGATCAGAAGAAATTACAAAACTTGAAGGAGTACAAAGGGAGTCGTGTGGTACTTACAGCCAACAATTCACGGTTGCCGATTGCTCATATTGGAAACACAACAATCGTGCCTGGTAACGAATCTGACTTGGTGTCACTACAAAATGTCTTTCATGTGCCGGGTATGAAGAAGAACTTGTTGTCAGTGTCACAACTAACATCATCAGGAAACTACGTCTTATTTGGGCCACAAGATGTGAAGGTCTATAAAGATCTTAAGATCTTCGAAAAGCCAACAATAGAAGGATGGAGAGTGGAGTCTGTTTATGTGCTCTCGGCAGAGTCTGCCTACGTAGACAAGACTCGAAAGAATGAGACAGCTGATCTATGGCATGCGAGGTTGGGACACGTTGGCTATCACAAATTGAAGGTAATAATAGAGAAATCCATGCTCAAAGGCTTACCTCAACTTGAAGTCAAAACAGATGTTGTCTGTGCTGGATGTCAGTATGGTAAAGCTCATCAATTACCATACAAGGAGTCAAAGTTCAAAGCAAAGAAGCCGCTAGAGTTAATTCACTCGGATGTGTTCGGCCCAGTCAAGCAAACATCAATAAGTGGGATGCGGTACATGTTAACATTTATTGATGACTACTCGAGATATGTATGGGTTTTCTTCATGAAAGAAAAGTCTGACACATTCTCAAAGTTTAAAGAATTCAAGACAACGGTTGAAGGAGAAGTGGGAATGAAGATCCGATGTTTACGCTCGGATAACGGGGGAGAATACACCTCAGAAGAATTTAAACAATATCTGAAAGAATGTGGAATATGTCATCAGTACACATGTGCCAACACACCCCAACAAAATGGTGTAGCGGAGAGAAAGAATCGACATCTTGCAGAAATTTGTCGAAGCATGCTACACGCGAAAAATGTCCCAGGAATATTTTGGGCTGAAGCAATGCGAACTGCTGCCCATGTGATCAACAAAATTCCCCAACCAAGGTTAGGTTTCATCTCACCATTTGAGACGCTATGGAACATGAAACCTACAGTTAGCTACTTCCGAGTATTTGGATGCGTTTGCTACGTATTTGTGCCTAGTCATTTACATAGCAAGTTCGACAAGAAACCAGTCAGGTGTATATTTGTTGGATACGACAATCAAAGAAAAGGGTGGAAGTGCTGTGATCCAACAAATGGAAGATGCTATACCAAAAGAGATGTAGTATTTGATGAAGCATCTTCATGGTGGTCCTCGGAGAAGAAAGTCTTACCTGACTCAAAAGACATTGAAGAAACTCTACAACGGAAGATGGGGGAGCAAACTACACACATTTGGTCAAGTGTTGATGCGCCCGAAGACCAAAGTGACACTGATAATAGCGAACAAGAAGTAACACAACCATATGACGTTACTGAGATGGAAACACCACCTACACAACTGAGAAGGTCAGAAAGAATCCCAAAGCCAAATCCCAAGTATGCTAATGCGGCAATTTTAGATAACGGTGTTAAAGAGCCAGAGACATATGAAGAAGCATCACAAAGCAAAGTTTGGCAAAAGGTTATGGAAGAAGAAATTACAGCCTTAGAGCATAATCAAACTTGGGAGCTTGTGCCAAAACCAAGAGACATCAAACCCATATCTTGTAAGTGGGTTTACAAAATAAAGCGTCGCCCAGATGGATCAATCGAGAGATACAAGGCTCGCTTAGTAGCTCGGGGGTTCTCTCAACAGTATGGACTAGACTATGACGAAACGTTTAGTCCAGTGGCAAAGATCACTACTGTACGAGTTCTGCTCGCACTTGCAGCTAGTAAAGACTGGAAATTGTGGCAGATGGATGTGAAGAATGCTTTCTTGCATGGGGAGTTGGACCGAGAAATCTACATGAACCAACCAAAGGGATTTGAGGATACAACTAATTCCAATCGAGTGTGCAAGTTGAGAAAAGCTCTTTATGGGTTGAAGCAGGCGCCAAGAGCTTGGTATGGCAAGATTGCTGAATTTCTTACCCGCAGCGGCTATTCAGTTGCACATGTAGACTCAAGCCTGTTTATCAAAGAAAAAGAAGGAAAACTAGCAGTTGTCTGGGTCTATGTGGATGATTTGATCATCACTGGGGATGACGATAGAGAAATTCGTCTAACAAGAGAAAATCTATCGGTTCGCTTCCAAATGAAGGAGTTAGGAGAGCTTAAACACTTCTTGGGACTAGAAGTTGATCGCACAACAGAAGGGTTGTTTCTCTGCCAACAGAAATATACAAGAGATATACTCCAGAAGTTTGGCATGTTAGAATGCAAGCCAGTCTCAACACCGATAGAGCCAAATGCTAAGATATGTGCACACGAAGGAAAAGAGCTGGAAGATGGAACAATGTATCGACAACTGGTGGGTAGTCTTATTTACCTAACTCTGACTCGGCCCGACATTTCTTATGCCGTTGGAGTTATGAGTCGGTACATGCAAAGTCCGAAAAAGCCTCATTTGGATGCTGCTCGACGGATCTTAAGATACGTTAAAGGAACAATTGACTATGGTCTCTTGTACAAAAGAGGAGAAGACTGCAAGTTAGTTGGATATTGTGATGCAGACTATACAGGAGACCATGATACTCGAAGGTCAACCACTTGGTATGTTTTCAAGCTCGGGTCAGGAACAATTTCCTGGTGCAGCAAAAGACAACCAACAGTATCATTGTCTACTACAGAAGCAGAGTACAAAGCAGCGGCTGTAGCAGCTCAAGAAAGTACTTGGTTGGTACTCTTAATGGAGGATTTGCATCAGAAAGTTGACTATGCGGTACCACTTTATTGTGACAACCAATCTGCGATTTGTCTTGCTGAAAATCCGGTATTTCATGCTAGAACAAAGCATGTGGAAGTACAATATCATTTTGTTAGAGAAAAAGTTTTGAAGGAAGAAATCAAGATGCGGCATATCAAGACGGATGAACAAGTAGCCGACTTGTTTACTAAAGGGCTAAGTACTGGAAAATGTGAGGGCTTTCGCTGTCAGCTGAACATGGTACGACGAATGGGGGCTAGTGCTGAGGGGGAGTGTTGAAGTATCATCACTAGCCCGATCAAGACAAGCCCAACAAGTTTAGCCCAATATCTAGAAGAAGTTAGAATGTTCTAGAAGATTCTAGAACATTGTAGAAGAATCTAGAACGTACCAGAAGAATCTAGAATATTCTAGAAAGGCATGGAAGACCCTAGAAGGTTGCGGAACTTTCTAGAAGATCCTAGAAGACACTGGAACATCCTAGAGTACTCTAGAACATGGTAGAACGCTCTAGAAACATATGGAAGCTAGTAATAGATATAGTGTATGCTAGATAGTTCTAGAATGTTCATGTAAGTAATAAGTATGTAGGATGTTCTAGAAAATTCCTAAAAGGAGGTGGAAACACCTATAAATAGGGGTGGAGCTCATTTGCTCCAAACCATCCAAGAAACACTCCAAGAAAACAAAGTGTAGTAGTCTCTCAAAAAATGTAATATCTTCCTAAGTGGTCTTAATAAAAGTGTTTGTGTTTCCCACAAAAAGGAGTGGTGTTCAACAACATATTGTCAATATTTGTTTAATTTTGTGCTATTGCATAGATAAAAAATTGTATTTTAGTTTTTTCATTCTACTTAAGGTATATTTGGTCAATTGTGAATGAATTTTGCAACTTATGTATAATATTACCATATTTATGATGGGATTTGCAAATGTTCACGGTCTCGGATGTTGGGAAATCAATGTATCATTTTTATATGTTAGAGCTTTAATTTACGAAAATAAAATATTTATTTTAGGATTATTAGTTCATATAAAAAACAATGGAAAAGAAAGAAAGGTTGGAAATTTGTAAGAAAATATTACTACTTCAATTCATTGGAAGGAAGTAGTACTCTAGTTTCTGGTTTTCTTCATTTAGGGAATTGCAGATGCTATTTTAAGATAGAACGTGGACACATCTTTACCCACTGACTGAATTATGAAATGAGTGAAGGAATCCCATAAAAAGAGCCATTAAATAAGCAAAAAGAAAAAAGGTTAACAAATCCATTTTTCATAATCTTGTGTAGATGTTATGTCCATTTAAAACTCAGATTCTCCCTCTCAAGTCGGGCATAGCTCAAGATTTAGCACACCAAGCTTTCTAGCCATCTTAGTGTTTCACCGTTACTAACCCCTTAGTAAGAATGTTCACAGTTTCTCTATTGAATAAACAAACTCTTTTTTGGAACCGGCGAGAACGAATAGCATTAAAAAAAAGGAAGAGTGCAAACAAGGGGGAACAGAGCCCAGCCAGGAGCTAGACAAAACAACAAAAACAAGAAAACAAGCACACCAAGGCTACATTCTCAAAAAAGGACAAACACACCATTCGGTCCAGTTGAACTCGCCATTAGATCCCCTGTTTATAAAAATGAATACCTAAAATTAATAACTCTTTACAACCTTATATGCACGAAAATGAACAAATAAACAAACTCCATAGTGATTTTACCTTTCTTTTATACATGTTTTTATTTGATTTTTTCGTTTTCACATTTAAGTATTTTTTACAAATTTCTTTTCTGTTTTTTATTTGTTCATTTTCATGCATATAAGGTTGTAAAGAGTTATTAATTTTAGGTATTCATTTTTATAAAGTTGTATGAAACTAAGTTGTAAAGAAATTTTCAAAAACGTAATTTTATTGAAAAAAGTTTACAATTAAATTGTCACAAACGTGATATTATTGAAAAAAATATAAAATGTAAAAAAGAGATCATCAAAAACGTAATTTTATATAAAAAGTGTGACCTCAAATCTCAATGCGTCGAGCAAAATGAATCCTTGAACTTAGGTCCCTTCAATTCCCTCGTGAATCCTGGATAGATCATCATCAACTTGATTATCCTTTTCCGATATGTAAAGAATAAAGAAATGATAGTACAAACTTTATTTCACAATTTTTTACAAAGTTATTCTTTAAAAGGTATTTAGAAAAATGAGGTTTTACAACCTTAAATGTATACACACAAATAAGTTTAATAAAAAGCTCGAAAACAAATTTGTGAAAACGAATCAATAAAAAACACTCTGAAAACAACTACTTGAGAGGAACTTGCAGGGGCGGAACACAAAGCCGTAGAGGGGGGGGGGGGGGGGGGGGGAAAGCCCGAAACCAAAACAAAACATAGCGACTCAGAACGGTTAAACCTTAAAGTATGTGCGTCCAAAAAGTCAATAGTGCTTCTTTGAGATCTTGAAGAGGCCTTACATGTTTCTTTAGAAATCCACCAATACATATAAAATTTTCATGTTAATATATATATATATATATATATATATATATATATATATATATATATATATATATATATATATATATATATATATATATATATATATATATATATATATATATATATATAAAACCAAATGAAAAGAAAAAGATTAAAGTTGGAAACGACTAAATTGTTTTAATTTACTGTAATTGTTTTTCGGCACTTGTAAGTAGACGTTAATCAAGTATCCTAAACTCCTAATCTATTAAATTCCCGTTAAATTTTATGAAGGCATGAAGCCATGCCAAATTGTTTTTGTTTAACAAAGTCATCTATAAAAGGACAAAACAATAAATAATAATAAAGTTTTTGTTGCAGCCTTTTATTAGCACAACGACTATCTTTTCATATTCTTTCAACTTTTAAATATAAAAATATCATTTATAACAATACAGTGAGAAAGTGAAATAAATTAGAGAGAGGAAGAAAGAGAAACTTACATCTCCGATTATGAGGGTTCTTGGTGGAGAGGCAAAGAGCAAATCGAGGTCAGAACAAAATTCGTATAGCCGTAGAGAGGAAGCACCGACATTGACACCTTGGAGTAGTAAACAACAAAGAGGAAGCATCGACCAACAACGAAAGTATTCGGAGTAGCAGTCGGCAAACCACAAAGAGAAATCACCATAATCTTTTGTTTCCAGTGACTATTTTTTTCCGGGTGAGCGGCGCAGTTATTTTACGGCAAGAGTATTCTCTAGTTTAGGGTTTGTTCTTTCTCAAAGATTAATGTGTAAATTAGAACAAAATTTTGAGTTTGTTTTAAAGAGTTTAGTTACCAAATCAATCGATATCCTAATTTTATCATTGATTTGTTCTAACTTTTTCAATAATTTTCTACTTTTCTGTTAATAACCTATCTAATTTCCTAATTCATTAGTTGTTACTGATTTTGTTTGGGGTGAATTAGTTCTATATATATACGCATGAATAATCAACCTAGGTAACAGAATAAGACTTAAAAATATATAATCTCTATATATAATAAGTTGAAAAATCAGGGGGGGCCATGCCCCCTGGCCCTCACGACGCTCCGCCCCTGGGAACTTGAGAAAAAGTTGCATGATAATGTAATAATATGTGCAAATGAGAGTTTTAGAAATAGCTAAAAATAATTTGTTGGCCAAATTTAATATTAATATAATTTTATTGGTTAAATGTTTAAAAAAAATGACAAATGTATAAAATCGTAAAACTTCTTTATCCTCACGAGTATACCGTTGGAGATTAAAAAAAAAAAAACAAAAACAAAAACTTAAATTATAAGTTATAATGATATATTTCTTAAACAATTTAAATAAATTTATTGCTCAAATGTAAAATAAATACTATCATTTATGAAAAAGATTACAATTCTTTAACCTCATCGAACCCTTCGACATTAATATATAGCCACCCGCGTTATGCGCCCAAGGCGATATGGGGATCTGCCACGAAGTTAACTCTGATTACAGAAAATCATCATTTTGCCGTATGTATAGGGAAACTTCGAGAGTTCTATAAAGTACTAAAAAGATAATTAAATTTTCAAGAAAAGAACCAAGAAAGAACATAGTTGATGGAGCTAAAGTCAGGCCTCTCGGCTTTGGTCACCGGCGGCGCTTCCGGAATCGGTATATTTATCAATCTATTGAATTTACAGCTACGTATAGATAAACATCGTTTCATATTTGTGCATGAACGTACGTAAGTCTTGAAATTTGCGCGTTTGAAAACCAAAGTTGCAATGATTCAATGTTCTTTAGGAATGGAGAAACTAAATAGCGTTAAATGTAATGTAAAATTCTAATATTCATATGATATGGATAATGCCAGTTTCGGATATGTGTTAACTGTGATATAAAATTATAAATACAGGTAGAGCTCTTTGCATAGCTCTTGCCCAAAAGGGTATATTTGTTACGGTTGTTGATTTGTCTGGGGATAGGGGAGAGGAGGTTGCATCACTTTTACAAAAGGAAAATCTCAAGTTCCATTCCGGATTAAACTTCCCATCTGCTATCTTTGTAAGATGCGATGTCAGTAACAAAGGTGAATTACTCATTTTTCCTTCTCACAATTTGTGAAGTTCATTGACATTTGTAGTACAAACAGGAGAAGTGAATGCTGCATTTGAAAAACACCTGGAAGTGTATGGCGGTTTGGATATTTGTATTAACTGTGCCGATATTGCAACTTTTGTGCCATTCCAAAAGGATCAAACCGATGGTTCACAAACATGGAGGCATGCCATGAATGTGAATCTTGTAGCAGTTATTGATTGCACCCACAGATCGGTATATGCTTAAGCTTGACTATAATATAACAGATTAACAAGAAACCATGTGCATGCCATATTTAATTTGTTGATTTTGGTGGGTATTTACCTTACTATCTTCTGTTTTTTGTCCGACTTAAAAGTTGATAATTACCGTCAACATGCTACTTCCTTTATGAAATTACAATATTTACAGTGATTTATAGTGTCATTGGTTCCAATATTTTTAGATTTTTCCATTTAGAATTGGTCTAATAACTGATCATATGCAGATCAAAATAATGGAAGCCGCAAAAAGACCTGGTGTCGTAATAAATTTGGGTTCCGAATCAGGATTATATCCACTGATCACTGACCCGATTGGTTCTGCTGCCAAAGGTTATTAGTTTACAATAAATATGAGAACTCTGTCAATAATTATAAGTTAAAAGGGAAAGCATATATGCACCTTACTCTATATTTTTTCTTCTGACGTTTCTTATGTGTTTGGTTCTCTTGGACTTTGTTTTGAAAGGGGGTGTGGTTATGTTTACCAGATCGCTTTCTTCCTACAAAGAAAAAGGCATCCGGGTCAATGTGCTTTGCCCAGAGGTGAGACCCAACTCCTTATATGACTTAGTCTTCATATTAAACATGCCACCATCTCTTAAATATAAAACAAATAAACAATAGTTTTTATATTGCGCAAGCTATTTGCCACGGCTTACCCACCTGCAGATACAGATGCAGGTGTAATCGAGTCGAGTCGAGTACCACCAAGCTCGACTCGAATAAAAAACTCAGCTCGAAATTCAAGCTTAAGCTAGAATCGAGCGTTAATTTCAAGTTCGGGTTCGACACTTTCGAACACGGCTCATCCGAATTGATTAGATATTAAAAAATAAAATCACATTAAATTTCAATAGAAATACGATTAAACTCGCGAGCTCGATTACGCTTGTGTCAATTATGTAAAATGAATTAAATAAAGGGTAAAACTGTAAATATATCTAAGCTCGTGAGTTTCAAGAGCTGGGTATTCCAATATTCGAGCTCGACTCGATAAATACTTGAGTAGCTTGCGCTCGACTCGACTTGCATGTAGACGATATCGAGTATCTCATGAGTTAGTTCGACTCAGTTACACCCCTATCTGCAAACACCGTACCTGACAAATGGGCAAGCAAGCTGGGTTG
Organism: Cichorium intybus; assembly: GCA_023525715.1. Classification (NCBI taxonomy): domain Eukaryota; kingdom Viridiplantae; phylum Streptophyta; class Magnoliopsida; order Asterales; family Asteraceae; genus Cichorium; species Cichorium intybus. Next base: position 118,268,338 of record CM042012.1, read on the forward strand.
GGTATCGGGCCGAAATGGGTTTGGGTCAAAACAATATTTTGGTATGGCATGAAATGCATCAGGTTGATTCGACACACTTTTTCAGAAATTCTAAGTAATTTGTTTTAAATATTATTACAAAACTACATATATTGTCAATTTAGTTTTTTGTTGTATGGAATACTATAATTCATAAATACATGTTACTTTTTAGGCATTTTTGACAGTTTTTTTTTACTGTTTGTATTTTATCCTTGTGTGACGAGTTAGTGAAAATATACCCGCATCAACCCATTCTTAAGTATGAATTGAAGTTGCCACCTCTCCTTAGCTCTATAAAATATGTGCAACATGCTACCTTCTTTTTTAATGTTCTCATTTACCTATGTGCAGTTTATTCAAACTAACATGGATGAAAAAGCGGGTTCCCAATTTATTGAACACATGGGAGGCTATGTTTCCTTGGATACTTTAATTCAAGGTATCGTGTACGTTTTACTCCACCAGAAGACGGAAACAGAAAAATAAATAAATAAAAAAATAAAAATAAAAATAAGTGATTCTTTAAATCGGAAGATAGTTGTTTGAGCCGGTATCTAACAGTCGGCAAACGAAACAGGTGCCTTTGAGCTTATTAATGATGAGAGTAAAGCTGGCTCGTGTTTATATATCACAAAAAACAAAGGCTTTGAATACTGGCCAACTCTAACCGAAGAAGAAAAATACTTGGTAGTCCCCTCAAGATTGAAGGAGACCTTTTCATCAGTCGTTCAGTGTACAGTCATGATCCCTGAGAGCTTTGAGAAAGTGTGAGTGCCTATCAACATTTTCATAACACACTTCCACTACTTTATCGTTGAATTTATGATGACTTTTTTATACTTCACACTTGTTATACAGAACTGTTCACACCCTGAGCAACAATTTTCGTAGTGCTACAAGTATAGTGCGTGCACCCTTGAGAATGCCGATTAAACCGGATCATGTCCTCTTGAAAATCATATATGTTGGTGTCAATTCAGGCGATGTAAGTTTTTAGGTTACCATGTTAGCTAGGTAGATTTGTTGATTTCCAGCCTCCATCTAGAAGCGCTCCATCTAGAAGCCATCCTTATTAAATAAGGTGGCAAACTTTGATCTTTCCTTCTAATATTCAATGTGTTCATATACTATAGATTTAGTGGCTAGTTTAGCTATAAATAGAGGCTTAAATTTCAGTTCTAGGCATCCCAAATCACACCACAAACATATAGAGTTAGAGAGAAACACTTAGAGTGTAAGTGTTAGAGAAAGGGTTGGTTTTTTGTAATAGTCGAGTGTGAGAGTTGCTCCTCCTATTGTAATTCTGTTCTAGTGTTGAATAAAAGAGTTTTCCGATCCTAACAAGTGGTATCAGAGCCTCGTTTCGGTACCGATCGTTTTTTGGTCGATATTTTTTTTTCTCAAAATTGATTTCCGGGCACACCATTGTAAAGTACTCGTTCCCACGATTCCGAAAATATTTTTTTCGGAATTTTTCGACCACCGGAAGACCTCCAAAAGTCCGGTCAAAGGTTTGCCGGAATAATTGCCGGAAAAACCAGTTCGCCGGATAACTCGCCGGAGAAGACGATCGGAGAAGACGATACTGTATCGACACTGTAGCAACACTGTAGCAAGTTTCAGAAAACTACATTTTGGCCCCCTGAAATTCCAGAAAGTTGCAAACAGGTCCCTCTAATTCTATAAAACTTCGTTTTGGTCCTAGTTTTTTCTGAAAGTTACAATTTTGGTCCTTATACTTCTGAAAAGTTTCAGAAAGGTCCCTATGTTTCAAAACCTTCCAGTTTGGTCCCTGTAATTCCACAAATTACAGATTGGCCCCTATACTTCTTAAACATTTCAAATTGGCCCATAATTTTTCCAAAAGTTCATTTTAGTCTGAAAAAATATATCCCACCTATTTCGACCCTTTCGGAAATAACCGTGATCTCGGTTTTGCCTAATTCCATCCCAAAATTTCACAAAACGCAAACTACGAAGTCTTTCTCATGGAATCTACAAGTTCGGATATAATGGTCCGACTTACGCCCACAAATTATAATATGTGGAAGCCGAGGATGAAAGATTTGTTGAATCTAAAGGATCTAGCAGAACCTTTAGAAACCAAGGGCGTAAAACCTGAAAAGACAACAGTCGACGTCTGGACGAGAATGAATAAGAAAACTGTGGCACAAATTCGACAATGGATTGACCACAGTGTTTTTCATCATGTTTCTCAAGAAACAGACGCATACAAACTCTGGGAAAAGCTTGAGAGTATGTATCAAGCAAAGACTGCACGCAACAAGACCCTACTAATGAGGCGCCTGGTAAACCACAAGTTACGAAGTGGTACATCCATAGCCGATCATACGAGTCAGTTCCAAGATCTCGTAAATCAGCTCAGTTCTGCCGAATGGGTTCTCAAAGATGAGGAGCAAGCAATATTGTTGCTAAGTTCTCTACCTGATCATTGGGAAACACTTGTTGTTACTCTCAGCAATTCTGCCCCCGGTGGCAAAGTGACAATGGAGATGGTCACGGACGCTCTCATGAACGAGGAAGCCAGAAGAAAAGAAGCTGGTACAGACCAGTCAATTGCCCTCGTAACAGAAAACAAAGAAAGAGGCGGAGGTAGAACTGGTGGCAGAGGAAGAGGTCGAGGTAGAGGCAGACGTGGTCAAAGTAGAGGAAGATCTCAAGTTAGAGGAAGATCAAAAGAAAGGGGAAAGTCTTCAAGTACATGGTTTGAAGGCCACTGCAACTACTGCAATCATTATGGCCACAAAAAGAGCGATTGTCGAAAGTTTCTACGAGAACAGGCTGAAACGAGTACTAGTTCAAGCAAGGAGGATGGTGAGACCATGGTCAACATTTCACAAGACATTGCCCTTGTTGCATGCGAGGAGGATGAATGCCTACACGTAGGCGCTCGTGATGATGAGTGGGTGATTGATACCGCTGCATCATATCATTCTACTCCGGACCGGGATTTATTTGCAACATATAAATCCGTAAACCATGGTACCGTGAGAATGGGAAACACCAGTTCCTCTATCATTGTTGGTATCGGTGATGTACATATAAAGACCAATGTAGGGTGTACATTGGTGTTGAAAGATGTTCGACATGTTCCGGAGCTAAGAATGAATCTTATCTCAATTGGAGCTCTTGACCTTCAGGGCTATGACAACCACTTCGGAAATGGCAATTGGAAGTTGTTAAAAGGCATTATGGTCATTGCAAGGGGAAAGCTTTGTGGTACTATTTATAAGTCATATGCAAAGTTGATTCAACCAAGTCTTAATGCAGTAGAAGAAGAGACATCACCAAATCTGTGGCATAGAAGACTAGGCCACATGACTGTGAAAAGGTTAACAACTCTTGAAAAGAAGAAGTCCATTTCCATGGAAAAAGATGTTGCCCTGGATCCTTGTGAATACTGCTTATTTGGGAAACAACATAGAGTTTCCTTTAGCTCCACAAGAAATAAGGGCTCTGAGTTGTTGAGCCTTGTCCACTCCGACGTATGTGGACCCATTGAAGTAGAATCCCTTGGTGAAAACAAGTATTTTGTGACATTCATCGATGATGCATCACGAAAAGTATGGGTTTATTGTCTCAGGTCGAAGGATCAAGTATTTGATCGTTTTAAAGCTTTTCATGTAATGGTGGAAAGACAAACTGGCAAGAAGTTGAAATGTCTCAGATCAGATAATGGAGGTGAGTACTATTCTCGTGAGTTCTCCACATATTGCAAAAATATGGTATCAGGCATGAAAAGACTGTCCCATGTACCCCACAGCATAACGGTGTAGCAGAACGAATGAATCGTACCATTGTTGAGAAGGTCCGATGTATGATCAGTGCGGCTAAACTACCAAAGCCATTCTGGGGTGAAGCTGTATTGACAGCTTGTTACCTTATAAATAGGTCACCTTCAGTTCCATTGAATTTTGAAGTTCCAGAAAAGATATGGACAGGTAAAGACATAACATATTCTCACTTGAGAGTATTTAGGTGCAAGGCGTTTGCACATGTGTCAAGTCAATTGCGGAAGAAGTTGGACCTCAAATCCACTCCATGCATCTTTATTGGATATGGAGATGAAGAGTTCGGGTACAGGCTATGGGACCCAGAACTAAAGAAGGTTATTCGAAGCAGAGATGTTGTTTTCTATGAAGACCAGTATTATGATTTCAATGCATCGATTAACGAGCAACAAAGCTTCAAAGTTCCAGAAATGATATCTGAAACAAAAGATGATGTTCCGACCGATGAACAAAATAATGAAGTTGATGATGCAGATCAAGGAGGTGTTGAGCAGGGGGAGCTTCCACCTCTTGATAATTCAGAGTCATTGCCAGATGTTTCTAATGAAGAAACTCAAGTTCGACGATCTGATCGAGTTCGTGTTCCTTCCTCAAGATACCCAACTTCGAACTACATCCTTCTTACCAGCGAGGGGGGGCCAGAGAGCTTTCAGGAAGCTCAATCTCATATTAACAAAGCCAATTAGCAGAAGGCCATGGAAGACGAAATGAATTCTTTGCACAAAAATCAAACATATGAGTTGGTGAAACTTCCCAAAGGAAAGAAAGCCTTGAAAAACAAATGGGTTTTCAAGTTGAAAAAATATGGAAAAGGAAACATTGTGAAGTACAAGGCAAGACTCGTTGTCAAAGGATTCCAACAAAAGGAAGGAATTGACTTTGATGAGATTTTTTCGCCGGTTGTGAAGATGATGTCGATTCGAGTCGTACTCGGATTGGTTGCCAGTCTAGATCTTGAACTTGAGTAGATGGATGTAAAAACAGCTTTTCTCCATGGTGATTTAGATGAAGAAATATGCATGGATCAGCCCCATGGGTTTAAAGTCCCAAAGAAAGAGCATCTCGTCTGCAAGTTGAAGAAGAGCCTTTATGGTCTTAAGCAAGCCCCAAGACAGTGGTACAAGAAGTTTGACTCGTTCATGGTAAGTCACGAGTACAAAAGAACTGTTGCAGACCACTGTGTGTACATGAAGAAGTTTCCATATGGGAAATTTGTCATCCTTTTGCTCTATGTGGATGATATGCTAATAGTCGGTCAAGATGCAACCATGATCAACAACTTGAAGAAGGATTTGTCTAAGTTCTTTGATATGAAAGACTTAGGCCCAGCTCAACAAATATTGGGCATGAAAATTATCCGTGATAGAGAATCAAGAAAATTGTTCTTGTCACAGGAGGAGTATGTTGAACGTGTGATCAAAAGGTTCAACATGGAAAACGCCAAGCCTGTTGGCACTCCGTTGGCAAATCACTTCAAGTTAAGTAAGAAAAATTTTCCTTCTTCTGATAAAGAGAAAGAAGAGATGAAGAAAGTCCCTTATTCCTCAGCCGTAGGAAGTCTTATGTATGCAATGGTATGCACAAGACCAGATATTGCTCATGCTGTTGGTGTTGTGAGTAGATATCTAGCAAATCCAGGAAAACAACATTGGGAAGCAGTCAAGTGGATACTCTGATACCTGAAGGGTAGTTCAAAACTATGTTTATGTTACGAGGGAGTTAAGCCAATCGTGAAAGGTTATAGAGATACTGATATGGCAGGAGATCTTGATAATAGGAAATCTACATCAAGTTACGTTTTCACTTTGGCAGGGGGAGCTATCTCATGGCAATCCAAGTTACAGAAGTATGTAGCACTGTCAACAACAGAAGCCGAGTATATTGTTGCCGTTGAAGCTGGGAAGGAGCTTATATGGTTAAAACGGTTTCTTCAAGAAATAGGGTTTCCCCAAGCAGAATACATCATTCATTGTGACAGTCAGAGTGCTATGGACCTAAGCAAGAATTCGATGTACCATTCTCGCACTAAGCATATCGATATCCGTTATCATTGGCTTAGAGAAGCAATCGAGAGAGGAGAATTGAAGTTGTCAAAGATCAACATAAATGACAATCCTGCAGACATGTTGACCAAGGTGGTGACACAAGACAAACACAAACTATGTGGTGACATAGTTGGGCTAAGGATTGTTCAACAGAGGCTGGAGGGGGAGATTTGTTGATTTCCAGCCTCCATCTAGAAGCCCTCCATCTAGAAGCCATCCTTATTAAATAAGGTGGCAAACTTTGATCTTTCCTTCTAATATTCAATGTGTTCATATACTATAGATTTAGTGGCTAGTTTAGCTATAAATAGAGGCTTAAGTTTCAGTTCTAGGCATCCCAAAACACACCACAAACATATAGAGTTAGAGAGAAACACTTAGAGTGTAAGTGTTAGAGAAAGGGTTGGTTTTTTGTAATAGTCGAGTGTGAGAGTTGCTCCTCCTATTGTAATTCTGTTCTAGTGTTGAATAGAAGAGTTTTCCGATCCTAACAAGATTTATATACGATATGTGGAGTCCGCGTATATAGAAGTAGATGGATCAATGTGTAGTCGTCATGGGACTTAAACAAGATCCACATAAATGACAAAACGCATATGTTAGATTATCAAAGTGAATAGGAACTAGTTTCTTAAACATCCAGTGATATTGTTAGTTGCGGTTATAAAATAAAGTGATTATATTGTTAGTTATCTTTTACCGGTGAAATTTTTCCTAATTTGAATATAACATGACAGGTGAACTATAGTACAGGTAGTTATTTCAGTGGAAGCAAACAAGAAATCAGTTCTCAACTTCCATTTGATGCTGGACTTGAGGTATAAAACACAGATTAACAACATTGATACTGTAGTACTTTTTGCAATTTGATTTAAATTTCATGATCAATGGGCATATTTTAAATATTTTAGATTTTTTTTTTCATGTGTTTGAACTTCTTAAAAATTACAGGGTGTAGGATTAATTGCTGCAGTGGGTGATGGGGTTAAAAATCTAAAAGTCGGCACTCCAGCAGCAATCATGAATTATGGATCTTATGCTGAATTTAAAATGGTATATGAATTGGATATATCTTATTTTTTCTTTTCTTATAATTTTAGTAGCTAGTAGAATTATTTATTCCAACATTTTAGGTACCGTCCGAATATACTTATCCTGTTGCAAGACCAGACCCTGAAGTTGTTGCGATGCTTGTTTCTGGACTTACGGCGTCCATTGCTCTAGAAAAGGTTGGCTACCAAAAAAATGTTAATTTTTAATTGGAATGTGTAATGCGCATCGTTTTTTGCTCTAATTATAATATGGGAGTGAGCCTTATTTTGATGCTGCCTGCTTATAGGCAGCACAAATGGAGTATGGAAAGACGGTTCTTGTCACTGCTGCTGCAGGAGGGACAGGACAATTTGCAGTTCAGGTAATTTAACATTTAAAAAATATTTATTATGGTGTCATCATTTGATCAAATGTAGTTATTTTTATCTAACTGTGATTGGTTTACCAACCACTGGTTTTCACGATAAGTCTAGCTTGCTAAATTAGCCGGAAACAAAGTAGTTGCAACTTGTGGAGGTAAAGATAAGGCTAAGCTTCTAAGGGATTTGGGAGTTGATCGAGTCATCGACTACAAATCAGAATCCATAAAAAATGTATATATTTCCGTTCGTTGTTTGTTACATCATACTGTTATATATAGCCAAACTACAAATATGACGATAATAAAGAACTTTTGTATCTACGATATCGCCAGGTTCTTGAGGAGGAATTTCCGAAAGGCGTTGATATTGTTTACGAATCTGTTGGCGGTGACATGTTTGATTTGTGCTTCAATGCATTAGCGGTTTTTGGACGAATGGTTATCATTGGAATGGTCTCTCAGGTAATTAAGCTTAGTCACTCTAGTAAACTGTATTTATTTTCTTTCTGTCAGATAATTTATATATTCTTTCTATAAATATTTCTCTCTTATCACAATTATCTTTCCCATATTTTTTTTAGTATCAAGGAGACCATGGATGGCAACCTCGAAACTATACAGGATTATGTGAGAAAATCCTTAGAGAAAGCCAAACTGTGGTATGTAAAGTTTTCAAGTTGTATACTTCATCCAATCCCATGGAAATCTTAATGTCTAACTTGGCCCTAGTCTAGGAGCATAAGCTTGTTCGTACCAAAGTGTTTATGATATAATGCTCTACCTTTATTGATAACAAGTATACATATATATATAGGGTTGATACAAAGTCAAGATGTATAAATCTTTATCTAAAATAAATATATAATACATGGAAAGTCTATTGTTTAGTAGTCTACCGCAGTTAGAGCGGGAGCTCAGCAAACGCTCAAACTGGAGTTGAAGTTTTTAAAGAGAGAACATGTAAGACCTGGGTGAAGATGTCGACATATCGGTAAGCTACTGGCACGTGGAGGACACGAATGCGACCTACTCAAACTTTTTGGTGGATGAAATGAATGTCATTTTCAACGTGTAGTGTCTACCGGTGCGGAGAGGTAGATGGTTGAGACGTTATTAAAACAAACTAACGTTTCTTTGGTTATCGGTACATGAAGCTCAAGCAGCAAATTGCATAACCAGCTAGCCTTGGCGACGAAGTTTGTCACACCCCTGTATTCGGCTTCAATACTTGAGCGTGAGATGATATGTGACGTTTTGAAGACCATGATACAATATTATCACTGAGATACACGCAGTAGCTAATGCTTGATCGACATGGGTCAAGACACCCGCCAGTTCGCATCAAAGTAGGTGGTGAGTTTGTAACTGTGTGTAGGTGTCATATGAACATTGTAGTCGAGGGTACCTTTAAGGTATAGGCATTTCACAAATCATAAGTAAGGCTCATGTAAGGCTTGCATGAAGAGACATGCATGTTGTCCCTTGTATGCATTTCTCGCCGCATAAAAGTAAGATAGCAAAGGGTCCCAACTAAGTTGCAGTAAAGGGTTGTTGGTAAAGGGCGCACCACTGGTGGCGCTAAGTCTGGACAAGGTGTTGACCGGTGTCGACCAAGTGTTACAGGACGTCATGTTGACGCAATGTAGTATGTCTCGACGTATTGTGACTGGGAGAGAAAAATCCCATATCCGTCGGGTTACCGAGATACCTAACAAAATGATGTAACGCCCCGAGGTCTGACATAAAAAAATATCGTGAGAGAGTGGCAATGATTTGTTTTAGGAATGCCGGATCAGACGCCGTAAGGATGATGTCATCAACGTATAATAATAAATACAATGTTTGAGTTCCATGTCGATATATGAAAAGTGAAGTATCACAAACACTGCTTTGAAATCCATTAGTGGTTATATAAGAGGTAAACCTATGATACCATGCCTATAGGGCTTGTTTGAGAACGTAGAGGGATTTACGAAGATGAAAAATGTGATGAGGGGCAGTATGGTCTACAAAAACCGGAGGTTCGTGCATGTCTACAGTTTCATGCAGATCATCGTATAAGAATGCCTCTTTGACATCGAGTTGGTATATCGGCCAAGACCGTGAGACGACTAAGCTGAGAATGATTCGAGAATGTTCATTTGTTTGACAAGAACCACATACACCGATTTATAAGGTGATTCTTAAGGGGCAAGACACGTTTTAAGTGTCATTTTCAATTAATGCACGAAATTTGTCTTTCATGGCAACATACAAATTAAGACACGATAATGTATAGATGGTTTTTAAGGATTTGGGACATGAGAGGGGTGGTGGTAGTGTGGAGATTTAGGATTTGGTAGGGTCTATAGATACTTAGACATGCTTACGTGGTCATGGATCGGCAGTGTGGAGGAGTAAGGATTGTTAGTGGAAGTTGAGTGGTCATTATCGGAGGTTGGCTTTAGGTGGTGTATGGGATGGCATCGTAGGGACTATTGGCAGACATGGTGGGATCGGCGATGTGGATCAGTATGAAGGGGTATGGTAGTGGCAAAGTAGGTTGGTCAAAGGTAGGGATTGATATGGTGCCATCAGCTGAGAATTTATAATCGTGGGGAAAGAGGGGATCCATAAATGGAAATGTGAATTGTCGAAAACAACATATCAGGATAAAAGGAATTCTCTCATAGAGGGGACGTAACAACGATATCCCCAAAAGTTTGGGGTAATCGAGAAATATGTAATGGATTGATCTCAGATGTAATTTGTGTGGTTGTGTAGTGATGATGTTGGGGTAGCAAGCACATTGTGCTTGGTTGCAATGTCTAAATACATTGTGCTTGATCTTGTATTTCCTCGTGACGTATTTCATTTAAAAAGGCTCTATATAGCTTGAAATAACCACATTGTGTTTGCTTCAAACGACATTTGTTATTGGTCTTGGTTTTGTGTGTAGTTGTGCTGATACCTCACTCTTTGTATTAAAAAATGGCTCTAGTCCTTTATATTTACTCGTCTAGATTGACGACAATATCTTGACAGGAAACAACCTTTCACTAATTTATACATTTATCTTCCTCTTTAATGATGATTTTGCTACAAAAGATCTTGGTCGTCTCAATTACATCCCCAGGCTTGAAGTATCTTACGAGATGATGGTCTCTTTCTCACTCGAGCCAAATATGCTCACAATATTGATCTCACTCATGTTGGATCGCTCAACTCCAAACCTTTTTCCATATATATGCCCATCAATAACATGCTTACCTTCCATGGGTCTCCTTTCCTGGATCCAATGTTGTATTGATCACTAGGTGGAGCACTTAATATCTCACGGTCACACTTCTTAACATTTCCTATATGGTTAATCAGTTCATATAATTCCTTCATGGTACCACCATTAATCATTTTTAAGCAGTCAAAAGGATCATATGGCATGTCAAAGGCACTATCTTTTATAAGTCGCATTTGTAGCACGCTTGGTCATCATCATTGTTAGGAATATCTAGTATCGATTAGGCCTAATGCATAGACGCCAAAATATCCGCATATGGTTACTTAGTTTTATTTGGTGGTAATATTGTATCTTGGGGTGCTAAAAAGCAACCCACCATTTCATGCTCTAGTTGTGAGTCTGACTACCATGTTATGGCCCACATTACTATAGAAATTATATGTGTCACTCACTTGATCGTGAACTTCATGCATTACTATTAGACATACTGACTCTACTTTGTGATAATGTGAGTGATTTATTCCTCAACCAAAATCCAATTTCTCACAAGTGGGCCAAACATATTGATATTGATAGTCATTTTGTACGATTTCTTGTCACTTTCGGTCAACTGAATACTCATTCATTCTCATGCACCTTCAACTAACCAATATCTTTAGAAAGAGTCTTCCTCAACCTTTTTTGGAACAATTTTGTGCCAAGCTTCATGTTGGTCCACCACCTCTCAACTTGAAGGGGTGGGTATTGTGGATAAGATATGATTTACTTTTATATTTCTTTTAAATAAGGCCAGTATGTCATTTCCTTATCTTTTTATTGTAAATCTTGTATTATAAATATCAATAAATGTACAAATAACCGTTCAAGAAAAATTATATTCCTTACAATTAGTCAAATAGATAATCTAACTTGAAATTTCCCTACGGTAGAATCATGTTGTAGTTTTCTCAAGGCTAATGGAGTACCAATTATAACTTCAAGTAGATGAATCTTGGGTTCATGTATACCTTTTTCATGATATAATTTTGAGAAACTTTTTTGCAGATTGGATTTAACCTAGGTCATTACCTTCACCTATTACAACGACATCTTGATAATTTGGTTCATCTTTTCTCCATTGGAAAGCTAAAGGTATCTTTATATCTATAACTTTATCAGCATCTTTCATATAATTCTTGCCTAAAAAGGTATATGTTACTCATTCTTGGAATGTTTTGCCAAAATATTAGGTCATGATAGACCCTAAAAGGTTTGTGGGTGTTCAATCTATTGTTGATGCAGTTGAATATCTCCATTCTGGGAAAAGTGTTGGCAAGGTATGCACATACATTGAAATATAGAACAACTTCATTTGAATCTTATGAGAATGTCATTATAATTATTGATTTTTTCTTACAGGTGGTTGTTTGTATTGACCCAAGTTTTAGCCACGAAATGGCCGAGCTCTAAACTTACATGTATTCACATACATGCCCTACAAACTTAATAAATAGACTTTAGTCTTGTTCCTCTTTGAATACAATTCAGTTTAATAAATACCTACCTATTAAAATGACATGGATTATTATTTTTTAGAGTGACATATTGTCAACATAGTTTAATTTTGTGCTATTGGATAGATAAAATAATCGTATTATAGTTTTTTCATTCTACGTGAGGTATATTTGGTCAATTGTCGAATGAATTTTGCAACTTATGTATAATATTACCATATTTATGATGGGATTTGCATATGTTCACGGTCTTGGATGTTGGGAAATCAATGGATCGTTTTTGTATGTTAGAGCTTTCATTTACAAAAATAAAATATTTATTTTGGGATTGTTGGTTCATATCGAAAACAAAGGAAAAGAAAGAGAGGTTTTAAATTTGTAAGAAAATATTACTACTTCAATTAATTGGAAGGAAGTAGTACTCTAGTTTCTGTTTTTCTTCATTCTATGAGAATTGCAGATGTTGTTTAAAAAGATAGAAAGTAGACACATCTTTACCTAATCCCTGAATTATGAAATGAGTGAAGGAATTCCACAAAAAGAGCCATTAAATAAGCAAAAAAGGTGAACAAGTCCCTTTTTCATAATCTTGTGTAGATGTTATTCTAATTTAAAACTCAGAGTCTCCCTCTCAAATCGGGCATAGCTCAAGATTTATCACACCCAAGATTTTTAGGCATCTCGGTGTAGTTCACCCTTACTGACTCCTTAGTAATGTTCACATTTTTCTCTATTGAAGAAACAAACTCCATAGTGATTTTCCCTTCTTCTAGGCATGCATGAATGATAATGGAATTGTCATATTGATGTGTTTGCTTCTGTCATGGAATACTAGAATCTTCATCAATGCGATTGCCACTCTATTTAAAAAATACTTTGACTAGTCCTCTATTGTATTCATAGAGCAACAAATTTGCCAACTACACAGTTTGGAAACATGTTTACATAGCCGCTATAAACTCTGCTTCACATGATAACAACTCCATAGTCATTTTTTTTTTGCATTTTCCATGTCACAATGTTTCCCCAATATACAATATCATAACATTAGTGATTTTACAATCTATAGCATACCTGGCTAAGTCTTTCTAAAAAACCCACAAGTTTTTTTGTCTTCTTGACTCCAATGATACATAATTACATAATAAATAGTACCTTTCACATAATAAATAACTTGCTTCATCACTTTTTAGTGTATTGACGTTAGTATTTGCATATGATGACTAAATAAACCAATAGAATATGAAAATCGGTCTGATTGTATATTAAGTACATCAAAATCCCCACAAATCACCTAAATTCGGCTAGACCTATTGGGTCTTCATCTTCATTTTTCTCAAGTTTCAGCTTTGGATCCATGGGACAAGCTATCGGGTTGCAATCTTTCATATTGAACTCCTCCAAAATCCATTTAGCATAAGATGTTTGCTTTAATGATACTCTTCCTTCTTTGTGACACTTTTATACCAAGATAATAAGTAACCAATTACAGATTACCCAAAAATTCATTCACCATTTTCGTCTTGACTTTGTTGATTTTCCATTCATTAGAGTCAGGAATGATAAGATCATCTACTTAAACACCAACAATTAGAAAATTACCTTGTTTTGAGTGTACACGACTTAATCCTAATAAAACTTTTTTGATCTTATCTAATTGAATATTCCATGCCCATGGTGCTTGACGTAAACCGTAAAAAGCCTTAGAGATCATATAGACTTTGTGTTCAATTCTTTTGACAACAAAGTCTTCAGGTTGCATGTATACACTTCTTCATTTCGGTTACCATTTAGAAAGGAAGACTCTACATTTGAATGGTCTGTATTTCAACTTTGTTTAGACAGTAAGTGCATGAATAAGTTAAATAGTATAGACTCAAGGAACCAGTGTGAATACTTTTTCAGAATTGACACATTCTTTTAAAAAAAACCCTCGAAATGAGTCACAAATTGTGCAACGAATTTTCCTTGTTGACCTTTAATACCCACATTACTCCAATGGGTTTCTGATTTGAAGGTAACTCAACAAGCTTCTAATTTTTATTTTGTTGAGTCACATCAATCTTATTTTCTTATTGCTTTTCTCTATGCTTTAAATTTGTATGCTTCTTGGTAAATTGTAGGTTATTTAAAATCAAATAGAAGCAATTTATTCAGTCCTAAGGTCACATTTATGGCTATTTCAAATATTTCGGTCAATGTAATATGGTTTGGTTTGAATAGGTCAACAGCTCAACCAAAAATGTATTTACTTATGCATTTTGGGGCTATTTTAGTGTGAAAATTCAGTCGTGTTGGTTTATTTTGGCTTGAAAAATATGGTAGTTAGGGCTTCTTTGTTTCAAGAAAATATTTGGAGCTAATAGGCTATTTTGGCAAGAAAATATTGGAGTTTCGAGGTGTTTTGTAATGACAAAAGTTGTTTTATATGGATGTTTATTTTGAGAAAGAAATGTTTGTTTCGATCCAAGTCCATCATTTCTATGCATCCATTTCTAGGACTCTTATTATCCAGAGCTTCCTTTTTCGTGGATTGAAAAAGTAGTGTCGATTTTACATTCCTTAACCCCAATATAAACCATTTCCACATTGCGGTCATCTAATTTGTTTAGATGTGAATGTGAATTTTTAATATGTGTAAAGCAACCAAAATTATTCAAAAAATAAAGGTTTGGCCTTTTCAGTTCAAGCTTAGGTGTGATATTAGGAAAAGCTTTCATTCGTAATTGATTAAGTAAGCTAAACACATGTCTCACAACCTCTCCCCAACATCCCCCTTGAACATTGTGTATGGATTAAATCCAATGATTTGATGCATGCCATAGTATACTCGAAGCTGCCACTTTATATTAACATGAGTTGAGATAGTTCTATATTAAGGACTTAGTCAGCGTAGGCTGACCTCATCTGCTTGATCTTATCTTAACAACTTGAGCTTCTTGACGATAAAGCAACCTCACTACTAGAATACATATGCAATAAAGACAACTCAACTAATGTGTCTTTATCTGAAGCCAAGTGAATAAAATTTGATGAAAGTTTAGCATAAAAATAAGTGTAAGGATTTCCTGGGTCAAGATTGCAACAAAAGTATTTGAATCAGTTTGGGTAATCATTTAGATTAGTATTTATGTAATTTTATTCTATTGTATCTCCTACTTCAGTGTGCTAATATTCAATAGGTTTTTGTAAGATGTTAATTCGTTGTTTGTGAGTTTTTTCTATCATAATGTGTGTTTCAAATTGTTCAACTGTAACGCATCTAAGACGAACAAATGGTATCCAAGCAGTATTAGAAACTTTTTTTGATAGATCTTGTCGTTGTAATGCTCGAATCCTTCTTCAATCAACAACAATGTCTTCAATTTATACCAACAAATGCCCTTTATTCAATGAAAATAAATTTTAGATATGGTTAGCCAATAATATTATCATGTTCCTACATATAATAGAGAACAACATGTTAAAAATCATCAAAAATGACCATTCGCCCCCTCCAATCAGATTATTGAAACTATAGTTTTAGTTTGTACCAATAAGACTGATCATTCAATAGATGAAGGGAGACGAGAGGAAAGTAAATCTTGATATTAGGTCTAGAAAAGTCATTGTCAACGCTCTTCCCTATAATTTGCATCATATGGTAAAGAGGCTTCACTTCTTCTAAGGACATGTTAAACACCTTAAAGGTTGCATAAGATGGGTCGAATTCAGTAAAAGTTAGCCAAGAAAGTACCCTGAATAGAAGGAATGACTATAATTTTTCACACACACACACGGTGATAGAATAAACAAATAAAAAGTATTTTTTTTAAACATTGACTATCCAACGATCACAAGAAGGAATAAGAAGAAGAGTGGGAATAGGAGAGGAGTCTATGACGGGGAAGGATTCATGAAGGTTGCCAATGGGCGGCATGGTGTTCCCGTTGGTGCTTGAAGCCACCTCAGCACCTCGCTCCCCCTCGGGAAACGTATACAGCGTAACCTGAATGTAGGAAAACTCTCCATGCCAATGGACTAACTGTATATAAGCTAAATAAATACAATTTATATATTATTGTACTTACAAAAATGTGTATTGGCTCATTGTAAGGGGGGACGGAGTAATGCTCGGGCTCGAAGATAGATCGGAATGGGATGGGGCGGTACCGCCGGTACCTCCGGTACCGCTGCCCCTCCTGCTGCGGGTTGAGCGGGCTCGGCAATGGTGGCGGGTGAGGGATGATGGTGAACCCGATGATCCCATCTATTTTTATAAAAAAAAAATTTTTTTAATCCCTCAAAAATTACATTCCCCTCATCCCTATAAATACCACATCTCCACTCCTTCACAAATCACACCTTCACCCTTCTTTCTTTACTCTCATTTTCTCTCAAAAACTCTTTGCCCTCTATTTTATAAAAAACTCTTTTTTTATAAAATGGATTCAAATCGTGGTAAATCCAAACGTCGCAGTTCCTCACAAAGCAGGAGCCGTGAAGTTCCCCCAACCCCATCCCCACACATTTACAGTTACACACAATACCCCAACCAATTCCAACAAAACTTTTCACAATACCCCAACCAATTCCAACAATATCAAACTCAGTTTCCACAATACCCCAACCAATTCCAACAATGCTACGTCCCGGAAACTTCTCATTTCCGTAACCAAGTAGAGTCCAGTGATGAAACCATTCCACCCTCGGATAACGAGGAGGAGCAAGAGGACGAGCAAGTGGACGAGCAAGTGGAGGAGCAAGAGGACGCGCAAGAGGACGAGCAAGAGGACGAGCAAGTGGAGGAGCAGCATGCAGATGACCAGGAGGACGCAGAGGAGGTTGTCCCAGAGACACAACCCTCTACGCGTAAAAGAAATTACACCCACCGAGTAAAACGCAGAATTTGGGAGGAGAGGGAGGAGATCGCCTTGGCGAAGGCATACATTAGTTGTTCTGAGGACCAAGAACGCGGAAACACCCAACGGTCTGACTCTTTCTGGCAGAATGTTTTGGAACATTTCCAGGCGCAAATTCCAGGTACCGATCGGACCAAGCATCAAATCAACTCCAAGTACAAAGATATGCTAAATAAGGTAAATAAGTTCAATTGTATTTACAACAATAAAATGAACATGCGTGCCAGTGGGAGGGGGGATGCGGATGTTTTACAGGCCACCCATTCAGAGTACCGGAAATTGTACCGGTCCAGTTTCTCACATACAGGGGCATGGGAAATACTCAAAGAGCATGCCAAATGGGAAACGGTCAAAGAAATGGGGATGCATTCCCCACATCATTCCGCCAAACGAAGTAAGACATCCGGCTCCAACCAATTCACCAACTCTCCTTCTGATGCACACTTTTCGCCTCAACCAATCGATCTTGATGAAGCTTCCCCACAACCATCATCGCATTCCCGGCTAAGAAAAGGGAAAAATGTGGCTGGATCTTCATCAATGCCAGATGGTTATCAGACCATCATCGATAAGATATCCGCACTGGCGAATATTAATGAGGCAGAAGCGCAGAAGAAGGAAACCCTCCGTGCAAAGAAAATGGCTGTTTTGGAGAAACAGGAGGAAGAATTGACGAGAAAATCGGCCCTCCTTGAGCAAGAGATCGAAGCGCTCAAAAGGTCTCGTGAACAAAAAGATTTAAAATTCTTCCTTAAATCACATGATCATTTGACCGGATCAAAATTGGCATTGGTTCTTGGGAAGAAACAGGAAATTGCAGAAATGTATGGGTGGGAACTTTAGGATTTTTATTTCCGTTTTTAAGATTTTTATTTCCGTATTTAGGCTTTTTTTTCTTGTACCGGTGTGTTTTTTAATTAAATGTAATTTGAATTTTCTTTAAATTTTGTGCATTTTATTATTATTTCTAATATTAAATTAAGTGTTAAAATTAATTTATTCATTTAATTAAAACATTTAAATATCAAATATATGATGTGGCATTGTGGGTTCAGTGGGTTCAGTGGGTACTGGTTCCATGGGTGAAAGATTGGTGAAAGATTGGGAAAATGGAAGTGAGAGGAGAGAGAAAAGCTGACGTGGCGCGTGAGTTCAGTGGAAAGGGAGGGATCTACTCCCCCCACCCTAAAGTGTTTTCCTTGTAACAAAAAGGTCTAGAGTCTGAGCCCTTTTCACGTATCTTCGCCTGAAGCTTTTTATTTACTTACATCACATGTCACGTATGTCATCATAACTCGCCAAGTAAGTAAGTGATAACCGTCTAGTTGGCAATATTGATACATTTTGAACTATTTTTGTCTATTAATATAGAAAACGCATATTAGGGTACTAACCGTAAAAAAATTTTAACAAAAGTTCAATAGTTTTTTTTTTCAAATATAAGAGGTGTTTAAGATTGCTTATTTAATTTAATAATCACTTTTTCATATAAGTGTTTATCAGCTTATGTGGTGACAAAAATGAGATTTTAAAAAGTGTTTGAACTAGCTTATTTGACGGAACAAGTTATAAGTTGATAAGTCATTTTCTAAAAATATTTTAGATTAGCTTATATATGTAAAATGACAAAAAAAGACATGTTTACATATTTAGAACTATTTAGTCGAGTAGTCATGAAACACTGGAGGTGAAATAAAATGAGAGATGCATAAACCAGGTTTAATTGAAGGGTTTAAAGAACTTGAGAGTGTCTCAGAGGCATCTCTCTTCTCTATTTCAATAAGCTATAAACAGTTTTCATAAGTAAGTAGGATGTGACTTAGGTTTTTTTTTACTTATTGAATTTTAATAGAAAAAAAAATTTTAAAAATAAAAACTTATACTTTCAATAACATATTTTTTTAACTTATTAGCTTTTTGAAAAACCAACAAATAAAGAATTAAAAAACAATCTCAAAACCCCCATATGATAAATTACTGTAAATGTTTCATCAACCTTATTAGTTTTTACTACTAAACTTTTTGTTTTTCCGATACATAGATCCACAACTTTCGAATTTTGATTTCATTCCACATATTTCCTGTAATATAAAGAGAAATTGTATTTATTTCTTATCATTTATTCTTATCAATTTTCTTACACATGTTAAATTATAACAGATATTTTAAAATATTATTAATTTGATTAAATATGATATTTGTTTAATTTAATTTAATGTGAACAGAAGAATAAGTAGGAATAAAAAAATAAGAACAAATATAATTTCTTTACTATAAATGATATTGTGTGTGAAATTGCGAATATAATCGGCGCAGCTACCTAAGAAAATACGGATATCGTGAGATACCACTGGGACCGCCTCTGAATTTTGCAAGTCGTCATTCGTCAAGGACTTGTACATCGGCCGGCAGTAGATAGGCCATGACGGGGGACTCATAATTACAAACCATTATAATTTTGCCGTATATATATGGAAAGTAGCACCAGAAGTTGTTAAAAGATAATTGAGAATTCCAAGAAGGTAGAACACACCAGATGGAGCTAAAACCAGGCCTCTCCGCTTTGGTCACCGGAGGTGCCTCCGGGATCGGTATATTTCTCGATCTTTTGAATATATTCCATAGGGTTTATTTCGATGTTTGCTATCCAGCTGTTTTGACTGATTCTGACGCCAATTACATATTTCCAACAATTGGGCTATCCGTTTAGATTCGAGTTACACTCTTGGGTTACTCGAATTGTGTAGGTTAAAATGATTTGTGATTGGATTGACGTTGATTTGAAATGTTTAATAACTGCCCAGAAAATTGTGAAACAGAGTATCTTAAGAGTACTGGATAAACATAGTTACCTTTTGGTACAATAAGAACTAAGATTTGATTTGACCCGAACCACGAGATTCGGTGATTTATACATGATCACAAATAGTTGCACAGTATGATTTTGAGAGTTATATATGGGTTTATTGTTGCTAAGTGAATTCATTACAAGATGACCTAAAATGAAATTAAATATTCTTGAAATTGAAATGAACTTTGTTTAGTTTCACTCCAATTGAACTTTCCAACCCTTGAATTGCTCATTTTTGTATTCTTTTATCAATTTTCTATCGAAAGAAAGAAATACAATTGAACTTTTGGGGTCAACGATAATAATTTGCAACTCGAATTTTCACAAAAGATTGATCCAAATCTCGAATTTGAAGGTTTGTCGACAAAAAAGCTGCAATTTTTAGGAACGATGACAATATTGTTAATTCAAACGTATAATTCTAATATTTATAACGAGATTCATAATACTATGCAGGTAGAGCTCTTTGCATAGCTCTTGCCCAAAAGGGTATATTCGTCACAGTGGTCGATTTTTCTTCAGAAAGAGGTCAAGAAGTCGCTTCACTTTCACAAAAAGAAAATCTTAAATTCCATTCAGGATTAAAATTCCCATCTGCTATCTTTGTAAAATGCGATGTCAGTAACAAAGGTAAATTACTAAATTATCCATCTTTCCTACTCATAATATATATATACAAATATCATTAATAATTTAATATTTATTTTCAATAAACAGAAGAAGTGGCCGCAGCATTTGAAAAACACCTGGAAATATACAAAAGTTTGGATATTTGTATTAATTGTGCTGGAATTGCAACTTCTATCCCATTTAATAAAGATCAAACAGATGGTTCAAAATCATGGAGACATGCGATTAATGTGAATCTTGTAGCAGTTATTGATTGCACACATAGAGCGGTAATTATGTTTTTAAATTGACTATATTATTATTATTATTATATTTTTTTTTTTGTTTAATTTGTGTCTTGTGATTGATTATATGCAGATTAAAATAATGGAAGATGCAAAAAAACCTGGTGTGATTATAAATTTGGGTTCGGCTTCAGGGTTATATCCAATGATTACCGACCCTATCTATTCAGCTTCCAAAGGTTTTTTTAATTTTATATGAGAACAAAATATAAATTAGTTTTTTATGTGTTATTTTATATTTTTCTTTTGTTTTATTTTGAAAGGGGGTGTGGTTATGTTTAGTAGATCACTTATTACCTACAAGCGAAAGGGTATTCGCGTCAATGTGCTTTGCCCCGAGGTTAAACCCTACTCTTTATACATATTAGTTTCTTTTTTTAAATAAAAAATAATATTTTTTATATTTACATAAGTTATTCAATTATTCAGTTTATTCGAACCGAAATGGCAGAAAAAGTGGGGTCTCAATTTATTGAACGAATGGGAGGATATGTCTCTATGGATACATTGATTCAAGGTAAGAAAAAAAAAATAATAATAATAACATTTTAAAGGCTAAATGCAAGAAATAGCAACATACTTTCATTTACTTGTCTATTACAGCATCTTACTTCCATTTCTTTCTTTTACAAATTACAACATTGTAGTTCTATTTTTTTTCTTATTAACGCATTCTACTTTCAGAAATTCATCGAACTATAGCATTGTACTTTCATTCCTTTTATTAAGAGATTGTACTTTATATTACTATTGTATTTTTTGGATGACATTAGATTTTTCAAAGGGCTAATTACGAAAAAAGCACTGTATTTTTCCTAAAATTCGGTTTAACCACCAATTTTAAAAGATTTGGAAAAAACCACCAATTTTTTGTAAAAAGTTTCATCGAAGCCATTGTTACCGGTTCTTCAGGTCATAATGGTCGAGAAACTTTTTTCCAAAAATTGGTGCTTTATTCGAAAATTTAATGGTTAAACCGGAAAAAGTGACAAAATGTAGTTTTTTTTTTTTGTAATTATATAAATTAAAGTGTAAATATTATCTAGGGTTAATTACATAAAAAAGCACTATATTTTCCCAAAAATTCAGTTTAACCACCAAATTTTTTAAGATTCAGAAAAACCACCATTTTTGGTAAAAAGTTTCATCGAAGCCATTGTTATCAGTTCTTCAGGTCATAATTTTTTTCCAAAAATTGGTGTTTTTATTAGAACAAATGAAAAATTGATGGTTAAACCAGAAAAAGTGATTAAATACAATGCTTTTTTTTCGTAATTTTCCTTTTTTTCAAATTTCAATGTTTTGTAATATGAAGAAATGAAAGTATGATGCTATAATAAACAAACCAACAATAGTACATTGCTATTTCTCACATTCAAATATTGAAAAACAGGTGCATTTGAGCTTATAAGTGATGAAACTAAAGCTGGTGCATGTTTATGGATCACAAAACGTAGAGGCCTTGAATACTGGCCCACACCAAATGAAGAAGCAAAATACCTAATTACCCCTTCAAGGTTAAAAAAAAGATTTTCATCAATACTTCCATCTACTATTCAAATCCCTCAAAGCTTTGAGAAAGTGTAAGTTTTCCTATTAACAACATTCTACTTCCATTTTATTCTCTATCATAGCATCCTACTTTCATTTCTTTCCATTACAACATTCTATTTCACTTTTTTTTTTCTTATAAAATCATAGATTATGTTGTAATAAACAAATAAATAAAAGTATATTGTTATTTCTTGCATATAGTTATACGTTTATACGGTTGTATTTATTTTTTGATTTTTTTTATTGCAGAATTGTTCACACTTTAAGCAGTAATTTTCGTAGTGCTACAAGTATAGTGCGTGCACCTTTGAAATTACCGATTCAACCAAATCATGTCCTTTTGAAAATCATATATGCTGGTGTCAATGCAAGCGATGTAAGAATTTTTTTTTTAAATTAAAAAATTATTATATGTATTTTTTTAATTTGTTATTCTTATATAAAATGACAGGTGAATTTTAGTTCTGGTAGTTACTTTAGTGGAACCAAACAAGAAATCAGCTCTCGACTTCCATTTGATGCTGGATTTGAGGTATAAAATTAAAAATACTTTCTGAATTTTGATTTTTAAAATTATAATGATATATTGGATTTTTTAATTATGTATAAAAATTTTTACAGGGTGTAGGATTAATTGCTGCAATTGGTGAAGGGGTTAAAAATTTAAAAGTTGGCACTCCTGCAGCTATCATGACTTTTGGAGCTTATGCTGAATTCGCCATGGTATTTATATCATCCATAAAATATTTTTTTATATTTTTATCTAAGAAAAATAATAAAAACCTATTTATTTTGAGCAATTTTACAATTTAACTACTTTTGCGATAGAAGTATTTGACATTTTTCCATGTTAACGAATTTGATTTTGACATAGTACGACAAGTCAAAATGGTTAATTTTTATAGAATGATTTTCTTTTTTTAATTTTTAATTTTCCCTTTTATTTATTTAAATTTTAACTTAATACGTATATTTTTAGGTACCATCAAAACACATTCTTCCTGTTGCAAGACCAGACCCTGAAGTTGTTGCCATGCTTACTTCTGGACTTACAGCTTCAATTGCTCTAGAAAAGGTTTTATTTTATTTTCAGAAACAAAATATATTATTTTTTCAATAAAAATAATACTTATTTTTAATGTTTTCCATTTTCTCTAGGCAGCACAAATGGAGTCTGGAAAAATAGTTCTTGTCACTGCTGCTGCAGGAGGCACTGGACAATTTGCAGTTCAAGTATTTTAAACATTTAAATAAATAATTATTTTTAATCGCCATTTAACAAAATTATCATTTTTTTGACTATTTACTGACCTTTTTTTTTAAATTCTAGCTTGCTAAATTAGCTGGAAACAAAGTGGTTGCAACATGTGGAGGTAAAGATAAAGCTAAGCTTCTAAAAGATTTGGGAGTTGACCGAGTCATTGACTACAAAGAAGAATCCATTAAAAATGTATGCATATTTGATATTTCCGTTCATAAAATCAAATAGTAAATTACAAAAATGGTCCCTATGGTTCAGTCCAATTTTGATCGTCGTATGGTTCAGTCCAACTTTGTTAAATATGACCATTTTGCCCTTGGACCAAAAAAGCAAGAAAAGAAAACCACGAGGACCAGCCATGCAGCAAAAATCAAATTTGACTGAACCTGCTATTTCCACCAAATCACAGGGACTATTTCTGTAATTTACTCTAGAATCAATATTAAAGTTGTTTGTTATATATACACATGGTAAAGTATTTTTGAATCTACAAAATGTTCAGGTTCTTAAGAAGGAATTCCCAAAAGGCGTTGATATTGTTTATGAATCGGTTGGTGGTGACATGTTTGATTTGTGTTTTAATGCATTAGCAATTTATGGAAAAATGGTTGTTATTGGAATGATCTCTCAGGTAATCTACTTTACTCTCACTACCAATATCAGCAATATACTTTCATTTTTTACCCATAATAGCAACATACTTTATCTTTTTTACCCATAATAGAAATGTACTTACTTTTTTTTATCCATAATAGCCACATATGTTTTTTTTTACCCATAATAGCAATATAGTTTATTTTTTACCCGTAATAGCAATTTTCTTACATTCGTTATCAATATGAGAAATGTACTTTATATCTTTTACATATTGTTTTTATCATTAAAGAAATATAAGTACATTCTTATTACTGTTATTATGGGTAAAGAAATTGTAAGTATGTTGCTGTTATCAATAAAAATAAAATGTAAGTACGTTACTATGATGGGTAAGGAAAAGTAAATTATTAGTAAAAAAGAGTAAAGTAAGTTGCTATTTCCTGCAATTTGCCTGTTCTTTTTCTATTTTTATATATAATTATTATCTTTTGTAATTTGTTTCAGTATCAAGGAGAGGATGGATGGAAACCAAGAAACTACACAGGACTATGCGAGAAAATTCTAGCAAAAAGTCAAACTCTGGTATGTAAAATATTTAATTATCTGTTAAATACCTAAAGTACCCTTCAATAAAAAGACAAAACAAAGGAATCTTGTAGATCAAAAATCAATACTATGAGTTTGTCAATAGAGATATAATTAGTCAAATAGTTAAATTAATTTGGAGTAAGTTACATTTTTGGTTCCCCAAGTATGGCTGATTTTTGCAATTTTGGCCCTTATTTGAGATCCCTGTAACGTTTTTTGGTCCCTGTTCCAAGTAAAATGACTACTTCTGATCCCTAAGTATAGCTTATTTTTACAACTTTGGTCCCAAAAATATAGTCAGTCTACTTGTAACAGGAACCAAAAACTTACAAAACCCTCAAATAAGGACCAAAATTGAAGAAAAAAAAACAGCTATACTGGGGGACCAATAGTGTAATTTACTCTTTAACTTGGAAACTTCCTAAAATAGGAAATTGTTTAATAATGAATTTGATGCTAAATTTTTGAGAAATTTTGCAGGCTGGATTTTTCCTAGTGCAATACCCTCACTTGTGGCAACATCATCTTGATAATCTAGTTCACCTTTTCTCTGTGGGAAAGCTAAAGGTATCATATTTATAACAAAATCTTTTAAATAATTCTTGCTTTTTTGGTGTAATTCAAGATTTATCATTTTTTTATTTTTTGCCAAATTATCAGGTTGCAATAGACCCTAAAAGCTTTGTGGGTGTACAATCTGCTGCTGATGCAGTTGAATATCTCCATTCTGGTAAAAGTGTAGGCAAGGTATGCACATAAATACAAAAGGGTATTTTGGTAATTTCGTCACACTTGATAGAAATCTTTATTTTTATAATAATGTTAACATGGTGGATTTTTTGTCACAGGTGGTTGTTTGTATTGACCCGAGTTTCAGCCAACAAACGGCCAAGCTTTAATCTTATAATATAATAATATGATAGTTGCATACACAATGTTGAAAATTGAATGATTTAATGTTAGTTGTTGAAATAAAGGAAGATTTTGTTTTTCTGTTGCTAAGGGGAATATTTCAATATTCGTTTCCTGATTTGTAGTTATGATGGTTGTTTAATGTATCTTTTGTAAAGCCTATAAAAAGGCTCTTTGTTTATCAATAAAGACATTGATTCACCACCAAAACACTTTTATTCCATGTCACATTGATACAATTACTTTTCTTTAATTACTAGTTTCATTCTTACAGAACAAAACGGGTTAGACTCCCTACAAAGTTGAGTAATGAAAACAAGTAAGAAATATTAATTGGTCCCACTAAAACTTTGTGACATTTAATTAAAACTAGGGTTTGGACCGTTCGCGCGATGCTGCGGAAGCTTGATATATTGTAAAGCGCACTTCGACAAATTTTGAGATAGCTTTTAACATAGTTACTTTCAACTATAGCTCATAATTGCAAAGTACAATGTATTTCCTACCATAATGATGCTAATTTATACAGTTTTTTGGTGATGATCTTGACCAAACATATTTTGATCATATAAAATCAAGCACAGAACAATTGTAATTACATTTAAACGTTTGTTAATCTTTTATCATCTTCAAGAAATAAGAACATAAGCAGGATGCTGAAAAAATTAGATGTCCCAATATAACCTTTTGCAAAGTGGATTATAAAAGTATAAAAATAAAGTTTCTCTCTTAACAATTACGTATGGAGGAGGCGGACAGAAATAAAATTTGAAAGTATACCATATTTGGTATAATGTTATAAATAACAATTAATAAAAAATCAATATTAAGGAAAATAAAAACTATAAAAAAAATTATGTAAGGGACGAAAAATGTAACTTTAAAATATAATAAGGGACCGGCATCGCAACTTAGAAAATACCAATAATATAACTTTATAATAAATAGGGATGAAAATAATTAATTTGAAATTAGTTGAGGGGAAAAAATGTAAATATAAAAATTTGCCATATGAAGAATCAAAAATTGCTATTTCTAAAATGAAACTTATGTGTATTTTGTATGAAACACTTTGATAATTATACTTTGATCTAAAGTTAGTACTTTTGGTTCTGGAAAATGTCAAACCAAATGAACAGTAAACTTTACTCACAAACTTCAGTTGCAAATTAATATATATATAATATTCGTGCTATCAAAGCAATGCATGAAAGTCCTAGGTGGTTGATTAAACAAACCTAACTAAAGGAGGTAGGCTGCGAAACCTATTTAACATTTTATTAAAGAGTGCCAAGATGCTAAAGGAGGTAGGGACTTAGTGCTATGTTACCAGTTAATAAGAACAAGGAGATGTCTAAACTTGTGGCAACTTTCTAGGTATTAGGATTCTTGGTCATATCATGAAACTATAGGAGAGAGTTTTGGAGGCCTGGTTGAGATGTGATACAACCTTACCAAAGAATCGATTAGGGTTCATGCTTAGGAGGACAACAATTGATATGATTCACATGTTAATGTTTCGATCAACACACGCAAAATATAATATGGGAGAAAAGTAAAGAACACACAACATTCATGTGTGGTACACAAAGTTAGGGTAATCTTGCTACGTCCACAAGCACAATACGAAGAGTTTCTACTAAGTTTTCGATAAGGTTTTCAGTTACATTGAGATCTATACATATAGCTAGGTATATGATTTGGACTCTAAAACATCATACAATTCGGGCCAAAAAATTTCATGAGGTGCTGGCCCTCAAGTCATTGCTAATTCTCAAGATTGGCATAAGGTCCAAAGACAATTAGAATCCACAACTTAAAAATCTCCCTCTTTGAGTCTGATTAACAAATCAAATGTCTTCCAAAGCATGCACCTCTTGTAAACACATCTATGTAGTTCCATGCATTTTCATTAGTTATCTAGAAGAGCCGTTGAAGCTGAACAAATATTCAAATTCTCTGTTGCCACCTCCTAGATATGTAAATATATGTTGGATTCTTCATGCCAAGTATCATTTTCAAAAGCAACATGTCATCTTTTATCAATTCTCTAGTAAAGTGGTATCTCATATGGTTGTGTTTTGTCCTATTATAAAACATTTGATTGTTTGCGAGATTAAATTGCATTATGGTTGTCACAATGAAGGACATGGTCTAAATGTTTCATACCCAACATTGATTAGAAGTTCTTTAACCACATATGTCTTTTTCGAGTTTCTAGAATGTCCAAGTATAATACTTTTATGGTTGAAAGAGGAACTTTATTGTAGGGAGTCACTTGACTAAAATTTGTACAACCAACTAGGTTTGACATCATGCATACCGTAGCATACATCAAACTACCCACTGCTGATGGAGAAATAATCTTATCCATTTTTCCTTATGTTTATCCGATTTTGGTGATTGTTACATTAAGAGATTTAGATGCCTTTTCAAAGGTGTGGTTTTGGCATTTGTATCTTTCATATTGAACTTCTATAACACTTTCCTAATGTGCTTTTTTGGAGACAGTTATGGAGTACCTCATGCTCTATCAGTGACTATGATCATGCTAAGTATTTTTCTAGATACCCCTTCCTTTCGGTTATTCACATGCTAAGTGTATGTTCAGTTGACTTCCCAAATATATAGTTTTGTATTTTGGTGCTTGTTTCTTTAAGAGCTTCAGCACTGCTACCCACTATCAAGTCGTCCATAGGAAATTAAACTCCAAATCTCAGCATTACATTTTCATAGATCTTATGAAGAAGCAAAGAGAAAAAAATAAGGACATTCCAAAAAGGCACATGATAGTATATTACGGGAGAAGATTGGGAGGACCGTGATAAAAAGGGTCAAGGGAGATACGTCATTACCAATCAAGAACATGTGTTTGACTCTAGTATCAATATTGTGGTCTTTTCCAATATATATATATTGGATATATCATATATCAGCTCTTTTTTTAGAATCGAAAGCTACCCAAAAGTTGAAGCATGGGATTTAAACCTTTGAAGTTAGGACAACTCCTTTTAGATTGCGTTAATTCTCAAGTGATCAATATTAAGCCACCTTAGTTGTGGTATAAGGGATCGACTCTTAGCTCGTATATTTACAATTTAATTTTTTATGAGATCTCTCATAGGATCTATGGAGGGGTTCCATGGTGTACGCTTTTTGACAATGACATTGTGTGTAGCAAAGACAATGATTGTATTAATGCTTAATAAGGTATTTTGAGGATATGTTGAAGGAAAATGGGTTACAAGTTAATACAATTAAGACCAAATATATTTTGTGTTATGTCAATGGAGGCATGTATTGATGAATGAATGGAAGTCTGTCATGGGGAGCAAACACTATAGCAAATACCACATCCAACCGAATAGCAAAGGTGTCACATAGTTCGGGTCTATGATCTATGAGGAAGGGGAACGAAACAACAGTGTTACCCACCAACCGTATAAAGGAGGGATGGTTAACATGGAGTGCGCACATTATAGTATTGTGCGGCAAGAGGGTTTCGTTGAAACTAAAGGGGAAACTCTACAAATCACATTTACGTCCATTATGTTTTATGCCTCTAAATGTTAGCCGGTAATGAAAGAGTATGGGAGGAAGATGGAAGATGCAAAAATGAGGATGCGTAGGTGGATATGGGGTATAACAATGTTAGATTATATACGAATGTGGCAATTAAAAACAAGTCAGAAGTTGTGTCAATCACCGAAAATCAAAAAGAATAAATATTTTGGTGGTTTAGACATGTTCAAAGGAGGAAGTCGACAATGACAATGAGAGATGTGTAGATTGCTACGATAGTTAAGGGGAGGATGAGACTTGAGAGGTCGACCGATGAAGAAGGAGGTGTTAGCACTCTAGCATTGTATACGTGTTATAGGCTTTTCATTGTATTGTAGATTTTTTATTATCCAGCCCACTATGTTGTACACGGTTATATATTTGTTGTACATTCCCTCATTTGAGGAGATATGAAATAATATCATATAGAGATCAACATATAGAGATCAACTGTAACACCCCTTTTCCCAAACCATATTTAAAATACAAATACAGTTTTCAAACATAATTTACAACTCGTGACTATAAAATAGTCACTTAAATTTTTTTTTTTTTTATTTTATTTTACAAACTTAAAACTTGAGGGGTATTACAGACTCAATACAGATAACCATAATTTAAACTTACAGTGTACAATAACGGTCACAACTGCAACTCTAGCTCCTTTCACCTAAGTACATAGCATTTCAAAAACATAGTATACGTGAGACATAAAGTCTCGTGAGTAATATGGGTTTAGACCCAAAATATTTCTATTCAAAACTTGAAATATCAAAAGTACATTGCTAAAAACTGATTTATTTCATAAATCTCAAAATAACTTTTTCTTCTTTACTTTCAAACTCTAAAAAGACTTTCTTTTATAAAACTATTTTCTTTCTCATTTTCTCGTGACCAACTGAAACTTATGAATTAAGTTAATTAATTCATTCAACTAGCTCCCCTCGCGGAACAGAACAGATCTGCCCACTTGGTTTGCTCATTCTGTCTCCCCTTCGTGACTTAGAACAAATTCAAGCACAAGGGTATGCTAAGCTAGACAACTACTTCGCGACGGGAGGTACCATCCCAGTAGTGTCTTCTGATCCCCCGATTATGTGGGTGATCCTAGTCCGGACAACTGGCTCATACTTCTTTAATTCTTACTTCATTTCATCTCAAATTGGTCAAAGTGGGACACAATTTGTAAACTATTCTTACTCAAACATTTTATAACTCTTTACCAAAAATACTTTCAAAACTGCTTCTGACATCTGAGTTCCTATAAGGAACTTCTTTCAAAATACTTTACAAATCATACTTTAAAAATCTACTTAAAACACTAAGCCCATGTATAGAGCTTCTTTCAAAACTATTTTCCAAACTTTAGTATTTATAAACATTGGAAATCATACTTTTCTGGAAATAACATTTTGCTATGTACTATAGAAATCCTCATAAAACTCACCTCGATGTAGCTACAGGTTTCTAAGCTTCACGTACTCCTTTCCCCTTTCCGTGCTCAACGGTATTCGAAGCACCACCTATACAAGTAGTATATATATATATATAAATACATGCTACAACTAACTCTATGACTTAAAAGTCTCATATAACATAACTATAGGCCATACAAATGTATAACCATGAATAAACTCATTTTATAGTTTTTCTCCGAAAGACGCGTATTTTGCTACAGTACCCCCGAGGGGTCGTATTTCAGTTCCGACATTTTTGTATGAAATCTTAGGCCATATTAGACTTGTGTTTCAAATTTGAGGTCAAACGGACAAGTCTAACCCCAATTTCCAAAAATCAAAACTCAAAATCCTTCTCAGTATGTTACACGGTCGTGTAACTTGCCTTGCAAAATTACACGGCCGTGTAACTTTGCAGGCTTCATTTATGTTACACGGTCGTGTAATATTTACTCTGTAAATTACACGGCCGTGTAATGTTTCTGGGTGGGTTTCGGGTCCGATTTTTCGAGCTGTAGGCCTCTATTTTGCCCTATTAAGTGCTTAATACTTAACTTAATAGTTTACTATCATTCCATGACTAAAACCCTTGCTTTACATCAAGTTTTAAGCCTCGGAATCACTGATTTCAGTTCCAATTCCTTGAAAACCCGTTTTTTGATGATTTTTACCAAAAATCCAACTTTTTGAAATTAATCACTTAGGAGTGTCTTAATACATCCTAAGTGATCATTTGGACTTAGAAAAACCATAAGAACCAGCTTTGATCTTGAAAAACCCGTTTTTAGTGTTCTTGGCCAAAATTACCATTTCTTAGCTTTTAACACATTCAAGTGTTAGGATATGCTAAATGGATGATTTTGAGCAAGATAAGATCACTAGAACCATGATCTCTGGAAAATCAGAAGTTGAGGTTGGTTTCCCGTTCAAGAATTTGAGTTCTAGGGTTAGGATAATACCTCTTGGAGCTTGGAATTACTAATTCCTAAGCTTTTGTTCTTGATTCTTGGTAACGATCCTTGAATTTTCTTCTCCCCGTGTTCTTCCTGCTCACTCACGCTCTCTCTAGCTCTCTCTGGAAGTGTCTACTGATTTCTAGGAGAATGAGAGTTAAATTCTCATTTTATAATTAAATTTTTATAAAAACTTTACATTTTAGTCCTAAACTTTCACTTTCTTTACATAAATGGTCCTAAGACCCAAATTCTTGCAACAATGTCCCATTAACTTCCAACTTGACATTTTCTTAACATTTTTGGTCATTTTCATGTCAAATGACCATTTTACCCTTTTTGGTCAAATTTCACTATTCACCCGGTAAAAACTCCAAATTCCACATAAACTTTTATTTATTATTATATTCTGTTACAAATACATACTATTACACATAATAGTCATACAACACAACAAAAGACGGTTTTACCCTTTTTGACTTTTCGCGGGTTCTTACAGTCACCCCTCCTTAAGCGGATTCCGTCCTCGGAATCTTTTCGTAATCTGTGAAATTTGGATATTTTCTCTTCATTTCTGCTAACGTCTCCCAAGTTAGGTTCGACCCTAACGGATGCTTCCATTTGACTAGTACAAGGTCAATCTCCTTGTTCCTTAGCTTTTTAGTCTCCCTTTCTAGGATGGCTTCGGGTTCCTCAATCAGTTTGCTAGGAGTCTCCACCCTCAGGTCTGTATACGGTATTACTAACTCTTCTTTACCAAAGTACTTTTTCAAGTAACATACATGAAAGGTATCATGTATTCCACTGAGTTCGGGTGGTAACTCTATCTTGAATGCTTGTAATCCAACTCTCTTCAGGATTCTAAAAGGTCCAATGTACCTTGGACTCAACTTTCCTCTCTTGCCAAATCTGACCACTCCTTTCCATGGCGAGACTTTTATCATCACCAAATCTCCTTCTTGCAAGTCATACGGTCTCTTCTTTAGATTCGAGTAACTCTTTTGCCGATCTTGTGCTGCTTTCATGTTGGCTTGAATTACTCCAATCTTCTCATTAGTTACTCTAACAATCTCTGGCCCCGTAAGCTTAGTCTCACCCGCTTCTAACCAGCACAAAGGAGTTCTACACTTTCTACCATACAATGCTTCAAAGGGTGGCATTTTAATGCTAGAATGGTAGCTGTTGTTGTATGCAAACTCCACTAATGGCAGATGTTCATCCCAACTGCCTCCAAATTCCATCACGCATGATCGTAGCATGTCTTCTAATGTCTGGATCGTTCGTTCACTCTGACCATCTGTTTGTGGATGATACGCTGTGCTTAGCTGAATTCTTGTCCCCATTTTCTCTTGTAAAGCTCTCCAAAAGTTAGAGGTAAATCTGGGGTCTCTGTCTGACACGATAGGCAACGGTGCACCATATCTTCTTAACACTTCATCTGAATACAACTGGGCTAACTGCTCCAATGGAGTAGTTTCTTTTATGGCTAGAAATAATGCACTCTTGGTCAACCGGTCCACTATGACCCATATACTATCATGACCTCTTCTCGTCCTTGGTAACCCGACAACCAAGTCCATGGTTACATCTTCCCACTTTCCGGCTGGAATATGCAATGACTGGGCATCCCCATGCGGGACTTGATGTTCCGCCTTGACTTGTGCACATATAACACACTTGGAGATGTACTTAGCTATCCTCTTCTTCATTCCAGGCCACCAATACTGTCTTTTCAAATCTTGATAAGTCTTGGTACTCCCAGGGTGAATGGAATACTTTGACTTATGCGACTCGTCTAGAATTAGCTTTCTCAAACCTCCTGTCTTTGGTACCCAAATGCGGTTTCTGAAAGTCTTCAATCCTTGATTATTGGTTACAAACTGTATATCATTTCCTAGCTTTTCATCTTTTAAGTCTCCACTTTCTTCAACTTTCTGTTGAGCTGCTTTAATTTGCTCTATAATATTGGACACCAGTTCTATGCGCATCAACCTTGCCTTGATTCTTTTCTCAGGAGCTTTTCTACTTAATGCATCTGCTACTACATTTGCTTTACCCGGATGGTATATAATGTCACAATCATAGTCACTGATCAGCTCTAACCATCTGCTCTGTCTCATGTTCAACTCTTTTTGAGTGAACACATACTGCAAACTCTTGTGATCGGTGAATAGCTTGCACTTTGTACCATACAAGTAATGTCTCCAAATTTTCAAGGCAAATACGATCGCTGCAAGTTCTAGATCGTGGGTTGTGTACTTTTTCTCTGGATCTTTCAACTGTCTGGAAGCGTAGGCTATAACCTTTCCTCTCTGCATCAATACACAGCCAAGTCCCCGATGCGAGGCATCGCTGTATACTTCAAAGTCTTCTGTCCCATCTGGTAATGTAAGGACAGGCGCGTTACACAACTTTTCTTTCAATGTAGCGAAGGCTCTTTCTTGTTCTTCTTGCCATCTGAATTTCTCTTCTTTCCGGGTTAATCGTGTAAGTGGCACAGCTATATGGGAGAAATCTTGAATAAATCTCCGATAATACCCGGCAAGACCGAGAAAACTTCTAACTTCTGTTGGCGTCTTGGGAGGCTCCCATTTCATTACTGCTTCAACTTTCGCTGGATCAACTTTTATACCTTGGATAGAAACAACATGTCCAAGGAACTGCACTTCTCTCATCCAAAACTCGTACTTGGAGAACTTTGCATATAGCTGTTCTCGCTTCAACGTTTCGAGTACTAACCGCAAATGGCTCGCATGCTCTTCTTTATTCTTCGAGTAGATCAGAATGTCATCTATGAACACTATCACAAACCGGTCTAGAAATGGTTTACAGACCCGATTCATTAAATCCATAAAGATCGCTGGTGCATTCGTAAGACCAAATGGCATCACTAAAAACTCGTAATGCCCGTATCGTGTACGGAACGCTGTCTTCTCTACATCACTTTCTTTTACCCTGACTTGATGATACCCAGATCTCAAATCAATTTTTGAGAAATAATCTGCTCCTTGCAACTGGTCGAACAAATCGTCTATTCTGGGCAATGGGTAACGGTTCTTTATGGTAATCTTGTTCAATTCTCTGTAATCAATGCACATCCGCATTGATCCATCCTTCTTCTTCACAAACAGAACTAGAGCACCCCACGGAGAAGAACTAGGCCTGATGAAGCCTTTATCTAATAATTCCTGTAACTGGGACATTAGTTCCTGCATCTCTATTGGTGCTAACCGGTACGGTGCTCGGGCTATTGGGGAAGCTCCTGGGACAAGATCTATTCGGAACTCAACTTGCCTTTCTGGTGGCAAGCCTGGTAATTCATCCGGGAAAACTTCTGGAAACTCTTTTACTACTTCTATGTCTTTGTACGTCTGTTTCACTTTATCTTCAGTCATCACATAGGCCAGGAAAGATACACATCCTTTCCTGATACACCTCCGAGCTTTGGCTACACTGATGATACTTGGCACGTGCGTTCTTCTTTCCCCATATACGTACACCTTGGCTCCTAGGGTTTTAACAGACACCCTCTTCTGACCACAAGCTATCTTCGCATCATTTGCACCAAGCCAATCCATCCCAATTATCACATCAAAAGACTTAAGTCCAATAGGAAGGAGATTAAGTCGAAACTTCTTGCCGTTGATGTCGAGTTCACAATCCCGATACATATGCTGAACTTCCACAAATTTCCCGTCCGCCACTTCTACCTCAAAAACTAGATCTAACAATTCTAATGGGACTTTTAATCTAGCTCCAAACCCATGGGACACAAATGAATATGTAGACCCAGAATCAAACAAGACATATGCAAGTGTCGAGTTGATTAGTAGAATACCTGAGACCACATCGTGAGTCTCCTTCGCTTCCTCCCTAGTAATCTGAAAAGCTCTGGTCTTCACTTTCTGAGGTTCGGTCTTCTTCTGGGCTGTTGACACCATGGTTTCTCCTCCTTTATTTGGGCAGTTGAAACTGTAGTGTCCCATCTGATGGCATGAAAAGCACTCCACTTCACTGGCTTTCTTGGCTTTACAATCTTTCGCTTTGTGACCGAATCCGCCACAATTAAAGCAGGCATTTGATCCTGCTCG
The DNA here is from genome assembly GCA_023525715.1 of Cichorium intybus. Taxonomy (NCBI): domain Eukaryota; kingdom Viridiplantae; phylum Streptophyta; class Magnoliopsida; order Asterales; family Asteraceae; genus Cichorium; species Cichorium intybus. The sequence continues at coordinate 118,303,980 of CM042012.1, forward strand.
ACATTCGCCACCATGTTCTTTCCCGCATTTCTCACACTTTTTCACACTTCCCTGTCGGCTCTGACTTGAACTCATCTTCCCTTTCTTCTTTATGTTCCCACTGCTACTAACTGACTTTCTTTTGTCACTAAAACCAGGTCCTTCCTCCTTCCTTCTTTTTCCAACATCCTCCACAGTTCGGGCAGCAATAATCGCCCCATCTAACGTCTCGGCTTTCTTTACTTCTAGTTCATAGTTCCATGGCAAACCCCGGACATAGTGGTTAATTCGGGACCGCTCACTGGGGTAAGACTCCCCCACAAAAGGTAACATGTCGCAAAACTTCTTTGTATACTCGTCAACCGTCATTTCTCCTTTCTTTATCGTTAAGAAATCTTCGTTCAACTTCTCCAAATCTCGCGTGGGACAGAATTTATCTTTGAGACACGTGACAAACTCTGCCCATGACCAACCATATACCACATCCTTTCCCAAACTTTCATATTTGGTGTTCCACCACACCAAAGCATCATCCTTTAGTTGCCGAGAAGCAAAAGTGACTTGGTCTTTTTCTGCACATTTGCTCGCTTGTATCCCTTGTTCAATCTCTCGGACCCACCGCATCGTCACTTTGGGCTCGAAACTGCCATGGTATTCGGGCGGTTTACAAGCCATAAAGGACTTAAAAGAGCAGCCCTTTTCTTCCTTCTTGTTACCTCCACTAGTTGCTTCCTCAGTCGTCTTCTTGGAGACTTCTTGTAATGATTGGGCACTAGGTTCACCCATTCTGCTGTCGATTATGTTGTGCACATCCTGCCTCAGTTCAGTTCGTAGATTATTAATTAGGAACTGAATTGCCTCCATAGTGACAGGTTGTGGTGGTGGGTTTAGCTCGGCCTCATCATTTCGAAGAACATGTGGTTCACTTCCTCTTGAAGAAGTGTGACTGCCCTCACCCCTGTCAGCTTGTCTTCTGTCTCCCATTACTATATAGATGAACAAAGTCTTGGTTTAATACACAATTCTATATAGTATTTTCATAAGCGGTAACATATTATCTCCTTATCTTGACTGCATTATTATAGCAGTTATACTCACTCGATAACTTCTATAAGTCTAAGTGTACCTCTATATTACTAAGGCACCTTACTACTACTCGTGCTAGTTTAAGACTAGGATGGTATTCCAACCTAATTCGCTTAAACTATGGCTCTGATACCAAAACTGTAACACCCCTTTTCTCAAACCATATTTAAAATACAAATACAGTTTTCAAACATAATTTACAACTCGTGACTATAAAATAGCCACTTAAATTTTTTATTTTTTTTTATTTTATTTTACAAACTTAAAACTTGAGGGGTATTACAAACTCAATACAGATAACCATAATTTAAACTTACAGTGTACAATAACGGTCCCAACTGCAACTCTAGCTCCCTTCACCTAAGTACATAGCATTTCAAAAACATAGTATACGTGAGACATAAAGTCTCGTGAGTAATATGGGTTTAGACCCAAAATATTTCTATTCAAAACTTGAAATATCAAAAGTACATTGCTAAAAACTGATTTATTTCATAAATCTCAAAATAACTTTTTCTTCTTTACTTTCAAACTCTAAAAAGACTTTCTTTTATAAAACTATTTTCTTTCTCATTTTCTCGTGACCAACTGAAACTTATGAATTAAGTTAATTAATTCATTCAACTAGCTCCCCTCGCGGAACAGAATAGATCTGCCCACTTGGTTTGCTCATTCTGTCTCCCCTTCGTGACTTGGAACAAATTCAAGCACAAGGGTATGCTAAGCTAGACAACTACTTCGCGACGGGAGGTACCATCCCAGTAGTGTCTTCTGATCCCCCGATTATGTGGGTGATCCTAGTCCGGACAACTGGCTCATACTTCTTTAATTCTTACTTCATTTCATCTCAAATTGGTCAAAGTGGGACACAATTTGTAAACTATTCTTACTCAAACATTTTATAACTCTTTACCAAAAATACTTTCAAAACTGCTTCTGACATCTGAGTTCCTATAAGGAACTTCTTTCAAAATACTTTACAAATCATACTTTAAAAATCTACTTAAAACACTAAGCCCATGTATAGAGCTTCTTTCAAAACTATTTTCCAAACTTTAGTATTTATAAACATTGGAAATCATACTTTTCTGGAAATAACATTTTGCTATGTACTATAGAAATCCTCATAAAACTCACCTCGATGTAGCTACAGGTTTCTAAGCTTCACGTACTCCTTTCCCCTTTCCGTGCTCAACGGTATTCGAAGCACCACCTATACAAGTAGTATATATATATATATATAAATACATGCTACAACTAACTCTATGACTTAAAAGTCTCATATAACATAACTATAGGCCATACAAATGTATAACCATGAATAAACTCATTTTATAGTTTTTCTCCGAAAGACGCGTATTTTGCTACAGTACCCCCGAGGGGTCGTATTTCAGTTCCGACATTTTTGTATGAAATCTTAGGCCATATTAGACTTGTGTTTCAAATTTGAGGTCAAACGGACAAGTCTAACCCCAATTTCCAAAAATCAAAACTCAAAATCCTTCTCAGTATGTTACACGGTCGTGTAACTTGCCTTGCAAAATTACACGGCCGTGTAACTTTGCAGGCTTCATTTATGTTACACGGTCGTGTAATATTTACTCTGTAAATTACACGGCCGTGTAATGTTTCTGGGTGGGTTTCGGGTCCGATTTTTCGAGCTATAGGCCTCTATTTTGCCCTATTAAGTGCTTAATACTTAACTTAATAGTTTACTATCATTCCATGACTAAAACCCTTGCTTTACATCAAGTTTTAAGCCTCGGAATCACTGATTTCAGTTCCAATTCCTTGAAAACCCGTTTTTTGATGATTTTTACCAAAAATCCAACTTTTTGAAATTAATCACTTAGGAGTGTCTTAATACATCCTAAGTGATCATTTGGACTTAGAAAAACCATAAGAACCAGCTTTGATCTTGAAAAACCCGTTTTTAGTGTTCTTGGCCAAAATTACCATTTCTTAGCTTTTAACACATTCAAGTTTTAGGATATGCTAAATGGATGATTTTGAGCAAGATAAGATCACTAGAACCATGATCTCTGGAAAATCAGAAGTTGAGGTTGGTTTCCCGTTCAAGAATTTGAGTTCTAGGGTTAGGATAATACCTCTTGGAGCTTGGAATTACTAATTCCTAAGCTTTTGTTCTTGATTCTTGGTAACGATCCTTGAATTTTCTTCTCCCCGTGTTCTTCCTGCTCACTCACGCTCTCTCTAGCTCTCTCTGGAAGTGTCTACTGATTTCTAGGAGAATGAGAGTTAAATTCTCATTTTATAATTAAATTTTTATAAAAACTTTACATTTTAGTCCTAAACTTTCACTTTCTTTACATAAATGGTCCTAAGACCCAAATTCTTGCAACAATGTCCCATTAACTTCCAACTTGACATTTTCTTAACATTTTTGGTCATTTTCATGTCAAATGACCATTTTACCCTTTTTGGTCAAATTTCACTATTCACCCTGTAAAAACTCCAAATTCCACATAAACTTTTATTTATTATTATATTCTGTTACAAATACATACTATTACACATAATAGTCATACAACACAACAAAAGACGGTTTTACCCTTTTTAACTTTTCGCGGGTTCTTACATCAACATTCACTTTATTCGAGACAAAGTAGTAGTGGGTCTAGTACGTGTTCTTCACATCCCTTCACCTTCTCAATATCCTTCCTTCCACAACCATTCAGAATGAAACTCCTCATTCTGATTTTTTCAAAAACACCCCACATACGATCATCTCCGCATCTTTGGTTGTCTTTGTTTCCTCACCTTACCATATTAGAGCCACGCACTATCCCCTACGTCTTTCTTAGATACCTTTCTCATCATAAGGGATACCGTTTCCTAGGTTTATCATCTCGTCGCATCATTATCTCTTGTTATGTTACTTTTGACAAAGTCGTCTTTCTATTTGGATCACCCTACTGACTCTCCATCATATACCTTTCTTGATGACACATTGGATCCCTCCCATATGGTTCTGCAGTATCCTAGATTCTCATACATCTTATGTGTTGGATTAGGTGTCTAAGCCATGACTTTATATTTATTTATCTTATTAATTGAAGCAAAGTCCATTTGGGTTTCCCTCATAGCTGGAGGTTTGGTACAGAGTTCAGTAGAGAAAGAGATTGATTTATTAATTGTTTAATAAATCAATAGAGATGAAATAAATAGTTTATTAATATATTAGAGTGATAATATAATAATTAGAAACTATAATAATTAATTAGAAATTAATACATAATTAATTGGATTTAATTTAGTGATTAATTTAGTTAATTAAAAGTGCAGGGACTGGTTTGTATTTATTCAATAGTTGAATAAATGGCTAGCCAGTGGAAGGGCCTAATTTGGCGAAATCATGGAGAGCCTCCATGGGATTTCGTAAACCCTGGTAGGGTTTGGAAGGCTTGGTCCAAGTGGTCAATAGGCTTGTCCATTAAGGAGGCTCCTCTAGGGTTTTGACTGTCACCCTTGGAGGCTATAAAAGGAGACTCCTGGCCACCCCAAAACCTGCGCCACTTTCACCTAAAGAAACTCTGGAATTTTGTCTTCTCCTCCTTTGCTTGGGTGTGACACCATTTGAGGCAGGACATTTGTGCTGCTGGCTTCAAGATCAAGAATCAAAGGTTGGTTCTTCTGTTTTATACTTTAGATTTAATTGTTGGCCTTAGTTTTTAGTATATTATTTGCATAGAAGAAAACATAGATCTTTCTAGGGTTGCATGTGAACCATAAGAATTATTTGTTCATTGATTGCTAGAAAACCCTTCAGTGGTATCAGAGCATAGGCTGTTTTCTTGTGTTTGATATAAACTGCATGAACTGTTTTTACCTTGAGTGTTTTTGCGAAAAACACCTCTTGGAAGAGGCCTTGGTCGAAATCAAGGCTAGGGTTTCCTAACCCTAGCCGCCACCCCTTGGTCCCCCTCTTTATTTGCTTGCCTTTTAAGTAGGTTGTTATTTTTGGTAACTGGATCTACAAAATAATTGGAACCCTTAAACCCTAGCTTGCAAATTTCGAACCTTAGGGGTTTAAGATAGGTAATATTAATTTGATTAATTTATGATATCTATCTTAGATTTAATTAGTTTAATTAATTGTTAATTAAAAGATCAATTAAATCAACTTAAAGAATTAATTTAAAAATTTTCGAAAATTTGAAATAAATTAGTGAAAATTATGAATAAATTAATTCTAAAATATTTTAATGAGATTAAAATATATCTTATATATTTATGATTAAAAGTTAATATTTATATATAAGATTAAATGGGTAGTCTTACCGTTAGTAGGCCTCATTCACAAAACTGTCCTATAGTCTAATGGGTATCCACTCTTATCCACCGCTCTCCTGGTCAGTCGAGTGTCATTAGCCAAACGGGTTTGATAGAACCGCTAAGCCTCTTAAAAGTATAATGCTAAAATTGAAAGTACTAGAACTTTGAACAAAATCCCAATCTACTTACTTTAGGTCAAAAATGTGAATTAGTTGCTAATCCATGAAGTTGCACATTGCGCTTTGTGAAACATTGGTGGAGCGTGTGTGGTTAACCGGCACACCAATAGGGGTTCACAAAGAGTTGCAATGGGTTTCTCGATTTTACCATTATTGATGGAGCGTGTGTGGTTAACAGGCACGTCAATTAGAGATGGTAATTGACTTCGAGAGTACCAAGCTAACTTGCATGGTTATTCACACCCGGTTTGTGATCCTCGGCATCCCAGTCACAAACAGTGGGGCACATCCGAGACTAAACATGTCATTGAATGGTTCAATGTGTCTCAAAAGATCTAGGAATTTCATAAGATGAAATTTGATAAGTGTATTATCTACCTTAATGACCATTATGTTGTGATTATGGCATCCCTCTTCACATCATAGTTGGGGTATTTTGGGTCCTAGCCTTAATAAATAATAAATTGGGTAATTATTTAAAAGGATTAATTAAATTAATAAATTATGTTTATTATAGATGTCTGAATCAAGTGTCTATTCTCCTCCCTCTCCTTCCTCACCCATTTCTGAGAGCATTAGAAAGCACCTACCAAATATGGAAAAGCTGACTGGCCTTAACTATAGGGAATGGCTTCGCAATTGGAGACTGGTTCTCGTCATTGCTGGAAAGCTTCATCTCACCGAGTATCCGATCCCGGTTCCACCGGAACAAGTCATCAGAAAGAGTTCTTATGATGAGCGTAACTTCTTAGTTGATGAATCCGAAAAAATTCGTGACCTCATGCTATTGACCATTGACCCCGAATTCTGCATGGATTTTGAATCCTTGGGGCCATATGAGTTAATGCAATCGGTTGAGGAAAAGTTCCAAAAACCAATTGAAGAGGAACGAGCTAGGATCTTCAAAAGACTTGCAGAGTGCAAGCTAAGAGAAGGAAGTAGCATCGATTTGCATGTTCTTCAGATTGAAGCGTACATAGGCGAATTGTACAAACTTGGTTATTCCATGAGTCAGGAGATGAGTGTTAACATTCTACTCGCTTCGCTGACTGATGAGTACGATCTGTTCATTCAGACGTATAGAAAGGATGATCAGAAAAGGACTTTTATGGAAATGCGTCCGCTGTTGACTTTATACGAGTCGCTCTTGGATAGGCATAGCTCCAATGGTTCAGCTACTTCTGGATTAAGTCCAGTGAAAAGACGCAGCAAGAAACGATCCAGATCGTCTGGACATGTCTCAAACTAGGAATCCATAGAATCGGATATTGTCACGGAAAGATCGGAAGATGCTCCAAGGTCAAAACCTTTTGAAAGCTCAGGTATATCTAAAAACCTCAAAACTCCTGTTCCAAAATTTCTTGATACATAATGTGATAGTCACATTTTGATTTGTATACAGGAAATCAGTAATGTACGGGACTCTGGCGCATAGGAGCACATTTGGGTTGGATTTCCAGCTCATGCAGTTTTGAAGTTTAGTTAGATATTGAAATATTGTTATTAGCCTTTAGATGTGTATGACATTGTCTATCATATCGTACATTGTTCAAGGATTTTTGTTTTAATAAAATTGTCATTTTCTTTTAACACCTGTTGTTTTGAAATTGTCCTTGAAATGTTATATGAATGTGTTGAATGCATGATTAGTAATAACTTGAATATTGATGCATCCAAAGTGTTTGGATTCAGGAATTGTGTCATTTATGATTGTTAATATAAATGTTATAAGAATCAATTCAACCAAAGGTCCAGTTGGACAGGACTTTGGAATCATTTGACTTAGAGTCTCATGATGAATTGAGTTCTTAATGTGTCAAGAAATGAATCAACCAAAGATCCAGTTGGGCAGGACTTTGGAATCATTTGACTTAGAGTCGGATGATGATCAAATTCTTTATAAAGCACATGTGGCAATAAATGAATCACCCAAAGATCCAGAGGATAGGATTTTGGAATCAGTTGACTTAGAGTCAACTGAAGATTGCAAGTCTTGAACAGAGTTAACAAAGTCATAAGTTTACATAGAGATGTAAAAGACATTGAGATTAGGAGCAACGGACACATCAGTTGCTGTGTATTGCTCGAATCTTCAAACAGAACACAATTGTTTGTACTTCGCGATATTTGTCATTCGGTATGACGAATGTGGCTTCGCTTATCAGAATAAGCGATTGAATTGAAAGCTTGAACAGTTCAAGGACTTCAAAGGAAGTACAAGATCCACAGAACCTGAGTGATAACATAAACTGAGAAAAGGGTTTCGCAGTTCATTCTCTTCCAAGAACATTAATGGTTATAATGTGTCTTAGGGAAGATGATGGAGCATTGATCGAAACAGTTCGATCATCGATGTATGAGATACATTGTGAATTAGTTTCCGATAAGTTGAATACTAAACCAGTCAGACCATAAAAACTGTACTCTGACCACATCCTAGACTAAGTAGGTCTTGCAGACACTATCTGAAATGTGAAGCTGGGATTATCCTAATTGCACATAGAAAGTCCAGGGTCTTGTAGTGTTCATCCGAACCTCATGACTAGCCTGAACCTGATCAGCAGTGTCGTTTCACTGGCTACCCTACTGTACCAGTAAAAGAAGAGCTTTTTTAGAAATAACTCATGTTCTAAGGAAACAGTTGGAGTTGGGACAGTCCTGAATGAGTTCAGGATTAGCCAAGTGAAAGAACCCTTAGTCATCACTAGGCTTATAGCAGAAATCAGATTTATGTTTTAATACTGACATAATCTTCTCTTGACCAGTAGTTTTTGATCACCATCATAAGTGGTTATGATCGAGGTGACATACCATTTGGTGGTAAAACACTATAGTTGGTACGGATTAGCAATCCGACTATTTGGAAGCATTGGTGAGCCCGGTTGCTGCCAATTAGGAGAACCTTAGAACGAGATACAGTCTATGTGACAGTTTGATTGATTTTACACCTGGTCTAAAAACCAGTGAGAGTAATTGAATCATCAAAAGAAAGCAACATGGACAGAAACATACCGTCAGAACATCTGGTTGAGTGAGACGATACTCAGAGTCAAGTAATTGATTCCGGGAGAAGCACTCTCAATAGAATATGAAATCCGAAAGGATACTGCATGGCACATTGTAAGTCGTTAGTGGAGCGCGTGTGGATCACTGGCACACTAATAGGGACTCACGTAGAGTATGCCAATACAAGGTACAAGGGCCCGGGATTTCCCCGCGGGCAGCTCGCAAGAAAGGATATTCAGATTCTCGAAATATGCCAAAGGATTGGATTTTGAGAATGGGCTGAAAGATTTCCATTAAGATGTCAGAAAGTTTGGATTCTCAAAATGTGCCAAAAGTTCTGGATTTTGAGAATAGTCCATAACCGTGTCAAAGCCAGTGGGAGTGTCGCTGTTATCTCCATATGTAGGTTACATACAGTTTCTAGGAAACGTCTCTTTTCATTACAAAGTGTAATGACTTGGTGTTAAGAGACGGATCGCTATGAAAGACTTAATAAAGATACGGCATACTCAGGTGGTTATAAACGTCTATGAGATAGATCGAAACTCTGCCAAGATGATCTTGATGAGACTCAAGATGCATAGCTCAGAAACGGAGTTTCCTATCATTGTAAAGTGTAATGATTTGGCATGAGAGATATAAAAAAGGTGCAGCATACTCACATAATCCATAGACATCTATCAGATAGATGTTATCATCAGTATAGACCTAGCCACGGTAAACATGATCCAAGATGCATGAGAAGTGTCATGAACATGTCCTGATGACTTAATGCTTAGAGCATAGTGAGTCAGATTCAGGATATGACCTGACTGGGAATACTTAATGGATTCTGTACATACGTGAGAAATCATTGGAAAATGATTAAGGTGAATGTTAATAATAATTTGAAAAGAGTTTCAAATAGTAAAAGGACTTAATGGTTAAAGAGTTTCGTTGGCATGGAGCGCGTGTGGGTCATCGGCACATCGTAACACCTCGAAATAGTCTTAGGGTGCAGTCATGTGGACTAAAGATCCCGAGAACCATGGAAAGTCACAGTACATAGAATGGAGTTGTTAGTGAGAATGACGGTATGACCAAAATTGAAATATCATCAGAAGGATATCCGATCGGATAAAGTGTATAAATGTATGACATTTGGATACATAGAAAGAGTGAAAGGTCATCCAGACATAGATACATAACATGAATTAAAAGTTTAAAATAGAATCTAGAAACCGATAATAGTTTTATGAAAAATCCAACTTGGTGATTACCTCGTGGAGACTTGGTAATTAGGCAAGAGTAACTACCAGTCAGATTTTAAGTTTCAATTTTGCATGTTTCACTTCCCGAATAATTTGATTATTCAAAAGTCCACAGTCGCTCATACTTTTCGGGAGTAATTATGAACGAAGACTGTCTTGAATTGGTTTGTAGATTGTCTAAGGAGTTAGACATTGCAGTAAGACTGCTACAACGTTCACGAGTACTTAGAAATAGAGATTTGAGTATTGGATAAACCCGCGCTCAATAGATTGCTTCATGGATTACATCACGAGCAATGTTGAGACGATAATATCGTATGATCTTGAAGCGGAGACATATGAGTTGAAATTTACGAGTCGGTTGTGCATTGATAATGCGTAAACGCATCGGTAACTCGATGTTATAAAACACATTGTCATGTATGATTTGGTAAGTAAAAGACACAAGCATATGAGTCAAAGCTTATTCGTTCCTTGACCCTGATGGGAAACAGATATCTGTAGGCCGCTCGATGATTTTGAAGTTGACTAAAGTGCTGGCCATCCCGGACTAAATTGATGTGTTCAATCTGAAGTCCGAAAGTCATAAGCATAATCGGAAATCGGGAAACAGAGTATCGAACTGAGATTGATCTCAATCCATGTCTCGTGTTTGAAAATATCTTGTTGGACGAAGGATCATATGATCACTTATCTATAGACAGAACTGACTGGGTTAGAGTTCGGCAGCAGTTTCTAGGAAGCTGCAAGTTGTTTATTAATCAAAAGATAAATAAAAGTCATAGACTTATCCAAGTGGTAGACTGTTGGATTATGTGTCTAAGCCATGACTTTATGTTTATTTATCTTATTAATTGAAGCAAAGTCCATTTGGGTTGCCCTCATAGCTGGAGGTTTGGTACAGAGTTCAGTAGAGAAAGAGATTGATTTATTAATTGTTTAACAAATCAATAGAGATGAAATAAATAGTTTATTAATATATTGGAGTGATAATATATTAATTAGAAACTATAATAATTAATTAGAAATTAATCTAGAATTAATTGGATTTAATTTAGTGATTAATTTAATTAATTAAAGGTGCAGGGACTGGTTTGTATTTATTCAATAGTTGAATAAATGGCTAGCCAGTGGAAGGGCCTAAGTTGGCGAAATCATGGAGGACCTCCATGGGATTTAGTAAACCCTGGTAGGGTTTGGAAGGCTTGGTCCAAGTGGTCAACAGGCTTGTCCATTAAGGAGGCTCCTCTAAGGTTTTGACTGTCACCCTTGGAGGCTATAAAAGGAGACTCCTGGCCACCCCAAAACCTGCGCCACTTTCACCTAAAGAAACTCTGGAATTTGTCTTCTCCTCCTTTGCTTGGGTGTGACACCATTTGAGGCAGGACATTTGTGCTGCTGGCTTCAAGATCAAGAATCAAAGGTTGGTTCTTCTGTTTTATACTTTAGATTTAATTGTTAGCCTTAGTTTTTAGTATATTATCTTCATAGAAGAAAACATAGATCTTTCTAGGGTTGCATGTGAACCATAAGAATTATTTGTTCATTAATTGCTAGAAAACGCTTCAATATGACTACTTGTGCTCATAGCGGGATCGTCAAACCCATAAACCACCTTAATCTCTGTACATCATCCATATCCCCTGTCCCCATGTCCCATCTACAAGCAATGCAAGATCCTAAATGTCACAAAGCCATGCTCGAGGAGTCTTGGGCACTTATGTCTAACGGGGACTTGGACCTTGGTTCTGCGACCCCGGGGGTCAACATGGTTCGCTCTATGTGGCTTTTTCACCACAAACATCATGCTGACGGGTCTCTTTCTCGATATAAGGCTCATCTTGTGGCTAACAGTCGCAGCCAACAGCAGGGCATAAATTGTGATGAAACATTTAGTCCGGTTTTCAAACCAGCTACCATACGCACTGCTCTCAGCGTTGCAGTCTCACGACACTGGCCCATCCACCAGCTCGATGTTAATGATGCCTTTCTTCACGGGGAATCTTTAGAAGACTGTCTACATGCATCAGCTACTCGATTTTCGTGAATGATAAATAACTCGTGATTGTTCTGTCATGCATAAATTACTCATTGATGCGAAAAATAGGGAAATACTCAGTGAACAGGAGCTTCTAAGCTTAAGGGGGAGAGTAGAGAACCTGAAGCTAGCATTAGAGAAATCTAATCTTAGAATCTCCTTGTTAGAAGAAAATAGAGAAAAAATTTTAAACAATCATGATGTAATCTTAAGACAGAGAAACATATTTTGTGAAACAGCCAAACAATTATATGCGCATATCACGAGAATTTATCATTCAGCCGATGTTTGTAACGTTCAGCATAGACAACTATTGCCTTTTATTGAGTTTAAATTAAAGGAAGTCGATAGTATATCTTATGAATGCGAATTTATAGTATCAGGCTCCGAAGTTACTAATCCATCATATAAACATGGCCTGATATCTGTGGAAAAACATCTAACTGCTGATAAATTGCTGAAAATATTGCCTCAAGAAATTCCAATCCTGAATAAGGCTGTACCTCAAATTGAAACAGAAGAAAAAGAAATTGCCAATAACTTGTCTGAAAAGGATTCTGAAAGTGACTCGGACATGGAGGAGATTGATTGTTCCTCTTTGATTTTGTTAAAGTCGTCCTCCATATCTGAATCGACCTCCGAAGACATCTCACAAATGTCTTCGGTAGACAAAGGAAAAACAAAAATGAATTGTGAATCAAAAATTCTTGAAACCAAAGAAACTTCAAATTTTAAACTTCAAATCACAGATGAATCTGTCTCTTACGATCAATATCTCAAGGATAACTCAAAAAGGCTAGTCCATTTGGCATGTATCTATCCTAAGGTTTCCTACTTCAAAAACTCAATTTTTGTAAGACCTAGTGGATTATCCTCAATTGATAATGAATTGAAAAAACTTCTTGAAAAGGATAACTCCACAGTTACAAATGAAGGATTTTTCTCATCATCCAAAATGGTCGAGAATGAAATGAACAAGAAAAATGGAGGAAGTTAGAGTAAGGACCAAAGACCTAGCCTTAATGGCTGCTGATGATCGTCAAGGATCATATCAAGTTTGGTCTTCGGATTCAGATGATGACGAAGTGAAAAAGCCATCTCATAGTGCTTTCATGGCCTATGATGTCGATAAGAGCTTTCTACAAGACACTTCGGAAAAGTTGAATGAAGAAAAACTGATGGAGATTGAAGCAACTGCTGGTCTTGGATTTGGGACTTCGGAGGGACTGGAAATAATTGCTGCTGATACTTCGAAGACTTGGGATGAAGATTCTTCTGATGATGATGATGAGGAAGTGTGCTTGATGGAAAATGACAACCGTTTGACAATCCTAGAACAGGTATCAAAACTTCTTTCATCTTTTAAAATTCCTACTTCTCAATCTGCTCCCATTATAAGTGAAAAGTGATGAAAAGTCTGTTGTGGTTAAAAGAAAATATTCAGAAATATGTGTTCAAAGAAGAAACTTTCTGAAACACTCGGGCTGGTATAATGTGTTATATGAAGATTTTCTCGTTCCAACCAAAAGACCAAGATATTCAGGGGTGATTTCTACAAAAATGGTTTGGGTTCCAAAGAAAATTTATCAAAAACCTTCGGATACTACTTCAACTCCTCTTCTTTTGATATAAACACTCATAACCGAAGACTATGACATCATACACTTCGGATCTTCAGTTTGTTAGAGTTTGATCTTCTTTTGAACCTGAAAAGAAAAATGTTATTATCTTGAAGAATGGAAGAAGAACATTATAAACAAGAGAGATCTTGATCTTTATAATATTTTATTTTCGGGAACTTACACAAGTTTGCATGTTTCTGAACATGCTTTGCTTCACTACTTCCATTTCTTCCTTCGTTTTCTTCTGAAGTTGCATGAGTGTCAAAGAAAAAGAAAATAAAAATGAACTTCTGTTTTGAAAGTTCTATTGAATGGAAAAGAAAAGATGTCTTGGTTATTATTTTTCGTGATCATATGGAGATGGAAGTTGTTTCCCAACGTTACTGCACTACGCAAGGGAAAAACATTTGTCAAAGAAAAAGAACATGTCTTTTTATGAGCCTGTCTCTCTGACCACGTTTTTCTCCCATATACACAGTTCAGAGACATAGGATAAGTAAAAGAAAATGTTACATCTGATGTAACACGTTTTCTATTGTCCATCAACGGTACAAAAGAAGATTTTCCAGTTGTCTTTTGTCTCTCTCTTATCCTTTTGTTTATTTGGTTATTTGAAATGAAAAAGGACAAGTGTTGATGGAACCATAGAGAAATTCAGCTGTCTTCTCTATCTATTACAAGAAAACTGCAACACGCCACCCTCTAAAATTGAAAGTACAGCTTGTGTCGACCCTACTTCATGCATTGTGACTGCAACACGCCAAGGTCATGTAATTGCCGCCTCTCTCACCACAATTCGGTGTCCCACACAAGAACAATATCTCTTTTGGTGACACGTCAAAAGAAACATCAAGAAAGTCATTCGTCTACCTCTTTTTATCCGGTTTAAATGAAGACTCAATGCTACACATTAAATGCTTACTGTAACATTGTACGACTACCTCTCTCCTTTTTTTCTGGAACCGGCAAATAAATATTATAAATAAAAAGACCCACAAGACCAGCAAGGAGCTAGCTAGAAAGGGCCGAGCAAAAGTACACAAAGAAAGTAACAAATACAGCTACACACAAAGAAAGGGGGAATTAACCCAATTACACCAATCAAAATTTCCTTTTCCGAATCTAAACTTCAACCACCCGAATACCGTAGATTGAATAATACCAAAAAGCTTCGCTGGTTCCATAGGGATGTTGTTGAATAGTCTATCGTTTCTTGATCGCCAAATGCACCATAAAGCTCCAAATACGATTGCTATAAGAGTTTTCCTTTGCCTTTTAGATACTCGCCTAGTTAACACCGCCATGTCAATGCATTCTTTAACTGTTAACAGGTTCGAGGCTTGATAATCTAGACTGCACCAGTTAAGAACTTTTGACCATATCCAATTCGCAAAGGGACACGCCACCAGCAGGTGATCTGCCGACTCTTCAGCCCCAATGCAAGATCCACAATACTTTGACTCCACCTTGACCCCCCTGGAATCCAACGCATGAGCAGATGGAATCCGAGTGAGTCTAGCCCTCCACACAAAACACGACACTTTCAATGGTACCCATTTTAACCATGGGAAATAGCCATCACAAATGAAATGTGGGGAACGATCAATCCGCATTCTAAGACTCGCCACACAGAATTTTCCGTCCACAGAGAAGTCGGAGATCCAGCAATCTCCAGCTTCATTACTTCTAATAATTTCGTCTGCAGAAATGTGAATTTTTTCAAGTGTTCTCCTGGTCTTGACAATATTTTTCCAAACACCACTTCTACCTGCATTAACCCGAAGACTCATACTATTGTGAGGAATATTATGGAGCCCACGAATCACGATTGCCCACAGAGTCTCCTGCTCGTGAAATAGTTTCCAAAGCCATTTTGATAGAAGTGACAAGTTAAGGGCCCTAATTGAACCCAAACCCAAGCCGCCAACACATCTTGGAGAAAGAATCTTCTCCCAAGCAACCCATCTAATATTTTTTGTCGAACTACAACCCCCCCAAATAAAGTTTCGCCTTATCTTTTCCAATGTATTGATAACCCCCTCCGGAGCAGCAAACAATGAAAGATAATAATTTGGAAGACTTCCTAACACCGATTTTGCCAAAGTAATGCGCCCACCGAAACTAAGGGATTTAGCTTTCCAATTGGACAATTTATTGTTGAGCTTTTCTATGATGGGTTGCCAATTCCTCTTAACATTCATATTAGCACCAACCGGCACTCCAAGATAGTAGAACGGAAGAGAAGATGGCGCACAACCAAGCGGAGAGGCCCAACTTTCAACAATACAAGGATCCACCCCAATACCGAATACCTTAGATTTGCTAAAATTTACTTGGAGACCCGACGAGACATAAAAACATCTAAGGATTCTAGCCAAATTCTTTATATTACTTTTATTCCACTCACCAATAAACAAAGCATCGTCAGCATAGAACAGGTGGGACAATTGTGAATCAGAATTGGGAATGGAGATACCATGAAAAACACCTTTCATAACCGCTTCCTTCATAGCCACGTTCAAACCTTCCATCACCATAATGAAGAGGAAAGGGGAGAGGGGGTCCCCCTGCCTAACTCCCTTTTGCAGCGGGAATTCAATCGTGGGGCTACCATTTACCAAAACCGAAGCACGAGCTGATGCCAAGCAACCTTTGATCCAAACTCTCCATTTTGTACCAAAATTCATAGCCTCCATCATTGAATCTAGAAAATCCCAATTCACCAAATCAAATGCTTTGTTGAAGTCGGCTTTGAACAACAGGATCTTTTTCTTTTTCGCTTTCCCCCACGAGCACACTTCATTGATAATTAATGGCCCCTCAAGAATGTTTCTCCCTTCTATGAATGCGGACTGCACTTCCCCAATACATTCATTAACCACGCGTTGTAACCGGCATGCAAGAATTTTTGCAATGATCTTGTAAAGAGACCCGATGAGACTGATCGGTCTAAAGTCACTAATAACAAGTGGGTCCTTGATTTTTGCAGCGAGAGTAATAAAAGACGAATTACAGCCCCTGGATATCTTACCAAATCTCCCAAAATGACAAATACATCCAAAGATGTCATCTTTGAGTAAGTTCCAGAATTTTTTGAAAAACTTGAAAGCAAAACCATCAGGACCCGGTGCCTTGTCACTGCCACACGCCCACACCGCTGCTTTTACCTCCTCCATAGAAAATCCCTCTTCCAAAAACTCCCTACTAGAATTCGAAAGTTTTTTGAACAAATTACTCGCTAACTTTGGTCTACAAACCCATTTCTCTTTGAATTTCTCCTCAAAAAATTTTGCTATCTCACCCTTTAAAATACTCGGATCATTGACCCAGGATCCATTAATAGTGAAACCATGGATATGATTCTTCCTAGTTCTGTGCGCAACAAATCCGTGGAAGAATTTGGTGTTTTCATCTCCGTCTACGAGCCATTTTATACGGGCTTTTTGCCTCAAGTCAAGAGCGGCTTTCCTTTCAATTTCAGCGATTCTCACCGAGATCTCCGCACTATTATCGATATCATCTTTAGTGGCCTGATTATCGTCCAACTTCCGATCAATTTCAGCTCTCCTGTCTTTAAGTCTTTTCAGCTCCTCATTTTCACGATTAAATTCCACTGCTCTCCATGATTTAATATTATTTTTAATTGCCTTTAGTTTATTTGCCAATCTAGCATCAGGAGGACCGAAACCAACAAATTCTGAGCAGGTCTTCGATATAAGAGAAGACAATTCATCATTTTCCAACCAAGAATTAAAAAATTTGAACGGTGAAGGCCCAAAATCAAGGGAGACCGGAGATAAGAGGATGGGGTTATGATCCGAAAGCTCTCTACTTAGCACCGTACAAGTTGCATTAGGGAAAAGACTTACAAAATCAGAGGAGACAAGAAAACGGTCAAGTTTGCTTAGCTTTGCACCGGCTTTTTGGAAGTATGTGAATCGAAATCCCCCCATTTTCAGATCAGTGAGACCCGCAGATGAGATGAATCGGTTGAAAAACATTGCACTCGAAGAGCAAAATGACGAATTAATTCTCTCCTCCGGCCTCCTAACAACATTAAAGTCTCCAAATATAATCCAAATCACATCTCTAGAGCTCATAATCGAGAGTAGATCCTCCCATATTTTTCTTTTATCGGATAAGGACTGAGGCCCATAAACATTAATTATTCCAATATTTCCCCCCATATTCCGACAGGAACCAAATGAAACTAGGAAGAATCGGGATTTAATCGAATCGGAAAATGAGAACATGGAAGTATCCCACATTGTTATAGTACCCCCTGATCTTCCATCTGCCTCCATGTAGTCAAAACCAACATTTCTGTCACCCCAACATTGCGTGATAAAAACCTCATCAATCGAGCTTTCTATGTGGGATTCCTGCAGACCAATTAGAAACAGCTTGTGGCTTTTGCGCAGTCTAATTACCCACTCCTTCTTTTGAGATTCGCCAATACCTCGAATATTAAGAGACAAAATATTCATGGAGAGGTAATTTGATCTCCAGCTTCACCCATAAACTCTTTAAGGATGACGTTATCCTTCGCGATATCAAAACCGACCAACCTACCAATTTCAGCAGTTCTTTCAATTTCCGGGATGAGGGGGAGGACATCAGATGTGTCTTGAGGGGGATCGGAGTGAGAAGCAGTGGGAGAGTTGTTCAAATCGATCGGAGACTGCAAATTAATCGGAGGAGGCTGAAGGGGGAATTTTTCCACATTAGGTAAGTCAACGACTTGGGTATTAAATGACCCACTACCCATTCGAAGTCTCCTCCTTTTAATAAAGGATCTGAAGATACGTCAAATGGGAAAGGACTTCATGCAAATTTTCGGATAGCCATTCAATGAGGTGACGTGGCTGTTTCTGGTTCACATTAATTCAATTTAATTCATTTGAAGGAAGTGAATGAAAGGTATGAATGCATTAGTTGCCGGTATTCAAGAAACCAATTTCCTTTTGGCAATTAACTCTCGATGCTTCACATTAATTCTATTGGAATAATTCGGATTCCATTTGTGGCGTTAAAAGAAAAAATGGTTTCACTGCATTTTGGGATTTCATTTATGATATTCAATTCTTTTCGGCATGATGAATTGATGATGTGTTTATCTATATCTATATCTATATAACTCTTATAATAGAGGCCATCCAAATGATATGGTTCAAGATATGTCTCATTCTTGCACCATATTCATTTGAAACTTCCACCTTTTCAACTTCTTCCACTTAATTGTTTAGTTAATGAAATATTTTTCCCTATATAAGAATATTATTTTCATGTTTTGTTGCATGTATTTTCTTCTCATATTTTTGTTGTTATCTAAAGTATATGAAGATGGAAAGAAGATGCAAGAGATCTATAGTCATCTAATATCTAAAAGAAAGAGTTGTGTATCGGGAAGAAGTAAAGACGGGTATGTCAATCAAGATTTTAAAATGCTATAACATATTTTAGTTATTTTTTTGTTCAATTTGTATTCGCTTCTTTTTTGCTTCTACTTTCTTTAGATTATAATAAAATATTTATGTTATACATTTAGATCCAAGAGAAAAAAATGATTTTATTTCAATTTATTTGTTACAATATGTCGAAGATGTATGTTCTTATTTTGTATATAATCGTTTGATTAGATTTCGTCGTCGGGTGTGTAACTAATATAACGAAAAAAGTATAATTATTTTTTTGATGAATATTTCAATAAAATGTTTATGTTATACATTTAGATCCAAGAGAAAATGATTATATTTCAATTTATTTATTACAATATGTTGAAGATGTATGTTCTTATTTTGTAATATCGTATATAATTGTTTGATTGAATTTCGTCGTCGGGTGTGTAACTAATATAATTAGAAAAGTATAATTATTTTATTGATGAATATTTTACTCACACACACACACATATATATATATATATATATATATATATATATATATATATATATATATATATATATATATATATATATATATATATATATATATATGTGATTGTAGTAATACGACAACATGAAAAAGATGTCCAATTTTAATATAATATAAAAAATCATAGAAAAATGAAAATATATTGTAATTATTAAATCATAATTATAAGTTTGTGTTTTTTTCTATTACATTCCAATCATTTGTTGATAATGATTACATCTCATATGTATATATGTTACACAAGCTTAAGCTTAAAATAGTGTGCAACAATATAAAACAATGAATGCATATGTATAATAACCTACAATCATGAAATGGTAATAACTAGAGAAGAACTCATTTGTGTTTCTCAAGTATTTTAATTCATAAAAATACAAAGTCTTCATGAATACGTTAATTTAAATTAATAAACAAATACATGTACACTTATAAATGTTATAATTAAGTTTATAATAATGAGTTTCTATGTTTTTGTATAATCATATAGTTCCAATGTTTTTTAAAATTGATATGATATTTTTTAATTGTTGATTAATTATATACTAATGAATATAATATAAACACATTTCCTACAATGAAGTACTTTAAAGACCTACAAATTCCTCATTGTCAAATAACTTCTCACATATTCATTCGATAATCATATTCTAGAACACATGGTTTGAAACTTTACTTTAAAACAATTATACAATAATAATCTATAATAAAAAAATTCAAAAACATAGAACTAACATATTGTTGGTTTTATTGGCATTACGAATATTCAAATGTAAATGTTCAAATATAACATAATAATATTCATTAGATGATCATATTATTTATTTATTTTACCAAATACAATTTAAATATTTTAATTCTCTTTAATTAAGTATAATAAGTATCAATTAAACACCATAAGTAGAAAAAACCTCTTCATTATACTATTTTAATGCTAAATAACTCTTATTTGGAATTTGAAGGGTTGTAATATTAATAAATATTCAATGCATTTAACTAACAATTTATTAACGATGTATACTATTATTTTGAAATATCATATATGATTGTTTGATTGAGTTTCATCATTGTGTGTGTAACTAATCATTTATTAAAGATGTAAATTATATTGATTTGAGACACACAACTTTTTAATTGTTCTTTTAGTAATGATTCAGAGTTCATTTATTAATGTACTATAATTACAAATAAATAATAAGTGGTTTTTAAATGTCTTCTAGAGCAATTTAATAATAATAACTAATTTTAAATTTAATTGACGATAATAATAATATATAGTAACATAAATTATAATTTGTATTACATAACTTTAAAAAATGGTTGTTATTTTAAATAATTATTATGATTGAAATAAAAAAATGGTCCAACAAGTAATATTTAAATTAGTTAATAATCACAATAGAAAAAGTAACACTATTTTGAGAATTATATTTAACTCTATTCAAGCACAAGTCGCGGGTAACGACCATTGAGTATTGTGATTGCAATAGATGTTTATTGTTCAAAGTAGTTACAAATTTATATATCAACTTTGTGGGAGAAATATTATTTTATAGATAATGTTAATGACAAATTTTTTTTTACAAATAACCTGCGCAACGCGCGGGATTTCGTCTAGTTTCACAATAAAGTGTTGGTGGGGATGTTATCCGAATTGAATATGTAGAACCATTAATTCAATATCATGCCTCGTGGGGAATTATGAACATGGTGAAGTATTAATTTAATTTGGGTATTAAAATGAAACTCACTTCTCCACATGTGATTTAATTCTCCTTACCAAACTGGGCAACTTATTTTCTGAATTCGGGCCAACAAAGATGGGTTTCAATTTTGAATTGTGTTGCTGATTATTTTTATGAATCACGTTTGGGCCAAGATATGAGAAATTGGGCTATCTTACTTTAAAGTGGGCTGATCAAATGAATTGGCATGGTATTTGATAACAAAATGAAATTTGAAGTTATTAGATATGGTTATTCATTTTTCGAGAGGGAGTTATCGAATTATTTTTTTTTTTTCGGATCAAGCACGTTCTCATGACCATACGGTTTTATGATCTCGTTGATCATAAAAAGGGGGAGATTGTTAGATATTTTATGGGTCATTCGAGAAGATTGTCAAAGATTATTATTTATGTGTTTCTTGATTCGCTTCCTATGCCACGTCATCCATTCCGATCTTTGAGAGGGAGATTGTTGGGTGCAAAGTTCTTCATTATTATGACTTGGTGGCATGAGGAAGGCCCATTTAGACGTATGGGCTTGTGGGCTTGTTCTTTGGGTTCCTTATTTGTTAGCTAGCTATAAATAGTGTTTTCATTATTATTTTATAGCTAATGATCTAGAGGGAACCTAGTGATTTCATAGATAGAGAGAGAAACACACATAGAAACACACATAGAAAACACACATAGAAAAACACACATTGTAAAACATTGTTGAATCGAATCATTCGACACATTGGATTCTTGATTGGTGTTCGTTATTATTCCGCATTTATTGTCAAATCGTTACTCAACAATGTCATCTCCAAATATCTCTATATGGCTTAAACAGGCCCCCACGTGCTTGGTTTCACCGTTATGCCAAATATGATTTTCATATTGTGTTTCAGAACAGCAAATCGAAGTCATCATTGTCCATTTATTACTCTCGACAGGCCACCGCCTACCTCCTTTTATATGTAAATGAATTTATCCTCACTACATCTTCTATTGACTGTCTTCAGTGGGTTATTTCTCAGCTCAGGCGAGAGTTTGCCATGACATATCTTAGAAAATTCAACTATTTTTTAGCATCTCAACCACTCGGTCCTCTATAGGTCTCTTTTTTCTCAGCAGCAATGCAGTTGACATTCTTCGTAGGGCCAACATGCTCAACTGCAATCCTGCACGCACCCCAGCAAAGCCGATTCAGAAGTTAGATGCTACAGGACCTCCCATATCTGACCCATCTCTCTACCGCAGTCTTGCCAATGCCCTTCAATACCTGAAGTTCACTCGGTCGGACATCACATTTGCTATTCAACAACTTTGTTTATACATACATGATTCTAAAGAGCCTCATCTACATGCTCTCAAACGGGTCCTTCGGTATATTCATGGCACTCTTACACATGGTTTACAGCTTCATGTTTCCCCCTTGCCTGACCTCATTGCAGACGCCGACTGAGGGGTGCCCTGCCACACGCAGATCTACATCATGGTACTGTGTCTTCCTAGTAGACAACCTTATTTCCAGGTCCTCCAAACGTCAGGGTACGATATCACAATCTAGTATAGAGGCAGAGTATTAGGCGTGGCAAACATGTCGTGTCGTGTTCGTATCAGGTTGGTGAGTTGGCGGGTTGAGATAGCTTGACTCAAACCCGACCCATTTAATTATAGTGTCATTTCATGTCAACACGTTTATTTTCGTGTCGGTAAAATTGTCTACACGTGACATCCGCCTTACCTCACAACCTTATGGGAATCGACTATCGTTGTTGTAGCCGATGGAAAATTTTTAAGTTGGTATATGCAAACTAATCAATTGGTGGCTTAGTTTGAAGTTGTCAACTTTGAATCGATAAGCGTTGAAAGTCAATGATTGAAAGTTAGTTGCTTAAACTAAAGAAAGGTTCTCTTTTGTTGAGGTCTTTTATATTTCCAATTTTAGACATATGGGACCTATTTCTTTCCTTTTTTGGAGGTAAAACAATTGTTCAACATATCTTTTGTGCTCTATAGCTCCACATGAATAAAGTTGACTAGTGTACGATTTTGAATGAACCTTTTCCACTTTCCACCACATGGTGAGCCCTTTCCTTTTCGAAGATAATTTGCCAGCTATAGATGCTTATTCTCATGTACCAAACTTATGATCTTATCATGTTTTGGAAGGTGAATTTGTTTTTATATACATGTCCGTCCAAATGCTTTACTTTTAAAAATTTGTTAACGATTGTTATCCAGTCGAATCAATTTTCAATTTCTTTAATAACCAAGAAAAGAGCCCACCACCCATACAAGTATATTCATAGTCAACAATAAAAAAGGCATAACGCAATACAAATTGTAGTCATATTTAAATTCTAAACAAGAGTTAGTAAAGAATCTTAAAAACCGACAGTAACAACTATAAAACCAACAGAATTCTTCCTATGTATACCAAAATATATTCTCTTCTAAGTTATAAAAATATATATAGCTTCAAAAAATGAACCAAAAAACCTTCTTTTGAGCTCTCTAAGCTTCTCTTCATTCAAAAGCATGTCCAAGAAGCTCTCGCATGAAAGTAACACTATGCTTTTGCTTTTAGTTTTAGGTTTTCAATCTTCATTTTGATTTTCGATTTCTCAAAAACAAGTTTTTCCCCATTTGCAGAAATACCCACGAAGAAAGATTGTTTTTTTTTTTCATGTTGCGACTGTTGAAGAATGAAATATTCTTCGGGCAGTTGAATGAATGTCGATATTGCCCTCATGGTAGCCAAGATTCAGTGCACAAGACCCAACCTCATCAGGTCGTGATTGATTTGTCATTTCTGACACTGACCCTACAAGAAACCATGTTCACATCAGAAAGATAAATAACATCTTTTAAAACTTTTAACATAAGTTTCAATATATTCGGATTTTGACTAGACTAAAACCGAAAAAATCTGTTTCTAGAAAAAAAATCGTTCTAGTATGGTTTTTTGCTTTTTTTTATTCTTTCGGGTTTTTTTACGATTTTTCTACTTTTTATATTTTTACATCAACCATGCTGATAAAAGTTTTAAAAAATCAATATTATAATTAATAGATACTAAGAAAGAGTTCACTTATAAAAAAAAAAGAAATAAACCAAATATAATTGTTCAACAAAGAAACATAAACTTAAAAAAAGTCATCAATGTTTATTCAAGAGCTATTTTCCTGAATTTATCGTGAATACCTCGAGGTGCAAATAAATTATATAATGAATTAATTATAAAACTATCTATATTCTTAATTAATCAATTAAAGCCATTCATTTTTTTAATAGAACTAATCTAGTATTCTACTTCAGAATTTATCATGAAAACCGAGGTGCAAGCGAATAATATAACGAATTAATTATAAAACTATGTATATAATTAACTAATAAACTACTAAAGGCATGAATTCTTTTTTAATAGAGCTATTTTACTTCAGAATTTATCATCTAAAACCTGCAAATGAATTAAAAAATTAACTATTTTCCGGTTTTTTATTCAGTTTTGTTTTTTTTGGAAACCCTAAAAATAACATACCTTGAACAACTTCTGAACTCAACCCATCGCTGATGTCATCACAATGGTCAACACACGATGCCCTTTCACCATCTTCTTCAACATTTTCTTGATTTGTACAAAAATCTAGTGACAATCGTTCTATAAACTTCTTTGGGCTTCTTCGTGTTCTTTTACCTTTTTTTGTTTGTGCAAGCACTTGGATTCGGTTCTTTGGTTTATCTTCTTGTTCTTCTAAGTAACAATATTCACAAATTACAAGATACAAAAGGTTAAAATGCAAGAATTAGGAATGTATCTTCACTGATTAGTTCATTATTGCATCTTACTTTCATTTTTCTTATTACAACATTGTACTAAAAAAATCTACAATGTCATTTAAATACAATGTGATTTGTACTTCTATACTTGTGTAGATTTTTCAAAGAATAATGTTCTGATAAGAAAAATGAAAGTCGAATGTTATAAATTGGTAGATTTTTCAAAGTACAAAGTTCCTTAAAAGAAATTGTAAGTACAATGTTGTAATAGAAAGAAATGAGAGTAGAATGATATAATACACTAATAAACGAAAGTAAGTAGCTATTTCTTGCATTTAGCCCAATATAAAAATAAAAAGTGTTAAATGCAAGAAATAAAACGTACTTCCAATGATTTGATTAATACAACATCCTAGTTTCATTTCTTCCTATTATAGCATTGTACATTAAAAAATCTGCACAAGTACAATGCTATAATTGGGTAGACTTCTCAAGTACAATGCCTTGATAAGATAAAATTGGAAGTAAAATGATATCATCGTGTAATTTTTTAAAACTACAATGCCTTAATAAGAAAAAAATAAATGTATATGTGGTAATAGGAAGAAATGAAAGAAGTTAGCTATAATACAGATTTAAATGAAAGTACATTGCTATTTCTTGCATTTAGCTCAATAAAGTATCCCATAGTAAAAAACAACAAAAAATGCACGACCTCTTACCTTCTTTAACTTCTTTATGCTTAAGTTTTTCTTTCTTAGGTTCCGCCACTTTATCTGCATATAACTTATCAGAATTGAGAAATTGCAAAAGAAGGGCAAAAAAGGAAAGGAAACATGAAAAAATAATTTTACTTACCAAAGTAATTTGATGTCCTTGTTTTTTTAACACGAGGATGCATTTCCATTAGACAAACAGCTGCTTCTATTGTTTCTAGACCATATCTTCTCACTATATTCACCTAAAAAATCCGTTAAACCACAAAAATCAAATACTCGTAAAGGGTAATATCGTCATTTTACATTAATGTTATCCCTTTAAAAAATGAGCCCAAAACTAATATATAACCATTAAGTCTTGTATAAATAAGATGGCTGAATGGGCGATGTCTGTGTCGATTAATTAAAGTAGCATATACATAATTTGTTTCTTTTTTTGGACCGAATAAACTGTCTGAACGTGAGTAAATGACCATTTTACCCTTACACTCCACCAAACAATTTTCAGGATACATCAGATTATTCTATAAAAAACAAAAACCATAGCAAAAAGATTATTATACCTGAAGTTTACACGGTTCAACAAGATGAAAAAACAAAATATCACCCTGAAGTAATCTTTGAGCAATAGAAAATCCCCTCCATCCAGCACTTAATCCATGTCTTACTTTCAAATAATTTGTCTTATATTCCTTTCCAGATTCATCCACAAGAGTAATTGTCGTATCATGTTCAGGCAAATGCATAACACAAAATTTCTTCGGTAAAATCTACACAAAAATATTAATTTAACAAAGTTAAAACCATAACCATTTTCCATTTCCACAACAAAAAAAATATTTAAAGCTTTATTTATTTATTGAATCTTACCAACCAAAAACTGTAGAGAACATTTGATGGAAGCATACATTTGGCAAATTTAGGTGAGTCTGCATCTAAACGTTCCAATAAAATTGCTGCTCTTTCCATACACATATATTGATCTTCCGCATCATTATAAATGTCACAAACTTTTGTTCTTTTTCCCTTACTGTATTTAAATGCATGATAATATATAATTATATATAAATGAGTAAATGAAATTCAAAGAAAATATACGGAAAAGAAATGAATGAAATGTCACCAACCCAGATGCTTTCTTGGGCTTATCTGATACAATCTGCTCAGAAAAATGAAAATTTTAGTCATTATGAGAAAATGTTCAAGAACTTGAATATTATATGAAGCATGAAAAATTAATTTTACATAATTAAACTTCCGTCGACGAAGGTAACAAAATAAGGCAACGTTTTGAAAACCGAAAAACAAATGTTGTCTATTTTGTTCTGCTTTTGAGACGTGTGTTCGATGAATGTTTCATTTAATGGGAAGTAAAACCCAGAAAATTATGGTTTCAAAACGCTGAAAAAAACCCAGAAAATTTGAGGTTTAATTTGAGTAAAGTTGAAAGAAATGGTTAAGATCCAAGAACAAGAAACAAAGAGAAGTACAATTCGAGAAATAAAAATCAAGAATCATTAATCCTAGATTTTGTCAGATGGAAAATCGTGAACGTAACATAAACTTCAAACATCAAAAGTAAACAGATCCAAAAACAAATCTGAAAACAATCATGAATCTGAAGTGGGCACGAATTTCAAAGCAAAAAACAAACAATCTTTCACCTGTTTATCTTTGGATTTAGCTTCACAAGTCTCTTTCGGAGTCTTCTTTCTCTTCTTCTTCTTGTCAGATGGCAGATTTTGCTTCATCTGTAAGTTCAAAGACGAAAATATTAAGTAACCATAAAGAGGCAAATATTTGAACATATGAAAGTACGAAAACAAAACCCACATCAAACATATGCCATATTTACCTCTGAATCTTGTTCCACGAAGGTTTGCTTGTTGGAATCCATGTTTTTTGACTTGCTTCTTCGAGTTGTTGTTTTGTGTTTTGAGTGTTCTATTTTCTTTCTTTTTTAAAGATCTTTTTTTCTTTTCTCTTGTCTACTTTAACAGCCTATGGCTTCCCGTGTAAACACTAGATGTATATTTTTATTGTATTTGTGTGAATGTATAGTTTGTCTACAAACTGGAAGAAAGCAGGTAAGACCGTAAGAGAGAACAGTAAACAAACCCAGCTGTAATCCCCTGCGGTCCCTAGAAGAGTTGTCGGGGTGGAACAATGATCTATGCCGTTGAATTTTGATCTTTTGATTAGTTTATGGCAAGAGTTAAATTTGATCTGATAATCGATAGTGGGAAATGGGAATCCTTCAAATAGGTCCAAGAGTTCTCTTTAGTTCCATTCTAGTTGCTCTTTGGTCAACCTTAGTGGTCCACGAGTTGGATAGAAAATTGGGAAGGTAAAGGGTTGTAATTAACTTTTTATCTTTTCGAAGATGAAGCTATAAAGACTAAGGGTCCGTTTGTTTACCTCTTAATTGGATTTTTAAGAGGCAAGCTCTTAATCTGTTAGATTAAGAGCGTTTGTTTAGCACTTAAATTTTACCACTTAATTGGAAGAATACCTCTTATCCGCTCAGATTTGGAGGAGCCTCTTAATTAAAAAAAAACCCACGCCTTCCAGTTTTGCCCTAATACTTCTTCCGCCTCCAACAAAAAAAACGCTACCCCTCCATCGGATCCTTCTTCTCCCTCGTCTCCTTCTTCCTGCTTCTCGCCGCCACCAGCCGAAGGAGCAGCGACGGTGCTGCTCCGGTTCCTCTCCGCCCGCCGTCGACGTGCTGCTCCGGTTCCTCTCCGCCCGCCGTCCTCTTCGGCTTCCTCTGTCGCAGGTCAGGTTCGTAAATACCTAGCTTCATCTCGTGAGTTCGATTTTGCTGATGTGGTCATGTAATTTCTCCTGTGTTCATCAAAGCATATTGTAAATCTTTTTACTGATGTGGTCATGATTTCTGCTGTGTTCATAATTTCTCCTGTGTTCATCAAATTAATTTCTCCTATGTTCATCGATTTTCTGCTGTGTTCATCAAATGAGTTCGCTTTTCTGAAATGTGACCATCATATGAGTTCGATTTTGCTGATGTGGTCATGTAATCTTGCTGTTTATATTTGCTGAAATGTGATCATCAAATGAGCTCGATTATCTGGTTGATTTTGATGTTACAGACATGTAATTTTGTTGTTCATTTTTGCTGAAATGTGTTCATCAAATGTGTTCAATTTTCTGGTTGATTTTGATGTTAAAGACATGTAATATTGCTGTTCATTTTGCTGTTAATTTTTGTTGAAATCTTGGTGTTAATTTTTGATGAAATGTGGAAGAATTAGGATATGAAAAGGTGTATTCAGGGACATGAATTGAAGCTGTTATTTTTGCTGAAATGTGTTCATTCAAAACCTCCAATTCATGTCCCAATTCTTGTAATTTCTCCTTTGTTTACCTTATATGAACACAAGCACAGAAAATCCCCAAATGCACCTTCAATTCCTGTCCCAATTATTGTAATTTCTCTTTTGTTTTTCTTTTCTGATGTAAATGTTTGGTATTATTGAGTTTAACATAGACATGGGAGAAAAGAAGGATAAGATAAGTTGGAAGTATGAAGGCGTAGAGAAAACTTTTCTAGAAGCGTGTTTGCATGAAGTTACGGCCAATGGGCGGGAAGGGAGTAGCTTAAAATCACTTTCTTGGAAGAATGTTGCTGAAAAATTGAAAAATGAACATAACTTTATTGTTGACCAAAAACAAATGAAGAACCACTATGACTACCTAAAGTCAAAGTTTAGCGCCTTTTTGAAGTTAAAAAACAAAACCGGCAATTACTATAATCCATCAACCAACACGTTCAATCTTACCAAAGAAGAATGGGAACTTGAATCGAAGGTATTTTTTTTAAAAATTTTTAACATATTATTTTGTTTAAATTATGACATATAATTTTTTTTAAACAGTCAAACAAAAATATTGAGAGTTTGAGACGCACACCGTACATGTCTCAGACCGACATAAAAGGCTAATAGAAAAATTTCCTGGTGCAATAGGTGCGTTAGATGGAACGCTAGTACATGCAGTTGTGCCCGCTGATCAACAGGCTCGTTACAGAGGACGAGGAAAAGGTGAATGCTTTCAAAATGTATTAGGAATTTGTGATTTTAATATGGTATTCACATTTGTATGGGCTGGCTGGGAAGGCATAGCACATGATTCACGTGTTTTGAAAGAAGTTGCATTTAACCCGACTTCTGGCTTTCCAATCCCTCCACCAGGTATGAAATATTTATTAATTTTATTAATAATTATGATTCCATCTTTTTTTTAATCTAATAGTTCTGTCACTCATGTTTATAGATAAATATTATTTGTGTGATGCTGCATACACCAACACTCGTGGATTTATGGCTCCGTACCGTAACACGAGGTATTGGTTAGCCGATTATCACCGAAGACGAGCGACAACTAAGGAAGAAAAATTCAATCATGCTCACGCACAACTCAGAAATGTTATTGAGCGATCTTATGGTGTTTTGAAGCAGAGATTCCCAATACTGAAGCAAATGGCTCCTTTTCCTTTTTTGGTGCAAAGAGACATAGTGATTGCTTGTTTCGCTGTCCACAATTTTATAAGGAAATACGATGCTCATGACGAATTGTTTATGGCGTCCGGGGAGAATATTGATCAAGGGCAAGGAGAAGAGGGTGATGGTCAACACGTGCATGATATGGAATGGGGTTCACAAGCCAATGAGTACATGAGTAATTTGCGTGATCAAATTGCGAATCAGTTTGCGTAAAATTAAACTTGAAGGATTTATTTAAATTTTCGTATGTCGTTGTGGACTTGAAAGCACTTACGTTTTATTTGGATTTCTGTTTAATTTGAATTGATGTTTAATTTGACTTTATGTTTATTTCAGATTTTATATGATATTTTATATTATTTTTAACATTATTCATTAAGTGGTTCAGTTAATTTATAAAACAGCAGCATTTATTCAGAATAAAATAATACAGAAGGGTAAAATTGTCATTTTATTCATTCAGCACAGCAATTAAGAGGTTCCAACCAAACAGCATGTTAACAGTTCAGCTCTTAACAGTACAGACCCTCTTAAACTCTCAGACCTCTTAAAAATTCAGATCTTAAAAATTAAGTGGTTGCCAAACAGGCCCTAAAATTATGTTATAACAAATGAATCATCCATACCTATTTATAATCAATCATATTAAATACGTACAAAATACAAAGTCCAAAATTTATAAATCAACAATGGCTGGATCTGAACTCACCTAGGTCATTGCAAGAGACATGAGAGTTGAGTAGCTTAGTGAACCTAGAAGTGTTTTAACCGAATAAAACCAAAAGTTTGTTTTTCAGACTTTACCCATTAAGAATCACATACATGAACTGATAGTTTTTCGTCGTAGAAAAGTGCATTAGTCAAACGCGTTTATGATATGCGAGACTTTCGGGCCGAATATCATGTGTTCCTTTATGGTCAATTTACTATCTAGACTTGTGATCCACGTACCTATCACAAGAAATGATATGCGCAGAAGAGATTAAACATGTCATTTGACCTTTAGTCAAAGAAACCCACAAGAATCTAAAAGTTTCATGGAGATTGAAATTGGTAAAGTGGCTGTCTACCTAAATAACTTCCCTTTACGATTACAACAAACATCTAGCCTAGTCAAAAGATTTTTTGTCTGGTAACTATTTTTAAGGACTATAATTAAGCCACTAAAGTTTAACTCTACTTTTATAGATGTCATCAGATGATAATTCATACGTTACAAATTTTATACTGCGAGTCATCCTCCATGAAGATGAGCTTAATGGAATATTGGTTTCAAAACTTGAGAGTCGTATTCAACGTTGCAAAAAAAGCTACATGTCATTGAGGAACTAGTTCCTAAGGATTCTCCAGCTGGGTCTACTAGATTTGAAATAGACGAGTATGAGAGACGCCAGAATGACTCAAATGAGGTGACATGCCTTATGTTAAGTGCCATGATTCTCGAGCTTCAAATGAACTTGAGAAGTCTCGATGATTATGACATGATTAACTAGCTTAAAGGACATGTTCCATGGGCGGGTTAGACAATAACAATTTGAAGTCATGAAAGTTAAAGGGAGATGCAGGTTGAATGATGGAGAAAGCGAGAATATTTACATCTTCAAGATGAAGGGGGATATTGACAATTTGTGGGGATTCGGTTTTCTAGTCAGTCGGGAGTTGGCCACACTAGGAAGGCTAAGAAGGCAACTAGCAGCTTAGCCAACGACGATGACGAGTCCACAATCACTACACGAGATGAACCTTGGTTGGCCTAGTCGACCCGATCATGATATTTCACTCATGATCTGGCCTGAATTGACTAGGACAGACGGAGAGGCGGTTTATTTCGACAGCTGGAGCTAGGAAAGGTTAGTGTTCGAGGTTTGATGGCCTTGACTTTCCACTTATATATTACTTCATGAATCTTTTGTCACAAGTGTAAGACCCGTTCCGTCGAGGCGCGGCTCGGGCGGATCCGCGGCGCGACTTTGGGAAGGATCTGGATTCGCGAATGAATTATACGCGCGGCGCGGCGCGGCTCGGGAGGATCCGTGGAACGCTGCGCCGCAGATATGAAAAACCTTAATTCGGATTTAAACGCCTATATAAAAGGTCCCAGCCCTAGGGTTCGTGTTTTTGGAAGTTTTCGGGAGTAGAGTCGACTGGTTTCAGCAGAGGCTCTTCGGTTCCAAGGTTTTGAAGGTTTTGAGAGATTGGAAGAAGGAGATACAACGTGGGGGAAGGCTTGTAGCCGATCGTGTGCATTCATCCATTTTCCAGAAGCAAGGTAAGAGGATCTACCTTTCTGATATTTCATTTTATCCCGTCATATGGTGTTATCCCTTAGTTAATAGTCTTAGATGACTTGTAATACTTAGGATTTTGGACCATGGACTTGCATGTCCATAAGAGAGTGACCTTAGGGTAGTTTCTGATCCCAGGAAGGGGGTAGAGAGGAACCCTAATCGATGGCTACACTGGTTAAGGGCATAAAGGGATTTCAGACCATTGCGAGTCTGCGACGCGGACAGACTATGTCGGCGACGCGGGTTCGGGTAAACCCCGTAAGTATGCAATGCTAGTCCACGACGCGTAAAGGAGAGGTCGCGCCGTGGCGAGTCACTGTTTGACCCAAAAGCTTATTTTCGACCATTGGTTGATGACAAACGTTAGGTCTGACCTTTAGGCAAGTCTATAGGAGTTTGGTCAGTGCTTAATATGTTGTGTGTGTGGGATTTAGGTGTTTGGACGAACTAAGTTGGATATTAGAGAATATCTACACGGTTACGAATCAGGTGAGTATCCTCACCTTACTATATGATGTTGCATGATAGGCATATTGTGTGCTATATACAGTTATATGATTTGTTCTATACCTGTGATTATTTGTGGTTGGGCTCAATACTAATGTGTGTCCTCTCGTAGCTGTTGTATGACGAGTTAGACTAATGCCTTGTCCCATAGCTGTTGTATGATGGGCTGGGCCATAACCGGGAACCCATACCTGTTGTATGAAAGGTAGAACCGCCCCGTGTCCATAGCTGTTGTATAATGGACGTCCGTAGCTGTTGTATGGCAGGTACGGACAAGTCGCTCTTGAGGACGGGCTGTTTATTATGTGGGCATTGTATGGTAATTTGTGGACTCACTAAGCTTTGCGCTTACCCATTGATTTTATAACCTTTCAGGTATTTCAAATGACAAAGGGAAGGGCAAGGCTTGACGGCAGCGCATCACATACACAAGACTTATTTTAATGTTTATGTTATGATTTTCAAATGCTTTCGTTGTTGGTTTAATAACTATGTCAAAACAGTTTTACTTTTTGAATAAAGATTTTGTTGGAACCTTGATAATAAATGGAATTTTATAATTATGGATTTGGGGTGTTACAAATTGGTATCAGAGCCTTGGTTTGAGGGATTTGGATGAACTGTATTGGGAATCTAAACTCAAGCTTAGGACTGAGCGATTTTGTTAAGAAAATGTTTTTGGAAAGTTAAATTAAATAAGAGAAGATGTGATGTGAACCGTCAACCGAGCTCAAGTAAGTTTTGTGATTCCCAATTACCCATGCCAAGTTTGTGCTATGTACTATGCTAGGATGTAGAATTGCCTGGATAATATACTCTATGGATTGTTTTGTGCAATATGTGCTGCTTTGGAATTTTATGCTAGTGTCGTTAGGTTGCTTAGTGAATGCTGGTAGGTTATATACAATTTGGGTAAGATAGCCTAAGAATTCTTGGTCTGGCCTTACTGGCTGTTCCTTGTTTGGTTGTGACTTTAGGGTAGGATCAGTTATTCAAACGTCTATCTTATTACCGATTGTGTACGGCTGTGCGTCTGTGAGGCGACTCGATGACGTTAGCAGTAGTTCTCTTAGGAACGTGTGGGAGGAAGAATTAGGTCAAATGATTAGGCACCACGGTGCATGACCACAGGATTCATAGGAAATGGTTTTTAGCTTATGTGCGACATTTTAGGAGGATGGTTGATGAATTTGGAACAATGGCGAATAGGTGTGGAAGGTAGTATCAGGCCAGTACTACCGAAAACACAGGATTCACGCTTGAACCAAAAGTAGTCAACCAAATTCCTAGAAAGTCAAGTAGTTGGGTGGATAGGAGTGACCCGTGTATTGATATTAAAACTGTTGCGCATTTCAGAATGGCAATCACTCGAAGTAACGGTGGGCCAAATGCGGGAACCTCGAGCGGGGGAGGACCGACTAATGAAAATCTCCGCAACCTGATAGCGGAGGAGGTCTCGCGAGAAGTGTTGGCTGCGATACCTCAGTTCTTTGGTACTATTAAGGCTGAGCTATGGGCAATGCTCGAGGAGCGACTGACTACTTAGGGCACGTCAAGGGCCAGGGATGCAAACTATAAGGACTTTTCGGCTTGTTCGCCTCCGATATTCGATGGGGGCAGAGATCTGATTGTTAGCATGCGGTGGATTTCCGCGGTGGAGGGTGCTTTCCGCACCTATTCTTGTCCTGAGAACTCCAAGGTAACGTTTGTGGTGAATCTTTTAAGAGAGGGTGCGAAATATTGGTGGGAAATACGAACGAAAGATCTCACCCCTGCTCAGTTGGATGCTATTACGTGGCTACAGTTCAAGGAACAGTTCAAACTGGAGTATGTTCCACAGGTGGAAATGGAACGCTTGGCGCAGGAATACCTGAATCTGACCAAGACCATTGAGACGGTGATGGAGATCACCAAAAAGTTTAATGAGCGAGTATTCTTCTGTCCAGAGTTTGCGGCAACCGAGCGCATGAGAATGAATCGATATTTGGCGATGCTTCGCACAGACATTCAGGAATTTGTGTCTGCTGCTAGGCACCAAACCCTTACTGATATGACCGCGGCCGCTCAGGCCCGAGAGTTGGAACTGGAAACCCAGCAAAGGCAGAAGCGTCCGGTGCCTACTCAGACTCAGCATGCGTCAAAGAAATTTCGAGGGGCAGATCAGGGAAAGCAAGGGCAAAGGAGCCAGGGTAAATGTAGTAAGTATGGAAGGAATCATGAGGGGCGTTGCTGGGTGTTAATATGCCATAAGTGTGGAAAGGAGGGCCACTATGCTAAAGATTGTCGACAGGAGGTCAAGATTTGTTTTAATTGTAACCAGGTGGGTCACTTCAGGGCCCAGTGTCCCCGTCTGACTCAGGGAGTGGTTCAGAATCTGGCACCCACTACACTCCGAATTACTGATGGTAGGCAGGGGAAAGGGGAAGCCCCTAAGACCAAGGGTCGAGCATTCGTCATGACCGCCGAGGAAGCACAGGATGCGCCCGACGTCGTTACGGGTACTCTTTCTTTACTTGCCTCGTGTTTTTGGTGTGTATACTTAATGTGTCTATTATGCTTTGATTAGGAACTTTCTTAGTCAACTCTACGCCTACTTTTGTACTGTTTGATTCGGGTGCTAGTCATTCTTTTGTGTCTGCCGTTCTGGGAAAGGGTTTTAGTATTGCTTTAGGAACTCTTCATCGCCCGTTAGAAGTAGAAATTGCGGACGATAAAACCGTGCAAGCGACTAGTGTGTACCTGGGAAGTGAAGTAGTGATTCAAGGAATAAAGTTCCCGATTGATCTCATCCCTATACCGCTGAGTGACACTCGAGTTATTATCGGTACGGATTGGTTGAGTCGGCACGAGTCATGGATTGACTGTAAGAACAAGCGAGTGTGGATTCAAACCCTAAGTGGGGGAGAGCTAGTAGTACAAGGAGAGAGGAGGAATCATGGTGCAACCTTCTGTTTAGCCGCCAAGGCACGCAGACATTTTCAACATGGAGGTTCGGGGTTTGTGGCATATGTTTTGGATGCACGGGAAGAGAAGTCAAAGCAGAAAACGAACGATATACCGGTGGTTCGAGATTTTCCTGATGTTTTTCCCGAGGACTTGCCTGGACTGCCGCCTAAGAGGCAGGTGGAATTTAAGATAGTCTTAACTCCCGGTGCAGCTCCGATAGCTAAAGCACCGTATCGTCTTGCGCCTCCAGAGATGCTGGAGTTGTCTATCCAACTTCGAGAACTACTGGATAAGGGATTTATTCGACCCAGTTTCTCACCGTGGGGAGCACCTATTTTATTTGTTAAGAAGAATGATGGTTCCAATAGGATATGCATAGATTACCGCGAGCTGAACAAGCTTACGGTAAAGAATCGGTATCCGTTACCTCGCATCGACGACTTATTTGATCAACTGCAGGGCGCTTCGTGGTTTTCGAAAATTGATTTGCGGTCAGGATACCATCAAATGCGAGTACGGGAGGAAGACGTCCAGAAAATGGTTTTTCGGACGAGGTACGGCCACTTCGAGTTTGTAGTGATGCCGTTTGGACTGACCAATGTCCCTGCAGCTTTTATGGACTTAATGAATCGGGTGTGTCGACCGATGTTGGATCGGTCGGCTATAGTTTTTATTGACGACATTTTAGTCTATTCTCGGAGCAGTGAGCAACACGAACGAAATTTAAGGGAGGTATTGGAGACCTTAAGGAATGAGAAGCTTTATGCAAAATTGTCCAAGTGCGACTTTTAGCTGCGAGAAGTCCAGTTCTTGGGGCACATCGTCAACGAGTAAGGAATCATGGTAGACCCGGCT
The DNA here is from genome assembly GCA_023525715.1 of Cichorium intybus. Taxonomy (NCBI): domain Eukaryota; kingdom Viridiplantae; phylum Streptophyta; class Magnoliopsida; order Asterales; family Asteraceae; genus Cichorium; species Cichorium intybus. The sequence goes on from CM042012.1 coordinate 118,340,702, forward strand.
AAGGTGGAGGTCGTGATGCGGTGGGAGGTTCCGAAGACTTCCTCGGAGATTAGAAGTTTCTTGGGTCTGGCCGGTTATTATCATCATTTCATCCAGGATCTTTCAAAGGTTGTTGTACCTTTGACTCGACTAACTAAGAAAAACGTTGCTTTTTGTTGGGGTGAAGAGCAGCAGCTGGCTTTTGATACCTTGCGGCGGAAGTTGTGTGAAGCTCCAGTTTTGACTTTTCCTGAAGGCATGGAAGATATGGGTGGTATATTGTGATGCATCTATCTCTGGGTTGGGGGCTGTCTTGATGCAACGAGGCAGGGTGATTGCTTACACCTCGCGACAGTTGAAGCCCCATGAGGCTAACTATCCTACTCATGACTTGGAATTGGGAGCTGTGGTCTTCGCTCTCAAGATTTGGAGACACTATTTATATGGAGTAAAGTGTACCATCTATACTGACCACAAGAGCTTGAAGTATTTGATGGATCAGGCAAATCTCAATATGAGACAGAGAAGATGGTAAGATGTATTGAAAGACTATGACTGTGAGATACACTATCACCCTGGAAAAGCCAATGTAGTGGCAGACGCTCTAAGTCGTAAGGTTGTGGGTGCGCCCCTTCGGGGCATTTGTCTAAGGATGACAAGTGTGATGCCACTGCTTGAGCTGATAAGGAAAGCTCAGGTGGAAGTAAGCAAAAGCGAAAATCAAAAAGGTGAAAGAATTGTGGGTCAGCTTGCAACTATGGTCAAGGATAGTATAGGTTTGTTAACTTGCTATGAGAGAGTTTGGGTACCGAAACTTGGCGGGGTTCGTCAAACCCTATTGGAGGAGGCACATAAATCCAAGTTCTCTATCCATCCCGGAGCGACGAAAATGTATAGGGATCTGCGTGAATATTATTGGTGGCCGGGTATGAAGAAGGAAGTAGCTTGGTTTGTCGAAAGATGCATGACCCGTCGTAAGGTCAAGGCCGAGCACCAACGGCCTCATGGTAGATTACAGCCTCTTAAGATCCCATAATGGAAATGGGAGCACATCACGATGGATTTCATCACGAAGTTGCCAAGAACCCCTTGACAAATGGACACGATATGGGTTATTGTGGATCGACTGACTAAAAATGCTCATTTTATTCCTATTCAAGAGACTTTTTCTGCTGAAAGATTGGCCACCGTCTACGTAGACGAGATTATCTCTCGGCATGGTATACCGGTCTCGGTGATATCCGACTGAGATGTCTGATTCACTACTAGGTTTTGGAAGAAGTTTCATGAGGAGTTAGGCACTCGCCTCCATTTCAGGATGGCATATCACCCTCAAACGGATGGGCAGAGTGAAAGGACAATTCAAACATTGGAAGATATGCTCAGGGCATGCGTTATCGATTTCGGTGGGAGTTGGGATTCCCATATCTCTCTAGCTGAGTTTTCCTATAATAACAGTTATCACGCGAGCATTGACAGGGCTCCCTTCGAGATGTTGTATGGAAGGAAATGTCGGACTCCTGTTTGCTGGGGTGAGGTTAGCCAGCGAGTGTTGGGTAGTACTGAGGTCGTACCCAAGACAACTGAGCTAATTCAGAAGGTTCGGGAGAGGTTGTTAACGGCTCAGAGTCGGCAGAAAAGTTATGCGGATAGGCGACGGTTCGATCTCGAGTTTCAGGTTGGGGATTATGTTCTTCTTAAGGTGTCACCTTGGAAGGGAGTTATTCGTTTTAGGAAGCGAGGAAAGCTTGGCCCTAGGTACATTGGACCATATCGAATCATCACGCGATTGGGTAAGGTAGCTTACCGGTTGGAGCTGCCCAAGCAGCTTAGCCAGATTCACGACACATTCCACATTTCTCAACTCAGGAAGTGTATTACCGATGAAACTTCAATAGTGCCTTTGGAGGATATTCAAGTAGACGAACGCCTGAATTATGTGGAGCGACCGATTGTCATTATTGAAAGGAAAATAAAGACTTTACGAAATAAAACGATAGGACTAGTTAAGGTGCAGTGGCAACATCGTAAAGGATCCGAGTGGACTTGGGAACCGGAGGAGGAAATGCGGAGGCATTACCCGGAGTTGTTTACAGGCGCGGATTTCGGGGACGAAATCCAGTAAAGTGGGGGAGAATTGTAAGACCCGTTCCGCCGAGGCGCGGCTCGGGCGGATCCGCGGTGCGGCTTTAGGAAGGATCTGGATTCGCGAATGAATTATACGCGCGGCACGGCTCGGGAGGATCCGCGGCGCGGTGCGCCGCAGATATGAAAAACCCTAATTCGGATTTAAACGCCTATATAAAGGGTCCCAGCCCTAGGGTTCGTGTTTTTGGAAGTTTTCGGGAGTAGAGTCGACTGGTTTCAGTAGAGGCTCTTCGGTTCCAAGGTTTTGAAGGTTTTGAGAGATTGGAAGAAGGAGATACAACGTGGGGGAAGGCTTGTAGCCGATCGTGTGCATTCCTCCGTTTTCCAGAAGCAAGGTAAGAGGATCTACATTTCTGATATTTTATTTTATCTCGTCATATGGTGTTATCCCTTAGTTAATAGCCTTAGATGACTTGTAATACTTAGGGTTTTGGACCATGGACATGCATGGACTTGCATGTCCATAAGAGAGTGACCTTAGGGTAGTTTCTGATCCCAGGAAGGGGGTAGAGAGGAACCCTAATCGATGGCTACACTGGTTAAGGGCAGAAAGGGATTACAGACTATTGCGAGCCCGCGACGCAGACAGACTATGTCGGCGACGCGGGTTCGGGTAAACCCCGTAAGTATGCAATGCTAGTCCGCGACGCGTAAAGGAGAGGTTGCGCCGCGGCGAGTCACTGTTTGACCCAAAAGCTTATTTTCGACCATTGGTTGATGACAAACGTTAGTTCTGACCTTTAGGCAAGTCTATAGGAGTTTGGTCAGTGCTTAATATGTTGTGTGTGTGGGATTTAGGTGTTTGGACGAGCTAAGTTGGATATTAGAGAATATCTACATGGTTACGAATCAGGTGAGTATCCTCACCTTACTATATGATGTTGCATGCTAGGCATCTTGTGTGCTATATACAGTTATATGATTTGTTCTATACCTGTGATTATTTATGGTTGGGCTCAGTACTGATGTGTGTCCTCTCGTAGCTGGTGTATGACGAGTTGGACTAATGCCTTGTCTCATAGCTGTTGTATGATGGGCTGGGCCATAACCGGGAACCCATAGTTGTTGTATGATGGGTAGAACTGCCCCGTGTCTATAGTTGTTGTATGATGGATGCCCGTAGCTGTTGTATGGCGCGTAGGGACGAGTCGCTCTTGAGGACGGGTTGTTTATTATGTGGTCATGTATGGTAATTTGTGGACTCACTAAGCTTTTCGCTTACCCATTGATTTTATAACCTTTCAGGTATTTCAAATGACAAAGGGAAGGGCAAGACTTGACGGCAGCGCATCGCATACACAAGACTTATTTTAATGTTTATGTTATGATTTTCAAATGCTTTCGCTGTTGGTTTAATAACTATGTCAAAACAGTTTTACTTTTTGAATAAAGATTTTGTTGGAACCTTGATAATAAATGAAATTTTATAATTATGGATTTGGGGTGTTACAACAAGTATTTCTAAGATAGTAATATATTGTATCTTTAAAATAGATATGTTTATGATCTTGATGTGCAATATGGAATACCTTGACCATTCTCCAATGTTGTTCGTAACTATCATCTATACAGTGATGGATCAGGTGTAACATGATGAGTGGTTTAGGACTATGTAGTCAAAGTTAAATTGTTCATTCTGTCTAAAATTTTGAAAGCAATATACATGGCCCTTGATAATTTTATGCTCACATTAAAATGCATGGTCAAGCTCGGAATAGAATAATACTTGATCAATTGTATAATCTATATTATGGTAACCAGGAATCTCTATCGAGAAACATACTTTAGAATGTTCAAGGTTGACATTTTTCCATGTCTTACATTCATACGGATATCATAGAATGAATGGATACTAGATCACTTAATGGGACTGTTATTCATACCTTCTAGGTTTTAAATACAATATGTATCATAAAGATGACATAACTCATGTAGTTTTGTGAGTTCAATTACAGAGTTGTTGTGACATGTGCAAATGGGAGTATGTTGGAGATATGTCAACCAACACAACAAGTTAGTAACACAATTAATAATTAAATGAGCGTATTGGGTTACACACTTTGATGAAACTGAAAAGCAAAAATAAATAAATAAATGGATTAATTTGTTATGTAATGGCAAATAATGAAATAACTAGTAATTATGGAGAAGTGCCTTTTATGCAATAAGGGATTGAAGTTTAAATTATTGTATTGCAACCATAATTGAGCAAACTTGGGTACAAAGAAAAATAATAAGGGCTTATATATAAGGCATTAAACCTTGGAGGCTTCTACCCTTGGACAACCCTAATTGATCTCATATCCTCCCTGCTCCCTCTCTCTTGTTAGTGGCCCAAGAAAGGTTTTCGATTTTAACTTGTGCACCAAGGTAGAAGGATTCATGTCTTGCTTGTTTGAAGCTAAGGGGTGCTACTACAATAATGAAACTCTACTTTGGGTTCTTTAATTTATTTACTTACAGTATTAAATTAGAAATATTAAATTGAATCAACATCCTAAATTTTTATGTTGATATATATTCTTTCATAACGAGTCTCGTTATTTAGCATATAAAAATATCATTTTCCTCATTTGTTAACATATAATATTAACAAATATTTATTAATAAGTATCATACACATCAATTGAGTGTCATAAATTAACAAACTCTTTTGAGTTGTAATAGTTTAGTGATAAATAATTGTTGGTTAGAATTTGAAGATATTTAATATTAAAATAATATTCCAATACAATCAATCAATTTTATTAATTATTATAGTTGTTTAATGATTTTAGCAGAAGGTTTATTTAACTATTTTTAGAACTATTTAATGAAATTTGTTATATTTTATTTATCATGATTTAACATTAATCAAATTTTTTTTATTTATGTAAGGATTCTTTTGGAAAAAATGTATTGATTTAAGATAAGTCATTAGCAATATGACTAAAATAGAATATTCTCACCACTAACCTCGTAGTTTTCTATTGATTATTTATTAAGATATAAAATTAATCATATCGTTCAAGTTATTTTATTTTATTTATATAAGTGTTAAATATTTGTTATCTTTAAAAAGGTCATTCAATTAATATGGTCTAAAAATAATTATTATTATTTTACAATATTAATTTAATTTTCTTATTTATGGACTCTCATTAATTAATGTAAAACTTTTTAACTACTTGACACTCTTTATTATTTATTATTAATATCAAAATAATAATTTAAAATAAGTTTTAAAAATACATAGATTTTGTTAAACATTATAAACTTCAACCACTTCACTTATTGAACTTACATTTTAGTTAATACATATAATAAGAATTTTTCAATAATAACACACTTTTAATATGGTATTAATTTGTAACACCCACAATTGGGGCGTAGTAGTTTTGACCATTTTAGTAGAAAAATAATTTTTTGGAAAATAAAATAAAATAAATTAAAATAAATTAAAATAGATAGAATAAACCTTGAAAATAAATAAAATGAGTTTATATTAGAAGCTTAAGATCAATAAGATGTTTAAAAATGACCAAATATAAGGATAAAAGAAAACTTATAATAAAAGGACTAGAAATGTTAAATTTGAGAAAATATCCTAAAACCACAATTGGACTAGATTTGAAACCCTAAATATTATGAAATAAACATTTGAAAATCTAAGATGAGACCCATAAGTTAGAATTATGAATAGAGACCATTCGAAGAAATTTTAGAATGTGAGACTAATATTGCCAAATCATTAAAACTTAATGACGGGACAAAATAAAACGTTTAGGGAACTAATATTATTAGTTAAGAATTAGCATTGACACATTTTAGGGACAATATTTATGTATAGGGGTTAAAATTGTCAAATGTGCCAAAGTTGGTTTTGCCATTTAACTTAGTGTTGCCTTAAAAAGTAAAATATATATGTTTCATTAAGGGTTATTATGTAAAGAAATAAACTTAGTTGACTTATGGGAGTTTCGTTAAGGGAAAATGGGTAAAAAGACTTAAATTGAAGGGTTAAATTACCATTACACCATATATATATATATATATATATATATATATATATATATATATATATATATATATATATATATATATATATATATATATATATATATATATATATATATATGTGTGTGTGTGTGTGTGTTTGTGTTTGTGTGTGTGTGTGTATGTATGTATGTATATAAGGCTAAACACTTCATCTTCTTCATTCATTGCTTCAAGAGAGTTCTAGAGAGAGGGAAGGCTGATTCATGGTGGTTTGTAAATCTTTTGGTGACATTTGGAGTGAAGATTCAAGTTCTAGCACCAAAATTGAGTTTTTGGCAACCACGAGATATAATATATTCTAATTCTTTCCTTAGAACTGAGTTAGTGTTTAGGAAAATCCCCAAATCCGAAAATCAATCAAATTATAGGGCATTTGGTTCGCAAAATGTTTTTGGAATGAATTGAATATGTCAAAAATATTGCAATTTAAAGGAATTATAATTTGTTTTGTATTTGGTTGACATGGAGTGGAATGTGTTTTCTATTCGGTTTGTAAATTTGTCAAAGGAATTAGAAAGTAAATTATGCAATATAACGAAAATACCCTTTTATTAATTTTAACTTATTATTATATTTAATAAAATGATAAAACTTTCATTAATTATACTCTTATTCACGCAAATCTAAAGGGCTTGTTGGCGAGGGCGTGAGTAAGTGTGTGTGGGATGGAGGTTATGTAAGAGTAGGGTGGGGGTATAAGTGTGGGCTTGTATGGGTAGGATAGGTAGGGTGTGGGTGTAAGGGTGGGGTGGGGTGGGCGTCAACGTCGACGTCGACTTCAATCAAAACCATTAGATTTTTTGGGATCATTTGAGAACCCAAAAAATCTTGAGAACCCGAGAACCCAATCAGAACCATTAGATCAAGATAAACTTCATTAAGGGCATGATCATCATTTTATGAATCTCATTTAATTTTGTTTTTTTACTTTAAGCAACAATAATATCAACACCTAAAAATAAGCCTAAGAAATTTGAATTTTTTTAATTTTAAAAAATAGATTTTTGTTTTTTTAATTATCATATTTTTTTGAATTTTAAAAAAACATGATTCTTTTTACGCTATGTTTTCAAGTTTTTAAATGAATGGAATGAGATGGAAAGAAATTGAAGAAAATGGAAGGGAAGTAAATAAAAGAGAAATACAAATAAGTATTTGTGCTCTTGAGTTGGAGGGGAATGGAAGGGGATGAAAGAGAAATTTATGTTTTGGTGAAGACTGAAACTTAATGAAGGTGAATAGTAAGAGCAAATAGGTAAATTGAGAGTTTTCTCGTCCTAAACCTCCCAAAAGGGGACCAGTGAAAAATAGTCTCTTTTTACTTCCATTCCCTTCCATCCCATCTCCTTCCCTCTATTAAAAAAATCTTGACAACAAGTTTCACAGCTGGTACCCTTTTAAATACTTCAATTCCATTAGCTAAGTGAAATCAAGAATATAGCGTTAAAAAATCAGATTTTTGAAATTTAAATAAAAACATATAAATAAATTTATTTTCAAGTGCATATATACATACTCACATATGCATAACATATTTTCAGACCTCATATATACATACTTTTATTTATCATATGTGAATGTAAATAATAAACAAACCAATTTATTAAAAACAATAATATACAACTATTTCGAACAAGTACATAAAATATAAATAATAAAATTTGTGATATCTTCATTGTTCGTTTACTATCATGCTTCTTCACATTATCATTTCTTCAATTTACTTGATAAATTTTTCAAATCTGCAAGAACATTAATAAAATGAAAATTCAAAAAACATTAGAATATACATACATGCATATATGCATATGCACATGTATCTATGCATATATGAAAATATGCACATATGTGTACATGAACAAATTGATATATATGCATATTTGCACATACGTTTATACACATGTGTACATATGTTTAAGCATATGTATTCACATTTGAACATACATATGCACAAACATGGATATTAACAAAATCGACATACATACACAAATGCATTTATGCATATATGCTCATACATTTATGAGAAGATGTATATTTACATGTATGTATATATGCGTTTATGTACATATGCACATATGCACGTATGCACATATACATTATACGTATGTGCAAATGTATTTACATTTGAATGGACATATGCATAAATATGTATATTAATAAAAAAAACATATTCAAACAATATTTATAAAAACACATACATGCATATATGCATATGCACATAGGCACATAAACTTGTGTATACATGAAAATATGCACACATATGTACATAAACATATATATATATATATATATATATATATATATATATATATATATATATATATATATATATATATATATATATGTGTGTGTGTGTGTGTGTGTGTGTATGTGTGTGTGTGCGGATGTGTATGCATATACGTTTATACACATCCATACATACATTTATGCACATGTATATAAATTTAAACAGAAATATGCATATATGCATTTATACCAATATGCACATGTATTTAAAATAGGATCTTCTAAATGTGAGAGTTTAATCAAGCCACTATCCACCATCTTTTTCAATTGTTACCTTCACCTCATCAAATTGTCTAGCTTTACAATATCCTGTTAAAAGAACTTTAAAAGTTAACATATCATGTGTTATACCCTCATCATCCATTTCAAGAACAATATCCTTCACATTATTCCACATACCTTTGTTGAAAACCCCACTAAGGATGGAATTATAGAAATATTTATTAGGTTTTAGGCCTCTAGATAAACCATCAAAAAGATTAATGAAAATTAGAATAAATGGTTGGGTAAAATGAATGCAAATAATACTAAATTGTCGCAAATTATGCTAAAACTATCAAAGATACGATACAGAATACAAAAGCTTTATTCATAATTAATTAATTAAACAACGATGTTTTAGCTGGTTAAACATATTGATAAGAAACTATTGCATCTTTTGGTCTTGAAATAAAACGTTGTTTGCATGTTCTATGTGCATATATGGTAAAATAATAATTTGGAACAACATAAATTGGTAAAATAATAATTAGAAAGTTGTGTTGTGGTGTAAAGTCCAAAAGTAATGACATACCTCAAGCACATTGCGTGATAGGTCATTATCTCCATTTAGATGACCAACTGTGGTGAAATCGGCATGTGAAGAATCCTACTCCTGGTCAATTTCATATAAACATTTCATAAAATTAAGAATTAATGACACTAGATAGGATGAAGTAATAGCCATAAAGTGTTTATACCTATAACTCATGGCATGTCCGATTAGACTACCTCCCTACAAAATATTGGGTTGCAAATAGATATTTAAAAGAAAATGGAATTAGATGGAACCATTGACAAGTTCAAGCCTCAGTTGGTCATATAAGGGTTTAGACAAAAACCCGGAATCAATTATTTTGATACGTATGCACCAGTACCACGTATTTCTACTATTAGATTATTAATTGCCTTAACGGCTATTCATAATCTGATTATTCTTCAAATGGATGTCAAAACAGCCTTTTTGAATGGTGATCTTGACTAGGAAGTTTACATGAAACAATCAGAAGGTTTCATTATGCCTGGTAATGAGCATAAAGTATGTAAGCTTGTGAAATCGTTGTACGGGTTAAAACAAGCTCCTCAACAATGGCATCAAAAGTTTGATGAAGTTATTTTGTGAAGTGGATTTGCATTAAACCAATTTGAAAAATGTGTTTATAGCCGGTTTCATTCTTACGGTTCAGGTGTGATAATATGCCTATATGTTGATGGACCAAAAAGGTTGATGTCGGCAACCCCAACCGGCTCCATCAAACCCAGCCTCCAAGGGTACTCAATGAGGGGGCATATTATGACTCACTCAGCGACTGGGAATCATGGGAGGGGAGAGGATAAAACCCCCCGACCTATCTGTTATAGACAAAGTTACCCCCATGCCTTACTAACTGAGCTACACATTGGCATGGATCAACATCAAGTTGATAAAACTAAAAATTTGTTATCATCAAAGTTCTCAATGAAGGATATGGGGGAGGTAGGTGTAATCGTTGGAATAAGTATTAAATGGATAAACAAGAGAATTGCTATGATGCAATCTTACTATATAAAGAAAATTCTAAAAACATTCAATTATAGTGAGTGTTCACCCGTCAGTACTCCCATGGATCATAGTATCAAGTTGATGCCTAATAAAGGCATGACATTATCATAACTTAAATATTCTCAAGCTATAGGGTCCTTGATGTATGCTATGACTAGCACTCGACCCGATATTGCTCATGTCGTTGGAAAATTGAGTAGATACACTAGTAATCCTAGTGCTCAACATTCGCAAGAAATTCAAAGAGTATTTAACTATTTAAAAGGAACAATTGATTATGGTTTGTGTTACATTGGTTATCCTTTGGTTTTAGAAGGATATTATGATGCAAGTTGGATATCCAATGTAGAAGATCATACTTCTAGGAGTGGTTGGGTATTCTTGCTTGGGGGAGGTGTCATCTCTTGGGCATCCAAAAAGCAAACTTGCATAACGAACTTAACAATGGAATCTGAGTTTGTTGCATTATTTGCAGCCGATAAATAATCGAAATAGCTGAAAGGTTTAATTTATGAAATTTCGTTGTGGAAAAAGCCGGTAGCACCAATATCTATCCTTTGTGATAGTGCAGCCACATTGGCTAAAACGTATAACCAACTTTACAACAACAAGACTAGACTCTTAGGTGTTAGACACAATATGATTAGAGGGTTAATCATGAATGGTGTAATTTCGGTGGAATTCGCAACAAAATTTGGCGGACCACCTTACTAAAAGTTTGGTGCTGGACTTAGTGCACAAGTCGCTAATAGGGATGGGATTAAAGTCTGTATAAATCCTTATTGGTGAGACACCAAATTCCCCTCTAATATGACATTAGAGGCTGAATTCAATAAGGAAAGCTCACACGTTTGGATTGGAACACATATTGTATCATACATCCCAAGGTTACTGTGTTCGGACCTGTAGTTAGCTAGGATGAATTTATTTCTTAATAATTCCTTTGATAAAATGTAAGCATGTACATGCATAAAGAAATTACCTATATGATCGTGAAGTGTAGCCGTAAAAAGCTTAGGACTTGGCTTTTATACGATCAAGAATGGATTGGGACACTCAGCTTAATAATAGTGTCATGTATTTTTGTTTTAGATGGTTATTAAATTTGTGTGTATATTATCTTCAGGAATTCAAATGGGTTGACAGGTTTAATCCTTGGGACACCCCGATTCTCGAATATTTGGAATCTATAATATACTAACATGAAAATTCAATTGTATCGACATATTCATTTATGCAAAAAATTTGGTTTATTCTGTGTTCTTGTCTTAATTATTTCATGGTTATACTAAAATAGGGGAGGATTGTAGGTGATTTAGTGTCACCGTACATTTTAGTTAATGAAAATAATTAGAAATATCAATGAGATCATACTTTAGTTCTAATACAAGTTAGGAGGTGCGAGAGTGCATACTTGTATATGACTAAGTTGATAACGGTTCGACCTAATAGCGGGGTCAAGGGGGTCGCGCCCCCTTGTGGGGTCCTAGGGGTAGATCCCCTGACGGGGGTTCCGCTCCCTTAAACAAAAACGAATTTCAGCATCAGCGTCAGTGTCAGCTCACGTTGATGGTCAGCTCAAGCTGATAAAAGGTCTCGCACAAGGGTTGATCACGAGTTGACACTGATTCTGATGATCAGACTCTAACAGCCGCTGCAACCGCTCTTACTTTTGATGATTCGGTTTTTCTGTATAATTGATCAGAATAACGTTCAAATTGATATACGAAAAACATACAAATTCTTTGAACTTTCAAAAACAGTGAACTCTTTATTGTGTCTGATAACAAGTTTGTTTCTTCAAGAATTATCCTGTATTTGAATTTCGTGAACCCAGGCATAGGGTCGAAATATCAAATTTGGAAAATGACTTACACGATTTTTGAACCAATTCGTGATTCCAGAAACGACCCTACTTCTAAACAATCCCCAACGTGTACGCTACATGTTCATTTAGCATAGAAAATAAGGAATCGTCATTTCCTAGAAAAGAAGAGGATGATGAGAAAAAGACATAATACCGAGTTGACAAAAAAACAAACTAAAAGGTGTGATGAAATCATACCCCGTTCTTATCCCATTTTGAGGTATTTGTACTCAAAATCTTCTTCAACAATGAAGTGGAAAACCTTTTGGAGCTGCGTAGCGTTGGCTGTTTTCTAGCCGGCAAATGAGCTGTCGGAGCAGGGGGTTTGTGAATACTATGATTGGTTCCTCAAACATCTTATATCTGACATTTTACAAGATGTGACAATGTTCACAATGTTACATCATAAGTTTAGGTTATTTGCACGCTTAGTCCTTTTAATTTTTGTATAATTACAATTTCGGTCCTTGAAATTTTAATTATCAATATTTTTAGATTATCTACATTTTCAATCTTTATACTTTTTATTTACAATAATTACAATTTTGATCCCTATTATTTTTAATTTGCGTTAATTATAGTTTTGGCCCTACAAGTTTTAGTTTAGAATAATTATATTTTTTGTCCCAATATTTTTTAATCTGTTTTAATTATAGCTTTTGTCTCCTTAAAATAATTACAATTTTGACCATTGTAATTTTTAACATTAATTACAGTTTTAAGTGATTAGAGTTCATATATGTATTTCCGTACGCGCATTTAATGCGCTTTTACACGCATTAATTCCTGATACTAAAAACAAGCTGAAATTCCTTATTGCTTGTCTGTCAAAATCTACAAATAAGTCCCAATAATCCATGGATCATATGTTGTTTTACGAGTTAAAAAATAAAAAGGAGGCAAAAAACAAATAATTAGATGATAACTAATGAAAAATAAAAAACCACTTCAAGCAATTTTATAATCTGATCATTTAAACATTCTAATTGATTTGTAAATATAAGCTCTATTATTTGTTCAAAATTTTATGTCATGGAGGTGCCTACAAGCGAGGGTCAATATGGAGGCACTCATCCTGGCCCGCCATTGGACCGGTAACCGTCCATCATCATGGTGTTGGAAACATCTTTGTCATAAGTAACCTTTGACTTTTTTTAAAGATATAATTTATAAAAGTCAGATCTTCAAATCACCGCCTCTATCTGTTGAGTTCGATAGCCATTGTCGTTTCGTGTTTAACCAATCTGGCTATGTCACAATTTTATTTCCAATTCTCGACCTTATCATGATCCTTTGACTCTAACGTTGGCTCCCTTATCGTCGGCCCTCGTTTCTTTTTAAAAAAAATTTGAGCAATGAATCGGTGAAACATTGGAATTCAAATGCTTTAGACTTATTCACAGTTTAACACAGCAGTTTAGAGACTCATTCACCGCTTAGAAACTTACAAGTCTCATTAAGACATTTCATCAATCGCATTGTGTGCATTTTATTTCAAAACTTTATTGTCTAAACACCATCATCGAATACCAGATCACAGAGAAATAGAACAAGGTGGGGAGGAAGAGAAGGCCAGTTGGCGGTGTTTCATAGGAGTAATGATGAAGGTGAGGTCGATGTCGGAGATGAAGCGGAAATCATAGATCTGGAATAGTAGAAGGCTGACGTCGGCGATGGTGGCAGCGGTTCGACGATGATAGCGGTAGGTGGCAGCGATGGTTACCGATATGGAGGTGTATAAGGCCGATCAAATGAGCACAGTGGTGGTTTTGGCGGCGACGTCAAGTGCCAGAGACGGAAGCGACCGACGGTGGTGGTGATGGGTTAGGGTTAGGGTTTGTGTGGTCTTGAAGATTGGTGAGAGAATTTGAGAGTTTGAGAGATTAGATTTTACGATTAGTGGTTGATGATTTAAGGATTGTAATATTAATGTTGGGATTAACAAAGACACCCTTAATAAAAATGGTTTTAAATGGTTCTTAACCTTTAGGAGTTTTCATTTTAATTTATAGAGTAAATTCCCTCCTGCAAGTGCTAAAAGACGCATTTAGTCCCTATTTTCAAAAATTAACACGGATCATCCCTCATTAGTTTCAAATGTGCACGCCGGGTCCCTACCAAACGTAAAAAGTCCATTTTACCTTAGTAATTTCTTTTTTGATTTTATTTGTATTGTTTTTTATTTTTGAATTAATTTTTTTTTCAAAAAGCCCATATACCCCAACCCCACATTTTCTAAACCACACTATCCCTCTTCTTCTTTTTTACTAAAACCTAAATATCTCTCTTCATCACCGTTTGTTTGTCTCTCACATTTTTCTTCTTTTTCAGTTATAGGTTTTGGTGACTCCTCATCCTTCATTTTCGGCGACCACCTCTCTGCCGCCACCTTCTTTCAACCTCCTCTTTCTCTGTTACACCCTCTCCCAATCCAATTTGAATAAAGGAAATCGTGAAGGAAATCGAAGAAGCATCAAGGACATAGGGGTTCTTTTAAGTGATCAAGCATGAGCTCTTGTGGTAAACATCATAGATCTTCTACACATAAGAAATCATCGTATGAGGGGTGACAGTGTCGAACTTAGGTGCAACAAGGGGTGGTAGACGTTGGATGCAACAAAAGGGTGGCCAACACCAGCCGTGACGGAGATGGAATTTCAAGGAAGAACATTTGACAACGATCCTTGAAAAATGTTTTTAAGGGGTTGCCAGTGTGGTTCTGGTTTAAACAATAACGATCCTGACAACAATATGTTTCTTGGTATCTTCACCTTGGGCACCTGTTGTAGGGATTTGGCGACGGGGTTCTCTCAAACCATGCATCACCGATGGTGGATCTGAACAACCATGCCCCAATTGTTGTTAAATTATTGGATGAAGCCACTGTAGATTCGTGATTATAATAATCGATTGTTCCAGAACTTGATTGTAGGTATCTATCTATATATCGAGCGATTCATTTGTGATTCATATGGGTTGAAATGAAAAAAGGGATTGCTCTAAAGAGAGAATACAAAAAAGTTTGTAGATAGATAAGGGGAGGGGGAGAGGGGGCGAGTGAGAGAAATAGAGAAAATATGATACATGGGGTGGGGATACGTAGGATTTTTGAAAAATTTCATTTTTTAATTAAAAAAATAAACAATACAAAGAAAATAAAAAAAATACTAAGGGCAAAATGGTCTTTTTATGTTCGGTAGGGACCATGCGCGCAAGTTTTAAAATAACGAGGGACGGTTCGGGTTAATTTTTGAAAATAGGGACTAAACACGTCTTTTAGCACTTGCACAAGGAATGATTCGCATAATATACTCTAATATATATATATATATATATATATATATATATATATATATATATATATATATATATATATATATATATATATATATATATATATATATATATATATATATATATATATATATATATATATATATATATATATATATATATATATATATATATATATATATATATATATATAGGGTTGGGTTCAATAGAGAACCAATTTAAAACAAGGAACCAAGGAACCAATCGTGTGGTCGGAATGCAAAAGATCGACGGCTAGAAAAAAGGATGTATATTTACTAGTTAGACACAAATGTAGAGGATTATAGCAAAAAACCCACTTCGTTTTTTATGTTTTTTTAATTTTTAAGCTTATTCTTTTTTCGAAAAAAAACTAAAAATACCAAAATTCATAATTTTTCATAATCTATAAATAGACATCCATATTGATATAAATTTTTTTTTGTTTTTTTTATACTTCAAGTTCGTCCAGATTCACCATGCGAATCTGCATTGAACTGTATTGTTTTAGATATATTCATTCACATATAAATGACAATTCTATTCGGTATATTCAATAATTTTTTGTTGGTTATATGCTCATCGTTATAACAAGTTGGTAATATTACTATAAATAGTAGGGTCCTTTTGGGTTACATGCAAGAGACGATTTAGCTAAAAGAGATCGAAAATAAACTTGAGAGGTTAAGTTTATTAATATACCAAAGTAAAGGTATATTAATTAGAAACTTAATAAGGATAAAGGACCAAAGTGAAATATCCACAAGGGAGGGGATAAGGATGAGGAGCACTATAAATACAACCCTAGATCTGAGTTGTAGGGGCTGCCAAAACCCTAATTTTCGTCACCCTCATCCCACCCCTCGGTATACGGCCGATTTCTTTCAAAACCCTAAGTATTACGTGCTAAAACTTCAAGCAAAGGTATATACTACATCAACGGGTGCTGGATCGTTGTCTTGGGTGCGATTACATTAGAGGAGTTCTACTTTGGGCTCTCGTCATCCTAACAAGATCAGATTTGAGATCTAAAAGGTATTTCTTGAACCCTCTTGATTTTACAGTTACAAAAGTGTGCATGATTCTGTGATCCTGGTTGAATACGATTTTGATTTCTGTTTCCGCTGCGTTGTTTTTATGCTATCGTATTCCAACAGTGGTATCAGAGCCACTTTATCATGATTTTGTACTGTTTTGATTCGATTAAAATTGTTAAAAAATCGTTTTTTTTTCTGATTTATCGAATCTGATCGACGTCCGCGCTGCGGTACTTGAAATATCGCGTCGCGGGTTTTTCTAAAGTTACGATCATTAGGGTTTTGCCGCGTCGCGTTTCCTAGTGTTCCGCGCCGCGTCATTCTTTTCATGATCGGTTTCTTTTGATTACCGCGTCGCGTTTTCTCGTGATCCGTATCGCGACGGTCGTGACGTTTTATTTTCTGAAATCAGATTTCTTGTTATAAAATGGTGATTTTAGTATTGTATGATTGTTTAGATTAATGATTGACATAGAATGCTTGCATGCTCAATAGGATTAATAGCTAAACACAAAGTTTAAAATGCTTCAAAATTTAATGGATGATTGTTTAAATTAATTATTAACACTGCATCCTTGCGTGTTTAATAGAATTAATAGTTAAACATAATTTTCAAAGAATACTTCAAATTTTAAATGATATATATATATATATATATATATATATATATATATATATATATATATATATATATATATATATATATATATATATATATATATATATATATATATATATATATATATATATATATTATAATTGTATCTATATGTATAACTTAAAATAAAAACATTGGTCAGACCGTGACTAGGCTCACCTACTCTAAATGTGTAGAAGGTTTAAGGAGGTCTTTTTGATTCCTAATGAGGTCGGTTTTTAAACAGCATTCACTGCTTACCACCCTCACCGCCTGTCGCATTTTATTGAGTGGAGTTACCGAAAGGGTTTGATAGGACAGTGTTTCAAGATAAAAGTATTACTGAAAATACACAAGTAAGAAAAATTTGTTAAAAGTTAATAGAATTTTTCAAAAGTCAAATTGGCAATTTCAAACCGGTTTTAAATGTTTAAATTGACCATTTTCTGCCAATTAAAAGGTTAAAGTGTTTTAACAAGAATGATATATGCAAAACTAGATTGTTAAAAGTTGTTGACATGTTTTAAAAATCATTGGCAATTGTAAGACGGATTTTAAAAGTTTAGAAGACCTTTTTTGCCAAAAAGAAAGTTAAAATGTTTTAACTTAACGAAACGAAATCTCGTTTTATGAAAATGTGAATCTCATGCTACCCACAAAGAACCACACATTTAACCGGGCCCTTCCGGCGTGGAAAGTGCTATAGCCAACGCGTCGGATTGGACTCGACCAAAATGATGTGATACTCGCGATAACTCATGAATCATGGGCCGGGTGTCACGTGGGTCTTCGTGGTCGATTTACCATCCAAACTTGTGATCCGCGGCATACCCGTCACAAGAGAGAGGATGAGCATGATGGGATTAAACATGCCATTGATCAGATTCAATGAATCCCAAAAGATCTAGAAGCTTCATAGATATTGAAGTTGGCAAAAGAGTATTGCCTACCTAAATAACTTCTGGGGGTGACTACGACATACCTCTTCACCACCAAAAGCGAAATATGGATTCTAGCCTTAAGTAAAATAATTTTATGGGTAATTAATTTATTAAGGGATAATCAAACTAAACAAAACTCTATTTTAAATGTCAACTAAAGAAAGTTTGAAAGTTACAAGTTTTTTTTACTGCGTGGCTTCCTCGATCAAAGTAAGTTCAACGGCATAGATTATGTGTGTTGGTTCCAGAACTTGAGAAGAGTACTCAATGTCGAGGGAAATTTTATATGATTAAGGAACAAGTTCCTATGGATTATCCAGCCAGATCCACTAGTGCTGAAATAGACGGTCAATCATCTTAAACGTCTAAATGATTCGAATAAGGTTGCTCGTTTCATGTTAGACACTATGATTCCCGAGCTTCAAAGAAGATTGTGGGGTCTTGGTGCTTTGACATGATTAACCGGCTTAAGGACATAATCCAAAAGCAGGTTAAATGGGAACGATTCGAAGTCATGAAAGCATTATTTGGATGTAGGCTGTTACTAGGATGGAGAGTCAATACCCATATGTTTAGCATAAGAGGGTACGTTGACCAAATGTAGAGGTTGGGATTTCCAACAAGTCAGGAGTTAGTCACGGACATTGTCCTTAACTCGCTGACTAGTTCTTATGATTAGTTCATTCTGGACTTCATTATATAGAACTTAAAAGGACCCTTCGAGAGATTATATAGCATGTTGAGGAAAGTAGAACTTTACATGGCTAGGGAATCCAACACCACAGTTCCTAAAGGAGGTGTCAAAAGGAAAAGGACAAACCCTACCAAGGGAATGATTTTCCTAAAGAAACCTCAATACTGAAATCCTGAGGAAGATTTTTGTTTCCACTGAAAGGATGTGGGACATGGAAGGCATAAATGCTCAAGATATCTGATGCAATAGAAGTAGTTGCAAGCCAAATAGTATGGCACTTCAGGTATATTTGTAATTTCATAAGTGCTTTGCTTATGACCAGTATTGCCATTTTAATGGGCAGAGACTGGAATAAAGCAGAGGTACAAACCATGGAGAGCTGGATCGAATCATGGACTACAAGCAGCTTGCTTTCATCCATAGGATTAGGAACCAACTTCTCTATAGTGTTTTAGTTTATGGTTTTGCAATTTGAAGATTGTTGATGTGAACATTGTTTCATCAGATGGTTTTGACTTGGTTTAAATAAAGGTTGTTTTAAATAAAAGTTATTTTAAAAGTTATTTTGGAACAAAGTTATGGTCATTACATCTATGAGAACTGGTTCACAACAATAGTTCGAAAAGATTGATTCATGAGAATCCAAATGTTTGGATTAATGGTATGAGTGGAATTGTCTGGTTTAGTAAACTTGAAAGAAGCTACCAGAACTCCAGATGGATAGGATTCTGGAGATCATTTGACTGAAAGTCTTATGATAACTGTTATTCTTGTCTACATAGAGAGATAACTATGCACTGCTCACAAGTTATTGTGGGCAAAGGCTGAGAATCTGTTGGACCTTGTACATCTAATGTATTTGGACCGTTCAGTTTTCCACTAAACCATCTAAAATACTCTATTGAGTTTGAAACCTATATGGTGATCAGTACTTCAAGAACAGAGTATTGAATCAAATGAGCAAAGGATAAGAATTCTAAATCCAAGTGCGGATAAAGAGTTTCTTAGTTAAAGATTATACAATCATCTAATGGACTGTGAAAATTGTTTCAACAGTCAAATCCACTTAGAATGCTACGAGCATCGTATGGTGTGTCTGAGTTATAATCGAACATAAAGGTTCGACTTATGATGGATTGTATTATGCTTCCAATCTATGTCTGAGGTTAAACCTTAGAGACAATAGAGTCCTAACCCTTGCACCAACACAAAAGGTTCTATAAACACTGTCTAAGAAATATGGAGTGCAGATGTTTCTTCACTAGCATATTTAGAAATTTGGGGTCTTGAGACTTACGGTTTACCGTGTAGCTCAGAGGACTCCGATTAACAGAAGTGTTATTTCATTAGAGTACTTGGATATAATAAGCATTTTGACAACAGTATGATGTTGTATAAATGGCAGTCTTCTATGATAGGAAGCTGGTATTCAAAAAATCAGTGGGAGCCTGACTGATCTTGATGAGACTCAAAGGATCAAAGAGCCTGATGTTGGCACTAGAACTCAACCAGAGATAGTAAAACCTGTTGAGACTCAGTAAGAGTTTGCTGAGGAATCTGACATAACTCCATCTCCTGTTCGAGAAACTGATAAAGGACGTCATACACCTGGTTTTCATGAATTACATGTTGACGAAGGTGATGAATGTCTGGTGGATCATTGTGACCCTACCAATTATCGGAAGTCGTGGCAGGCCCCTTGGGTTGCCTTAAGGAAAGAGATAATGGAGAGCGAGATGAAATCCATGTATGATAACCAAGTTTGGAACTTTGTTGATCAAACATCTGGCCTTAAAACAGTTGGGTGTAAATGGGTCTTCAAGAAGAAGACAGACGTGGATGGAAAGGTACACACATACAAAGCCAGATTGGTGGCAAAGGGTTATACTCAAACCCAAGGGATTGATTATGAGGAAACTTTTTCACCAGTGGTGATGATTAAATCTATTAGGATATTGTTTGTCATCACAGCATTTTATGACTACGAAATATGGCAAATGGATGTAAAAACCGCTTTCCTTAACGGAAAACTTTCAGAGGATGTGTATATGACACAACTAGAGGGTTTTGTACAGTCCAAATATCCTAATAGAGTGTGTAAACTTGTGAAGTCGATTTATGGACTCAAACAAGCATCTCGTAGCTGGAATCTCTGCTTCGATGAGAAAATCAAAGAGTTTGGATTTTCGAGAAGTAAAGATGAGTCATGTATACATGTCAGAGCTAGTGGGAGCATTTAAGTCTACCCTATGTCGTACACAGATAACAAAGTTCTCATGTAAATGTCCCTATCTCGAGAAATATGAAATAAATGAGAATTGCTATGCTATAAATGACACAGGAGAGACTTAATGCGCATGAAGCATTTTGATCTATGGAGATAGAATTAAGTGCTTCATAGGGATTTTGGAAACAAAAGTGAACTATGTAAATGTCAGTGCTAGTGGGAGCACTGAAGTCCAACCTATGTTGTATGCAGATAGCAAAGTTCTCTTGTAAACGTCCCTATATCGAGAAATCATAAATAAATGAGAATTGTTGTGCTACAAATGACATAGGAGTTACCTATAGTGTAACACCCGGCTTTTAAAACAAAAACACCCCTGAAAATTTTTCATTTTTAACAAAGGTTTCAGTACTTAAAACCATAAACAAAGGGGTATATTTTAATAAAAACGGGTACAAGCGTATCAAGGAGAGTATAAATACCAAATCTCCTTTAAAGCCGGGCTGCTACTGACAGCATCTACAAGTCCACTTCTTGAGTCACGGACTTTATCCTTACCCTTACCAGGGTTATGCTAACCTGCAGGGACATTTAACAAACGGTATGAGCTACAAAGCTCAGTGAGTAATTGTATCTGCAAATAACAAGTATCAAATATATTCGTATATCTGTGTGGATATCGAATCTAAACCCATAGCCTTACTGGCTGACCATATATCTCTTAGGATTTCACATCCTAATTTCGTAGCCTTACAGGCTACTTCATTACAACCTGCAATTATCAAATCACATCAGTTATTTGCACAGATAATCATATCTATCGTTTCTGTCCCATATTTCTTAGTCACAATGGACTACATCGTATTTCATGGCTATTCAAGCCGCACCCTGTGTCATAGCTATATAAGCTGCACCAAAACAATCTCAATATATAAATCATAGCCCGCAGGACGCACCAGCTGGGTTCAATAACCCGATATCATAGCCAAAAGGCCGCACCATGTACCTGTAATAATATCATAGCCGTATAGGCCGCACCGGTTGGATATAACATCCAATATCATAGCCATAAGTGGCCGCACCATCTATTAACAGCTTGTATCAGAATCAAATATGGCTCACGGGTTAGCCCGCTGTTGCCTTGGCTCACGGGTTAGCCCGCTGTTGCCTAGACTCACGGGTTAGCCCGCTGTTGTCTATATAATCTAATTCATCAGAATAAACTGTGGCTCACGGGTTAGCCCGCTGTTGCCTAGACTCACGGGTTAGCCCGCTGTTGTCTATATAACAGTTTACATAGATATATTGACTCACAGTTCCGTTCTTGTCTATTATAGACTCACAGCTTATCTGGTCTTGTCATTTTATTGACTCACAGTTCCGTTTTTATCTATTATAAACTCACGGCTTATCTGGTCTTGTCATTCATAGTGTATATATATATATGTATTGACTCACAGCTCCGTTCTTGTCATCGTAATGACTCACGGCTTATCTGGTCTTGTCTTTTACATATATTTTAACACTTGTCGTTTTCGTCCCTCGAAGCTGTTTCAACCTGTAACAATTCAATCATCATATATCATATATGATATCAGTGAGATTACTCACCTGGATACTTGCTGCAATTGTATCCCGTTAGCCTTTGTCTTCTTTCTCATGTTTATCAATACACTTGTCCGGTACCTATTCATTTATGTATATACCAAATGATCATAGGTTAACCACCATTTCAGTTGACTCTACTACACAAGAGTCCAATGTAATACAACTACAAATCATATTTAGATGATAAACATTCCTTTATCATCTTTCTAGAACTTTTATACTTCTCCGGTATACATGTATTGTTCTACAGTACCCATGGAGAGTCGTATTCTCAATTTTATATTTTTCCAAGACTTTTCAAACCATCATGGACTTGTAGTTAAAGTTTGAAGTCGATCGGACATGCCTAGCATCAAATTCAAACTTCAAAAGCCCCTGATCAAGTGCACGACTCGTGCAAATTTTGCCCTATAAAGAGCACGACTCGTGCATGGACTTTTAGCAACATACTTTCACTCTGCAGGGGGAGCACGACCCGTGCCAAAAGAGCACGACCCGTGCTCTTGCTGCAGACCCCCAGTTTAGTCCGATTTTTGCACTTTAGCTTCCTGTTTTCATGTATTAAGTTCTTATTCCATTTCTTAATCAATTGGGTATCATTATATGGCAAAACCCTTTCATTTACATGAGTTTTGGACCATTGGAATCAATGATTCCAGCCATTTTCAAACTATTCACGTTTTTTACATTTTTGCACAAAACTGAAATTGTTTGAAATTAACTACTACTACTGATTCTTTTCATCAAATATAACATATGGGACTCATTCAAACCCATTTATATAAACTAAATCATCCAAATGCATGAATTAGGGTTCTTGAGCCAAAAACCCCAAAATTCACCAAATCATCAAATTCTATTGTTTCAATTGCATGTTCTTATCATATGAACATGTATCAAGCTTAGAAATCATATAAACATCATGGAATAAACTGAAATTACAGATTTCAGTTCATCCCACATGAATCCACCAAGAACACATTCAAGGATTTGATTAAAAAGTCAATTTACTAACCTTGTTTGCTTCAAATCTTTAATTCCAAGATATAATTCCGATTTCTTGCTTCATTTCTTGTAAATTTCCAGAATTCATATGCAAGAAATCATCCCCGATCCTCCTCAAACGTTCAGCCACAATAGGAGAGTCAACTCTCCTATTTATACCTCAAATTTTTACAAAATTAGTCCCTAAGTTCATTTTCTTGGACTTTTGCCACAACAATCAAGTTTTATTACAATAAAACTTTCATTCTTTATACATTTGCCACAACAACAATATTTTTCATATTTGGTCCTTCACATGGTCAAATGACCAAATTACCCTTTTATGGTAAAATGACCAAAAATCAGTTTTTATAACATTTTAAGTCCAAAACTCAAAATATTATTTCACACTAAATTCTTTTCTGTCCAAAAGACCAATTTACCCTTCCAAGGTAAAATGACATTTTTACCCTTTTTATTATTATTACATAAAAACAGTGTCTTGGCGTTACAAATTCTCCCCTCCTTCAAAAGATTTCGTCCCCGAAATCATACAAGGAGTTGAGGTTATGTCTCCCTCATTTTGCTTTCGGTCTTCCACGTCATGTCGGAATCTCTATGGTATTGCTTAAGCACTTAACCATACTAGTCTTCTGATCTTGTGATTAAATCACAATTCGCATATCATTCCTCCGGTTGACCCGGGTACCTTATCTACTTATTTATCTTCATCTCGTCATAAGGGATTTGTTGGAAATTATTACTACATAATTTCTTTCTTGTCGTCTCAAACAAATTTTTAACCTTTCCAAAGGATTACTTTCAAGGCTACTATATTCCTTTACTTGGAATTTCAAAGGTTTATATTCGGTAATCCACATACCACTTTACAATTTCTTAACCATTCTTCAAATTCGTTCGTACTCATCAACTCTTTTCTTCAGTTTGTGCAAGCATCTAGGATCTAGCCAACGGCTTTATCACATCTTCAATCCAATAAATCGGAGGATAACATGGTATTCCATACCATTCTTCATGTGAATCATCAAACTATTAGCATGCAGGCTGCTATTTCTTGAAATTTCTATCCAAGATAGACAATCTTCTCATCTTCTACTAGGGTCTGCTGTGCACTTTTCAAGTACATCTTCTAAAGTCTAAATCATCAGATCATTTTGTTCATCAATATACGGTACTTGCAAAGACTTTATTGCAAAGTCTATCACAATGTTGTCCCATTTTCTTCTCTGGGCCAACCACGGTTAAATTTCTTCGCACGATTCTAACGGTTTGACTTTACTTTGCGTACAAGTCAAATACTTTTCATGTGTCTTTCAATATCTTTCTTCAGTTCCGGCCACCAACACATAGGTTTTATCGATCTATCCAGTCTGGTATTGCTCCGGTATACGACATATCTAGTACAAAATGCATCTTTTCAAGATGATTTTCATGTTTCACTTTGCTTTGGAATTCACATTCACAACCACCACTGGTTTTGAATCATTGTGATTTCCAACTAGCTTCATCTAGTCTTCAATCATTCATTCATTTTTCTTGTTTTCAGATTTGCACACTTCTTTCTGTGCTACTCGAATCAACTCAGGTAATGAATTTGCCACACTCATACATGTGGATGTAACCTTCAAAAGTTACTCTTTTCAATTCAAGGCATTTATAGCCACATCTGTCCTTTTTCGAGATGGTACAAGATTTCATACCCGAAATCTCTACGTAACCCATCTATCTTTTTTTTATGTCATATCTAGCTTCTTTTTGATCAATTAAGTATTTCAAACTCTTATGATCCATACAAACAGTAAGCTTTACACCATACAAATAGTGTCTCCAAAGCTTCAATACCAAAATCATAGTTGTTACTGCAACATCATGCATCTACAGTCAAATCTGGATGCATTTCTATAATTCAATTTATCTTCTCCGCTTAGCACCAACGCTAACGTCAGAGGTTCATACCAGGTTTATTCCAAACCTTTACAAGATGCCTGTGGTCTTTCTACCCACTCAAACTTTATACTTTTATTAGTCAACCTTAGTCAACTGAACAACAATCAAGGAGCAGCTTTCCACAACTCTCCTATAATAACCCGCCAATCCAAGGAAACTACTAATTTCAGTCAAATTCCAAGGCGGTTTCTGTTTAATCACGACATCATTTCCACTGAATCTGCTTTATCATCTCTGGCATTATTTACATGCCCAAAGAATATAAAGCTTCTTTTAGCCAAATTTTCATACTTGGAGAATTTTACAAATCACTTAACTTAGTGAATTAACTCCAATGTCTGGTACAAATGTACCTCATTTTCAATCTGGTTCCGAGAATATCAGATTCTCAATAGTCAATGCACATATGCATCAATTTGTCTTTATTCTTTTCAAACAAGATAGGGCTCTATACAATGACACATACGGCCATAAGAGATCCCAATTCAAGAATTTCTTCTATTTATTTTCCAACTCTGCCATCTCTACAGATGCAAATCAATACAGAGCCCGTATACCAAAAACGGCTCCCAAAATCAGTTTAATCATAAACTCTTCTCGCCAATCTGGCAGAAATCTTGGAAGTTCTTATCAAAAGAAACATCCGAAAATTTATTTAAATTAGTACACTACTATCACTACTTTATTTAACTTGGCCAATACCATGTATGCCAATTACAACATCATTCTTTTACTAACTCTTTTCCGAGTTTAAGCAAAGAAAATAACCGGTATTCTCAACAACGGTCATTTACCATGGATTTCCATCCGTTTCATTTCTGTTTTAAGAACTATACTGTTCTTATTTCTACAATTCATGTTAGCATAATTCATTGCTAACCAATTCATATGCTCAATTACTTCAAATTCACTGGTAGTCATCGGTTTCAGATTTATAGGGAAAAATGGTCCCGTAAATCCTAAGCAAATTACCTTCCAGGTGTTCAATATCTTGAACATATTTGCTAACTGCTATAGCTACTTTCAACATTTCATCCATAATCGTTGATGAAATATTCTGACATGACATCAAAGTCACCGATCCAAAGCATAGCTCCATGGATCAAATATAACATACACGAGTTATATTCAGAACAATTATATCGGAGATCATATCAGTCTCCTCAGGAGCTTCTTCCACAATCTGCTGGAATGCTCAAGGTACCGCTGGTTCTTTTTAACCATTCATTTCTTCTTTCCTTCCTGGGTTCATCACCCGTTACTCCACATTTAGCATGTGAGTATTTCATAAGGAAGTGATCTATAGTTCCACGCTGGAACCACTTCTGTCCCATACAACAAACTCGAGCGATATGCTCCCATTTTCTGTAATTTCATCTTGTCAACGGTAGAGTCTCAACTCTAAAATGTTCTAAGTGCTTTTCCTGCACTTCTTACATCACGTCATCTTTTCGTTTTGGTCTCTTCCCTTCAAGGCTAGACCAGAATCGTTTTAACTTCTTCTGAGAAGTCCACCAATATTTTCTGCTTTTCTTGTAGTCTCAAATACTGTTCTTTCACCTTGAATATCAACCAAGGTGAGCAACCGATTTCTTTATCTGACCACATCAGCTAATATTGCTCATCATGTGGATTTCTGCTATTCGTCCCCTTTTTGCTCCTCATATAACGGAGTCTTGCGAAAAGGGCTAGTCCATTTCCTAGAGCTTCACGCCCTAAATGTCTTCCAAAAAGATTCACAGTTCATACTTCTTATACGTCAGAAGTCAGCAACAGTTAGGTTATATATGTATAATAACAACTATATACACCTAACTATGCATCATGTCTACTATCTCAAGGTTTAAGTCCAGGAATCTACTCTATAGACACCTAGTTCACTTAAACCACGGCTCTGATACCAACTTGTAACACCCGGCTTTTAAAACAAAAACACCCCTGAAAATTTTTCATTTTTAACAAAGGTTTCAGTACTTAAAACCATAAACAAAGGGGTATATTTTAATAAAAACGGGTACAAGCGTATCAAGGAGAGTATAAATACCAAATCTCCTTTAAAGCCGGGCTGCTACTGACAGCATCTACAAGTCCACTTCTTGAGTCACGGACTTTATCCTTACCCTTACCAGGGTTATGCTAACCTGCAGGGACATTTAACAAACGGTATGAGCTACAAAGCTCAGTGAGTAATTATATCTGCAAATAACAAGTATCAAATATATTCGTATATCTGTCTGGATATCGAATCTAAACCCATAGCCTTACTGGCTGACCATATATCTCTTAGGATTTCACATCCTAATTTCGTAGCCTTACAGGCTACTTCATTACAACCTGCAATTATCAAATCACATCAGTTATTTGCACAGATAATCATATCTATCGTTTCTGTCCCATATTTCTTAGTCACAATGGACTACATCGTATTTCATGGCTATTCAAGCCGCACCCTGTGTCATAGCTATATAAGCTGCACCAAAACAATCTCAATATATAAATCATAGCCCGCAGGACGCACCAGCTGGGTTCAATAACCCGATATCATAGCCAAAAGGCCGCACCATGTACCTGTAATAATATCATAGCCGTATAGGCCGCACCGGTTGGATATAGCATCCAATATCATAGCCATAAGTGGCCGCACCATCTATTAACAGCTTGTATCAGAATCAAATATGGCTCACGGGTTAGCCCGCTGTTGCCTTGGCTCACGGGTTAGCCCGCTGTTGCCTAGACTCACGGGTTAGCCCGCTGTTGTCTATATAATCTAACTCATCAGAATAAACTGTGGCTCACGGGTTAGCCCGCTGTTGCCTAGACTCACGGGTTAGCCCGCTGTTGTCTATATAACAGTTTACATAGATATATTGACTCACAGTTCCGTTCTTGTCTATTATAGACTCACAGCTTATCTGGTCTTGTCATTTTATTGACTCACAGTTCCGTTCTTATCTATTATAAACTCACGGCTTATCTGGTCTTGTCATTCATAGTGTATATATATATATGTATTGACTCACAGCTCCGTTCTTGTCATCGTAATGACTCACGGCTTATCTGGTCTTGTCTTTTACATATATTTTAACACTTGTCGTTTTCGTCCCTCGAAGCTGTTTCAACCTGTAACAATTCAATCATCATATATCATACATGATATCAGTGAGATTACTCACCTGGATACTTGCTGCAATTGTATCCCGTTAGCCTTTGTCTTCTTTCTCATGTTTATCAATACACTTGTCCGGTACCTATTCATTTATGTATATACCAAATGATCATAGGTTAACCACCATTTCAGTTGACTCTACTACACAAGAGTCCAATGTAATACAACTACAAATCATATTTAGATGATAAACATTCCTTTATCATCTTTCTAGAACTTTTATACTTCTCCGGTATACATGTATTGTTCTACAGTACCCATGGAGAGTCGTATTCTCAATTTTATATTTTTCCAAGACTTTTCAAACCATCATGGACTTGTAGTTAAAGTTTGAAGTCGATCGGACATGCCTAGCATCAAATTCAAACTTCAAAAGCCCCTGATCAAGTGCACGACTCGTGCAAATTTTGCCCTATAAAGAGCACGACTCGTGCATGGACTTTTAGCAACATACTTTCACTCTGCAGGGGGAGCACGACCCGTGCCAAAAGAGCACGACCCGTGCTCTTGCTGCAGACCCCCAGTTTAGTCCGATTTTTGCACTTTAGCTTCCTGTTTTCATGTATTAAGTTCTTATTCCATTTCTTAATCAATTGGGTATCATTATATGGCAAAACCCTTTCATTTACATGAGTTTTGGACCATTGGAATCAATGATTCCAGCCATTTTCAAACTATTCACGTTTTTTACATTTTTGCACAAAACTGAAATTGTTTGAAATTAACTACTACTACTGATTCTTTTCATCAAATATAACATATGGGACTCATTCAAACCCATTTATATAAACTAAATCATCCAAATGCATGAATTAGGGTTCTTGAGCCAAAAACCCCAAAATTCACCAAATCATCAAATTCTATTGTTTCAATTGCATGTTCTTATCATATGAACATGTATCAAGCTTAGAAATCATATAAACATCATGGAATAAACTGAAATTACAGATTTCAGTTCATCCCACATGAATCCACCAAGAACACATTCAAGGATTTGATTAAAAAGTCAATTTACTAACCTTGTTTGCTTCAAATCTTTAATTCCAAGATATAATTCCGATTTCTTGCTTCATTTCTTGTAAATTTCCAGAATTCATATGCAAGAAATCATCCCCGATCCTCCTCAAACGTTCAGCCACAATAGGAGAGTCAACTCTCCTATTTATACCTCAAATTTTTACAAAATTAGTCCCTAAGTTCATTTTCTTGGACTTTTGCCACAACAATCAAGTTTTATTACAATAAAACTTTCATTCTTTATACATTTGCCACAACAACAATATTTTTCATATTTGGTCCTTCACATGGTCAAATGACCAAATTACCCTTTTGTGGTAAAATGACCAAAAATCAGTTTTTATAACATTTTAAGTCCAAAACTCAAAATATTATTTCACACTAAATTCTTTTCTGTCCAAAAGACCAATTTACCCTTCCAAGGTAAAATGACCTTTTTACCCTTTTTATTATTATTACATAAAAACAGTGTCTTGGCGTTACAAATAGCATATGAAGCATCATGATCTATGGAGATAGACCTAAGTGCTTCATAAGGATAAGCTAGAGTACATGAGCAGTCGGATCTAGAGATACAAGACTCCTATAAGGGATTCAAGTTTTTGTATCAGGGTTTAGGACTGAGTGAAACTCAGAGTCCTAGTTCCATTAAGATCCTGGATGAAATGAGTTGAGTCCCGTATGCACTCACATATGGATCAATCGCATAACGTACGAGACCTAATGTATCATATGCCTTGAGCATGATGATTTGACATTAGGCTAATCTTGGCAAAAGTCAAATGGATGGAAGTCACGAAGTATCTTAAATGTTTAAGATATTCTTGATCCATTATAGTATGGAAGAACTCAGTGTAAAGAAGCTCACTGATACTAGCTTCCAAAACTAATAGAAACGGTTCTTGTACGCAGACAGGATCCGGGTTCTTACCAAAAGAGACATCTCAGTTAATAGAGCTATATCGGATGAGGCAAGATAGCTGATCTGATCACTAAGTCAATGTCTCGAACTAAGCAAGATCGATCATGCTAAGTCCATATGCATTAGATATGCAAATGAATTGACTTTGAGTGAAGTTAGTATAGTTTGATTTGTATTGGGAACTTAAGCAATGAAAAACTCTATCTGATATGAAGATTATTATGTGGAGAACATAATATATGCATAAAGGCAGTCATTTCATTAGTTTATCATTGTGTTCCGATTTTGCGTGTTTTATTGGCTTCCTGAATAATTTAATTATTATTCAAACTGTCCACAGTCGGTCATACTTTTGGGAGTAAGTATTGATTCAAGACTGACATGAGGAATTGGTAAATTGTCCATAGAGATAGACATAGCATGGAGATGCACTAATTCTCATGTGTACTTAATAGGGATTAAGTATTGGAGTAACCTGCACTTAGATATTACTTCATGGAATCTGTCACGAGTAATTCTAAGATGGTAATATCTTATATTCTTCAAGCGGAGATGCATTGATTCTTTGTCCTGCAGTCTGTTGTGCCTTGGTTTTCTCCAACGTTGTCCGTAACTGGCAGCCATACAGGGAATGTCCAGGTATGACATGATGAGTAGGCGAGATCCGTGTAGTCAAAGTTTATTTGTTCCTGCTGCCCTAACAGGAGAAGCGATATCCATGGGCCCCTCGATGATTTGGTGCTGACAGCAAGTGTACGGCCGTACCGAGACTGAATTGATATAGAATCAATAGTGCAGTTTGTTGTGGTCATCACAAATCTCTATTGGGAAACATAATATTGAATGTCTGAGACTGACATGATTCCATGTCAGACGTTCATAAGGATATCTTTTAGAACAAAGGAATATTTGATCACTTGCCTAAGGGCTGTTTCATTAGATGAACACGGCACTTGTCATGGATGACATACACCTTACTAGGTTAGGGAATATTAGACCATACAGTTGTTATAACAAGTGCAAGTGGGAGACTGTTGGTTATATGCCCATCGTTATAACAAGTTGGTAATATTACTATAAATAGTAGGGTCCTATTGGGTTACACGCAAGAGACGATTTAGCTAAAAGAGATCGAAAATAAACTTGAGGGGTTAAGTTTAATAATATATCAAAGTAAAGGTATATTAATTAGAAACTTAATGGTTAAGTTTATTAATATACCAAAGTAAAGGTATATTAATTAGAAACTTAATAAGGATAAAGGACCAAAGTGAAATATCCACAAGGGAGGGGATAAGGATGAGGAGCACTATAAATACAACACTAGATCTGAGTTGTAGGGGCTGCCAAAACCCTAATTTTCGTCACCCTCCTCCCACCCCTCGGTATACGGCCGATTTCTTTCAAAACCCTAAGTATTACGTGCTAAAACTTCAAGCAAAGGTATATACTACATCAACGGGTGCTGGATCGTTGTCTTGGGTACGATTACATTAGAGGAGTTCTACTTTGGGCTCTCGTCATCCTAACAAGATCAGATTTGAGATCTAAAAGGTATTTCTTGAACCCTCTTGATTTTACAGTTACAAAAGTGTGCATGATTCTGTGATCCTGGTTGAATACGATTTTGATTTCTGTTTCCGCTGCGTTGTTTTTATGCTATCGTATTCCAACATTTTTGACCAACCACATGTGAATTTTTAGGAAATCATTTTGAATTTCAGTTAATTCAATTGTATATGACATCAAAAGGTTGATATAGTAAAAATATAAGTGATTTTTCTAGAATTTACATGTCAATCTAAGAATGTTTTTAAAATTTACATGAGTTGTTACTGAATGATTTACAATTATTGAAAAAATTGAATTCAATAACTGTAACGTCCCATTTTCGGCGTTATCAATTATAATTAACATCAAATATTTAGATGCGTATTTAAAAAAAAGATAATATAGGGATTAAATTTATTGAGAAAGCGATTAAAGATTTTAATCCCGTTTGTTGCGAATAATAAAAATAAAAATAAAAATAGTATTAATAATACTTATAAAAAAATTTAATTATAAGAGTTGGTGGAGGTGATTATGTCAATCTTGGAAACTTAAAATGGATAATTAAACTAGATTGTGCTAAAAGAAATTATAGCCTCAAACTTCAAGGGTTAAAAGTGTCAACCCTTCAAAGTGGTGCATGAATTACGTTTTTTTTTTCATTGTTGAGTGGCGGTAAACATTTTGGCAGCCTAGGATCATTTCTTTGGGGCTTTGTACATGAGAGAGTTCCAGCCCAACTATGTTTTGTGGGTTAAGTAGCCTTAGCCCAACACTTCAAGTCATAAGCTATATCATAGAAGCCCTAACCTTCTTCATTGTAGTTTTCTTATAATCTTGTTTCCTCCTTTGGGAAAGCTGCTGCCGTGAGTTCAAAGGAGAGAAGACAAGTGCTATTGTGAGCTTAAGTGATCTAGAAGAAGGTGAGGGACAAGGTGACCGATTTGTAGCTTGAGTTGTTGAAGGTATCTCGTGATTTCCTTTTCTTTTCTCTTGTTTTTCTTCTAGCCGTGATTTCCATCATCCCCACCATGCCTCCACCATGAGCTTTGTGTGGGTGTATGTATGGTGTTGGTCAAGGTATTCTCCAGATTTTGGATACTCTAATGGTCTTACCTCCAAGCTCCATGATTGAGATCTTGTGTCCTTTATTTCTTATCAAGTTTATGATTACATGTTGGTTTAAGCGTATATGTGTTTTGTGTGATTTGTGGTTCAAATGATTCGTATCCCACCTCTTGCTTTCTGTCATTGGCACGTTGTTGGACTTGTTTCTGACCTTATAGGTCTTAATCCATGTCTTAATGGGTTTAGAAGTTGAAACTCTAGACTCTAATGTCATTTTGGGATTTTCGTATTTCTTCATTTTTTTGGCCTGTTCTTAGAAAATTCATATAAAATTGTGTATTTGGCCATTTTGGGTGAATCATACCTTTCTGGAAAGGTCTAAGTGTCTAGTTGTTACATGCAGAAGGCCTTGGTCTAATTCGTATTCCAAGTTAAGTGAATTATGCAATATTCACTGACTTGTCCAAGTTCTGTCGTATTTGGTCCCCTGTCTTGAGAAATTCATTGTAAAATTTACAAACATCCTTTGAGAGCAAATCCAGTTGCCTTAGTTCACTTTTGGAGTCTATTTTGTCCATACTAAATTTGAGAGTTCAGTTCTTAACCAATTTTGAGCGATTAATATTTCTTTAAGGTGTGGTTCAGTGGGTGGACTGATTGTATCAGTTAACTTTGGAAATTTTTCATTTATTCATGAAAAGTGAAAATGACATGAGGTCAGGCCCTATGACATCCTGCTTGGGTCTAGTTTTCACATGATTTTTATTGGATTTTATTTCCAATCTCTCCTTGGTTTAATATTGCAAATCTTGTCGTGGGTCTAAAAAATCAGCTTTGCTGTCAAGTATTCTTTCGTGGGTTTTGGTCGTGGTTGCGGCTTAGAGTTCGTAGTGGGTGTTATATGCTTATTAAAGATAATTAATAAACCTCAATGATGTAATTAAAAGGTAAAGGGAGGGTATAGTGGGACACGGTACGTGTCGAGTATCGGGAAAATACATGTATACTTATATAATTATAAGTAATAAATGTAAACGTTAATTCGTTCTAAGCAGTCCCATGTGGAATGTAGGTTCGGGAAAGAAGAAGAGTTCTTGAGTATCACGTGCTTGTGTGTGTGACCTACTTTTACGTATCAGGTGAGTACATGTAGTATTTTTACCCATTTTGGGATACATGGCAAGTAAGTAAGCATTTTTTTCAGATTTCATATAATATTGTTATGTGTGAAAATATTTGCAAGAATGATATATTTTCTAGCTTATATGGAAAGTAAATTGCTATACTTGAAAGTATGATTTTGGCAACAGCCTAGATTATGATAAAAGCAGGTTTAAGTCTAAAGCTTGGCATTTAGCCTTTATGTGTACAAGAAATGTTTCAGTTTCCAGAAAGTATTTTTATATATGACTGGTATTATGGCTAGCAATGTTAGTAAGGGAACTATGTTCCACCTACCCGGGTTAGGTAAGGAGTCTACTGGGGAAAACCCCTTCGCGAAGTAGGCTGCCTCAGCATTTCTACTGTGAAGATTGATCCGTTCTTTCTAGCTGTAGAGACTTGGGGTATCACTTATAGTGATTAAAGCCCTAAGTATAAAAATCCAGCAAGTTTATAAAACCAGTCAAAGAAAGTATGACAGAAGCTAGTTTTGAAAGATATAATATGAAATGGTTTTGAAAGATAAAAAGTTATAGTATATTAATACTATAAAGTTTTGGCGAATGTTTATATTATGAAATTTTTATACAAGGTTGAAAAAGAAGTTTAAATGTTTGTGTCTAAAACTCATGTAACTCACGAGACATTTTGTCTTACGTATTCTATGTTTTGCCATGTATTCCAGGTTAAAATGATTTGCTATAAAAGGGATGAAGTTTAGCCGGAGTGGAGCTCGAGTTAGCTCCTAATATGGACTCAAGGTTTAATCCTTTCTTGCTTACTATGGTTAGTTTTGATATAGATTTGTACACCCACTGTATTAAGCATTTAAATTATCGGTTTTTGATAAACCGTATTTTTGTATTTCTGTATTTATACGAAAAATCATAGTATTTAAAAACAGTAGAAATGGGCTGTCACAATAACTATTTACATGTGAATTATCTTCCATACAAATTTAGTATAGTTTATATTTACATTGTGAATTTTAATTGTTTTTTGTTTTATACTTCTTAATTCACATATAAATTGTAATTGTACCTGACATTTTCAACAATTTTTTATCATCCACATGTGAATTTTAAGCAAATTAATTTGTGAAATCTAAATTAATTCAATTGTGTATGATCAAAAGGTTAAAAATACTGTGCATCTAGTTTTATGTATATTAATTCACATATAAATGATCATTGTATCCCATTTTTTCAACAATTTTTTGTTCATTCACGTGTAATTTTAAGTAAATTATTTGTAAATCGTAGTTAATTCAATTGTATATTATCAAAATGTTGAAATTGTAAAGAATATAAATGAATTTACTTAAATTCAATATGAAAATTTAGTGAGATTCACGTCTGAATCTAAAAGTTTATTTAAATTCACATAAGTTGTTATTGAATGATCAATGATTGTTGAAAAAAATAATTTCAATGATCATTCACATGTGAATAATCTTCTATAAAACTTGTTATAGTTCAGATTCACATTGATTAAGTGTTGTGAATCTGAACAAGATTTTTGAATAATTTTTTTTTCTTTTTTGCTATATTGATATGGATGTCTATTGAAAGAGAATAAAAAATTATGAACTTTGATATATTCGATTTTTTATTTCGATAAAAAATAAGTTCTAAATATAAAAAATAAATAAAAAACAAAGTGGGTTTTTTGGAAATATCCGCTACATGCGTGTTCAATTAAGAAATTTACAACCTTATCTTTGGCCGTCGATCATTTTAATTCCGACGCTCATGATTGGTTCCTTGTTTTATTTTGGTTCTCTATTGAATTTATATATATATATATATATATATATATATATATATATATATATATATATATATATATATATATATATATATATATATATATATATATATATATATATATATATATATATATATATATATATATATATATATATATATATATATATATATAGGTAGGTAGAATAAAATGAGAATTCTTAAAAGGTTGAGAACGCGAGAACAGATCTCAGTCCTCTTTTAATTTAGATCTATGGCTATAATTAAGTTGAAATTATTTAATTATTAATAAATTTACAATCAATTAGCTTACATAAATAATCAGATAAATGGTATTATGGTCAACTAAATTATCCTAATTTTATGGTTCCTGAAATCTCTCAATCTTTCCTCACAGGTTTGACTTTATTTTTCTCTTTTAATAGACTTGGCGATCACACTATGTCCTAGATTCTATCGGCCGCCATCACTGCCGATCACCACCACCTCGGAACCATCATCACAACCGTTGGGTGTTGCAACCATTGCTACTCCTACATTAACTTCATCCCTAATCACCTCGATCGGCACTCCTTCTCACAACGAACATCACGGATGCCATACCTTCATCCCTAATCAACCCCCCATCGTCGACCTTTAATCAAAATCATCGGGGCTGCAACATTGTTTTAATGATTACTAATGAATCGAATATTTTTATATTTTTTTTATTTATTTGTGATTACAGATAAGCTAGTTTTTTTTTCTTTTACATTGTCTTTTATTCATTAATGATTAAAATGTATTGTTTCCTTTTTATCTTTGTGTTATGATTACAATTACATTAAATTTTTATATTTTTTGTACTTTATTCATTTTACTATTTATTGTTACTTGTAATCATTCATGATTAACATAATCATATCAAATATAATTTTTAAAAATTCTGAAAAAGTTCATTTTTATGTATATTTTATTCATTGATGATTACAATAGAATTTTGTATAATCTCTATAAAAATACTGTTAAAAAATTAAATCACTAAAATTATAAAAAATATATTTTTCCTATTCATTTATGATTGAAACCGTGAAAAAGAAAAACAAACTATTAAAATTTCGAATTTTGACAAAAGAATTGATAAAAATATTTTTTTATCTTCCATTAATAGAATAACAAAAAAAATCAATTAATTCCTTTATTTTAGGCAATAGCAATCGTAATCTCTATAATCATGGAAAGTGAATAATTTAATCCAATGATTATAGGGAAAACATAATTATTTGGGATTTTTAATTAATTAGATATATTGTTAAATTACTATAATATCTCTATAAAATGATTGGTCCAGAATCATTCTCGTATTTTCAACCTTTTAATCGTTCTCATTTTAATATATATATATATATATATATATATATATATATATATATATATATATATATATATATATATATATATATATATATACACACACACACACACACACACACATATAAGGGGTTAGGATCAAATGTGAATCATAAGTATTGTATGAATGTGTGACTAAATTCCGACCATTAGATTAAAAGAATGAAAGATTGTGATCTTAGGGTGCATATTATTATCTTGGAATAACATTTACTATATAATTTAACTTAATTAATTATAAGGATACATATGATATTTTATTAACAGAGAAATTAAACATTATCTATATATTAGGAAACTAAGTCAATTTAATTAATAAAAATCAAATCAAATCTAGATTTTTATTCAATACATTAAATTGTTTGTGAATTACTGGAAAAAAATACACAGGTTATCCGCCAATGTTCGTGTATTCTAAAGACATTCTCGAAGAATGGTATTTGTTTGCTGCAATCAAACCACACACAAGTGACATTCTTAAAGAATATGACGCGAAACTGAAACAAATTTATCACACCCCAAACCCCGATGGCGGAATCGTCGGAGGGCTGAACGAATCATAGTATCACAACCATTGCATACATTGAAATATAAGTAGATAAACAACCATCATACATTATAATTGGAAAGTTAGATTGTTCAAACGCTATTGTTTCAATACAATTACAATATGATAACAAAATAAACAAAAGAGACGTCTTCGCGTCCCATCCCAAAAGAATAGTCGTACCTGACTAATTGTTACCTGAGAATACAAGTAATTTTACAAGTGTCAACATTACGTTGGTGAGTTAATAAGATTTTTGTAGTGAGAAATATAGTGATTCCTTTATAAAAGCTTGTAGTGTAATAGTGAAAACGTTCGTAGTGTAATAGTGAAAATGTTCGTAATGTAATAGTGAAAAAGCTCGTAGTGTAATAGTGAAAACGTTCGTAGTGTAATAGTGGCAAAGCTCGTAGTGTAATAGTGAAAACGTTTGTAGTGTAATAGTGAAAATGTTCGTAGTGTAATAGTGACAAAGCTCGTAGTGTAATAGTGAAAACGTTCGTAGTGTAATAGTGAAAATGTTCGTAGTGTAATAGTGTTATCACAAGGCTCCCTGATTCACCGGTTTCTGTGGGTTTCAACCCTATAAATGATCGGCGCTACCCCGTTATCTAATACTTTAGTGCTACCACTTTTCTTACTATTATTCCGATAGTTTAAGCCTAGGATGGTTACCCAACCTAATTCGCTTAAACCATGGCTCTGATACCAAATTGTAACACCCTAAACTTTCACACAAAATTTTTTTTTCCAAACTTATTTTTACAAATAATTTATTATACAAAACATTTAATTATACAAACGGGGTTCTACAAATTCGTATCATTACCAAAGTTTAAACCTTTTTATTGCACGCTTTAAACACAGGAAGCTACCGTCCCACAACACACTCTTCTAACCTTCTCCTTGATTACCTGAGTACATAACATTTAAAAAAAAATACGTAAGACATGATTGCCTCGTGAGCAATGTGGGTTTAGACCCAAAACAGTTTTCTTAAATTTCATTTATTCTCAACTTCAAAACATTTAATTTCCTATGAGCGCACCCATAGGTATTCCTTCTCATTTGTGAGCACATTCCTACGAGCGCACCCGTAGGTTTTATACGAGCCGCACCCGTATAACTCCTTCCTCAACAACATGAAACGAATTCATCCATCAAGGTACCAATTAGACAACTACTTCGCGACGGGAGGTACCATCCAAGTAGTGTCTTTTGATCACCCCTACCGCAGCAGGCCGTGATCTTTATCCGGATACTTCTCAATTCAACAACATGGCTCAACTACTTCATTAATACTCTGTATTTCATTTATTATTTTTGTACCCATCATACTTACTGTTTCACAATGTCATTTCCAGTTTCACAAAACATTTTAGTTCCAGAGAACCATTTCCTTTCTCATTAACCATTTCAATTTCCATAAAACATTTTTGACTCACAAATCATTTTATATAAAATTCATTCCTTTATATAAAACCCATTTGCTATGTACTCGAAAATCCACACATTACTCACCTCGAGTCACCTAGGAGTTACTTAGCTTCTTGAACTCCTTTTCTCTTCGCTTGGTTCACCGTATTTCAACCACCACCTATATACGCATTTAGTTCACATACTTGGTTAACACATATTTATATATTACAACTGACTTCACAGTGCTAAAGTCTAATATTATACAGTTAAGGGTCATAACCAAACTATAACCCTTAATAAACTAGCTTCTTTCAACTAATAAACTTTCCCAAAATACGCGTATTTT
This sequence comes from Cichorium intybus, assembly GCA_023525715.1. NCBI lineage: Eukaryota > Viridiplantae > Streptophyta > Magnoliopsida > Asterales > Asteraceae > Cichorium > Cichorium intybus. Next base: position 118,380,581 of record CM042012.1, read on the forward strand.
ACTACAGTACCCCCGAGGGGTCGTATTCTGAATTTAAAAATTTTCTACGTAGTTTCACACCATTTTAAGCCTATGGTGTGAATTTCAGGTCAAACGGACATGTATAGCAACAAGTTCAAATCTCAAAATTGGACAGAAACTTCTCAACATTCTGCCGCGAGGTCGCGTCGCGACCCAAGGGTGGTCTCGTCGCGAAGTCAAAGTATGTTGCTATATTTGACAAATTTTTCAAACTGCAGTTTCACTATTCACCCCATTAAGCTCTTAATACTTGACTTAATTAGTTTAGGGTCATTTCCAGGCCCTAAATACCAACTTACACTTGATTTTAAACTGCAAAATATCAAATCTTCTTTATAAACTTGAAAACCTTCAGAAATCACCATTTTTCACCAAAAAATCATTTTATTGGATTTTTAAGCTTGAAACTGATTTCTAGCATCATTTATGACATATGTGACTTAACAAAACCATTAGAACCATATGAAATCAGTTTAAATTCATAAACCCATTTCTAGGGTTCTTGAGCTCCAAACCCCAAATTCTCAAATTTTCAACAACATCCTTAAAAGATGCGTGTTCACCTAGTGTTTTGAACTTGTTTAGATGAAAGAAATCATAGAAACAACCTGAATCATGACTGTAATTCCAGATTCCAGTTGTCCCGTGAAGAACCTACATGTTTATGGTTCAAGAACTTGATCACTAACCTTGTTTGTAGCTTGAAACCTTCAATTCTCCAATCTATTACTCAAATTCTCGCTTCACTTCTGCAGAATTCGAAACTCCCGTGCCTTCAAGTTCTCTCCAGAGTATTCTAAATGATTATGGGAATTATGAAGATTTTTCTTCTATTTATAGTTCCCAAATTTTCACTTTACTCCCCTCAAGTTCCACTTCTTAGATTTTGCCACCGTAATCAAACTTTTATTTCATAAAACTTTTATATATTTTACATTATTTTCCACCAACACAAAATATTTTACACCAAGGTCCAAATCATGGCAAAAGACTATTTTGCCCCTTTTCACGACTTTACTATTACACACGGTTATTTTACATTTTATTGAAAATTTTCACGGGTTCTTACAAAAATGTCCATGATAATCATAGTGTATAAGTGTACTGAAAACCTTTTTGTATTTGTAATTATCAAAATGTCCATGATAATTATAGTGTGTAAATGTACTGAAAACCCTTTGTATTTGTAATTATCAAAATGTCCATGATAATCATAGTGTGTAATAATTATATTTTTATATAATCATCTTTAGTATATCTACCGTTTCTTGTCGTCCGTTCCATAAATTATACCCTTTATAATTTATATAATTATTTTTAGTATATCTGCCGTTTTCTTGTCGTTCGTTCCATAAATTATACCCTTTATAATTTATATAAATACTTTTGTTGTGTTAACATATTTAGGCCTAAAAGAAGTCAATGAGTTGAAATGTATAATTTCTTGCATCTAAAGCACAAAATATACCAATATGATAGTTTTAATGATTTTCAACATGTTACGGTAAGAAGTGTGTTTTAGTCATTTTACATAAGTGATAGCAACATTTTAAATCTTATCATTTTATCAAAATGATAGTGATCTTTCTAAATGGTCATTTTTCATACACTTTACTATATGTATAGTCATTTTGTTCAAAATACCAACTTCTTTGTAAAAATGTCATTTTCCAAGTTTATTATGACGTTATAAGTCTAAATAGTCGTTATTACATCAAAATAACGTTCTTTTTATAAAGGGTTAATAACAAAAAAGCCACTGTATTTTGCCCAAAATTCCGGTTTAACCACTATATATTTTTTTGTTTCATAAAAACCATCCATACTTTCAATAAAATTCATATTGACCACTGTTCATTTTATTTATAACTTTGAAGGATTATTTTCATCGAAATATTATGTGAAAAGTTTCATATCGATATTTGAAACAAATATTGGAACTTCATTGCAGTGAAAATGATACATAAAGTTGCCTACATGGGATTTTAGTCTTCGTAAGTGCAGCTTTTCGGCCACGTTGTGAATGCATACGGTATCCAAGTGAATCAACTAAATTTTGAATGTGACGAGGGTAAGAAGTGTTCCGAGTTGGTGGCATAAAATCTTGACTTTTATTTGTTATAGTGGTCGCAATGTATCTATTTGAAAATATGAGTGGTTTTTACGAACTTTTTTGAAAGTATGAGTGGTTTTTTTAGAACAAAAAAAAATATAGTGGTTAAACCGAATTTTAGGCAAACTACAGTGATTTTTATGTTATTAGCCATTTTATAAACAAGTAGTTTCAACGTAAAGATGATAACGACATATTTATTTAGACCATTTTACTTTCGTAAACATTTATATTTGTTTATTTCACAACATCATATGACAAAAATGTCTTATGACTATTTTAGTAGAAGTGTATTTTCATATCTTTTGTCAAAAGATCACATAGTTTACCATATTTATGACCATTTCTTCCAACTAGGTAAAATATGAAGTTTTGTTGGTGACAAAGGTGTGTAAAAGTCTTGCATGTTATTTTCTTAAACTAAGTATGTATTTTAGTTTATTATAACCCATTTTTGTGCCAAACACTTTTATAGTAAAATGACCAAACCATGAACACTTCACATTTCAAGATCATAACATATAAACACATTGTTTTTCAAGAACATAACATATACTTTTTGAGACTTGTATTCTCCCCCTAAAACTTGGATAAAAGTGAAAATGAGGGGTATGAACTCACCCTCGAAGCAAATCTTGAGTTTGAAGAAGAAAAGACCAAAGCTTTGCAACTTGGAAATGGCTTGATCTTCAAGATGATCTATGGTTCAATATCAAGAGAGTGAATAGAAGAACAACCAAGAGTGATGGTAGAAATGATAATGCAAGCTTAGATTGAACATGAACTTACCAAGATCTTTTTGAAAAATACTTGGAAAAGCTTGGAATCACTTGGAAATTCTTGAAGATTTTTGAGAGAATATGAGAAGTGAGTTTGAAGATGAAGTGAGGGTGAGGAATGACCCTTCTTCGCCGAGATTATGAAGGAGGGGGAGGATATGAGGTGACTTTGCATGGGGAAGGGGTAGTTGCATGGGAAAATGGCTAAAAGGACATGGGGAAATGGTTTTTAGCTTTTAGGTGTAAGATATTAGGGTGGCTTAGCCATCATTATAAAAGACAAAAGAAGTCTTTGGTTAGTTTTTATAAAAATTAACTAGTCTATATAAAAGCTTGGATATTTATAAAAGTGTGGTAACTTCCGGGTTCGCGGTATATGACGTTTTACCGGAAAAATAATCGGGCTATGAAATTAAATGCTAGATCATATTACGTTTTATAATATATGTTACGTTCCTTCATATTTAATGTTTAAGGCACCACGTAATGTATTTTAATGTTCAATTCCTGTGTACATTTATTGTTTTCAGCGACTAAAATGCTGTAACTTTTACATGCGAACTCTGTTTTCGACGTTCTATATGTCTACGGATTCGTGAGCACGAACACATCGTGTTATGAATATTATTTATACCAAAATAATATTGGTGTGATCATCGAATTTCTACGCTACTGTAATTTATTATACGTATTTATAGCGTTTACTCGATAATTGATTTCAACTAGCGTAAGTTGTATTATAATATCCAATAATACAAAGTAAAGGTTATGAAAATTACATTTCAACATGTTGATCTAATGTACGCTTTTGTTGAATTTTTGTGACTTTATTGACTTTTGTGACCGAATTTTGACGATTGTCACAAGATTCTTAAAGAACGGAACACAAAAAATGCAGATTATTGAACATAACATTGAAGTTTTCCTCTTCCATCGATGATGACATTTTTCACAAATTTTACGAACAGAAGCTCTTATTTTCATATTTCCCACTCCTTACTTTAATTTTTAATTCACTTCTTGGAATCTTGGAAGAAAATAAGTTTCTTGAAATTTTCCATTTCGAATCATATTCCTACGAAATCAGAAGTTGAAAAAACACCTAATCTTTCGAATCTTTGTTGCGGAGTCGATAAATTATACGACCTCTGGTTGAATCATAACGACTTACTTCAATTTTGACTCTATCTCCGGGCAGTATCCGTATAAAACTACGTTTCAATGATCCATCGCTAATCCTTCGATGATCCGTCGGTGATTCCGATTTGATTTCTTGTTTTCATACAGTGAATCCTAATTTTCCAAAAATCGATTTCGATTCAACTTTATATTATCATTCTCATTCTTGAAGAATATGTATGATGAAATACAAGTACATAATGACGTTCTTAAATAATAGTGTAAACATTCTTGAGAAAATGTAAAGACATTCTTGAAGAATGCTCGTCTTGACCTTAATCAAAACATAAATGATCAAAAAAACAAAAAAAAACATGTTTTATTTACGCTTCATTATTCAAATAATATACAAATTCTTTAATAATACATGTAATTGTTAAAAGAATATACTTATTCTTGACATAATACACTACCATTCTCAAAGAATATGAACATTCTTAAAGGCTAAAGCATGCTCGTCTTTAGCCTAATCAAAACAGAAATGATCGAAAACCCTTGTTCATCATCTACCACGAGTACAACCAGAAAATCAGAAGAAGGAAGAAGAATGACCTTTATGGCTGAATGTTTGAATCGAGTAACTGATAGATCACCGATGGATCGCGTTTCATTCTTCAATAATCATCTCGTGTGTGTTTATGATGGTTTGCAGGTTTGAAGAAGATGAAGATGGTGGTGGTGTCGTGATGGTGGTCGTGAGATTGTACAGGGGGTGAAGAAGATGACGACTAATAGGGTTGTGGTAGTTTCCATTCCATAAATATAGGCTTGTAATTAGGAAAACCTAATTAATTAATTAATTAATGGAAATTATAATTACATAATATAAATTGACTAATATGGCCCTAAATATATTGAATTTATAGGCATAATCATAGGATCAGTTTGTACATAAACATGAATAATCCTAACTCAATTGAAGAACATTTACTTGGGAGGAAGAATCGGTTGAACGATCTTGAAGATGATAATGTCACATTGGGATCCATTCACTTCCCGTAATGGTGTCTTAGTGACTCATTCCGATGGACGGATAACACACATAAGGTTATGGTGTTTATATAGAGAGAAGTTAGATGAGATGAAACTTTAGATATTAGAATCATTTATTTCTCTCATAATTGTGTGTTTAATTCATCATTTACACCTTATAGGTAAATTATATAACCACATATGTTTAGTCCCTCAAATTATAGACAAATTTATATCCATCATACTACATACTATTAAGTGTAAGGACATGATATGTCATTATAACAAACATCATGATACAAAATATAATCGTACCTAACATGTAATTAATATTATAAAATAGTCCTAAGGCCATATATTAATATGTTATTTTTCAACAAAATAGTGATTGATCCAGAGTTAGTCATACATTCACAAAATATTTATAGTTTATATACGATACGATATCATATTTGTGTATATAAGTCTATAACACGGGACAGAGAAGATACATTCAATCTAAAAAAGTAATTATTGTGCATCTCCTAGGACGTTCATTAAGATTCAAAAACTCCATAGATGTTTCCAATGGAGAAAAATTATGGTCATGAATATCACATTGTTTTTTGTCATTACTTGATTTTTCTTTATCAACTATGGATAATTTAAACATTAGAAACTATTTTTTTGTGGTTCCCGCTATTTTAGCTTCTTACAAGTAGATGTCAATCGTTAAGAAAAAGCTTTTTGTTTTTTTTTTGTTTTTTTTTTCTTTTTTCTACCTCCGCGTGTGGAATTAAATATTTATTAAAATCTTGCAATTCCTTGAGTTTCACTTCATTTTCCATTCGAGATCATTTAAGACGTTTGGTTGTCTTTTCTTGTTTATTTAGCAAACAAAAAAACAAAATTTGAGTTAAATCAACTAATTGGAAAACGAAGTATCATCTTGCGAAATGTATGTGCAATTTCACGTAACAGTCTCCTACATATACATAATAGCTAAAAAGTAATTTATTTTTTACGCATAATATATATTTTTGCGAAGAGTTCGTTATTCACTAAACTAACACAAAAAATAATCATAATGGGGATTTGGAAATTTTGGTTGTCTAAATCATGGCATTCATATGACTGTTAATAAATAAGTAAAATAACATGAAAAGGCTTGTAAAACAATTAAAAGCATTTCACAAATTTCTATAAAATGCAAAAATAACAAATAGAAAATCATACATTCGGCAAAGGGCTTCTAGCCCAGCGGCATCAGGCGTTGCCCTCCCTACTTGAGGTCGAGGGTTCAAGTCTCGTTCGAGATATTGGTGGTATTAAGGTGTAGTTTAGGAGTAGATTAGATTGCCGTTCTAAAAAAAAAAAAAAAAAAATCATACATTCAAGATATGTTTGGACTAAATTAAAAAATACAGTTAATATCAACATATTGTTTAGAAAAACAAGTTATTATAATTCATCGTTGACTTCTTTAATGTTTGGGGAAAATGAAGAGTTCATCCAAGTAAAAAGATTCACAAATTAAATGAACTTCATGAATATCTCGCGAGGTCATTTTTATTGAGAGTGTTACTTCGCTAATTCTCGATATGTTTTTCACAAATTTGATGATCATTTTTAGTTTTTTTTTTTTGAACGACAAGCAAATAAAATATATAAAAAGCTAGTAAGAAGCTAGCACAAAGATACAAAATCCGATACAAACGAAACAATAAACATTACGTAATGTTTTATTGTTTCGTTTGTATTCTGTTTGTATCAGACTTTGCATCTTTGTGCTAGCTTTTATATATTTCATTTTTAGTAGATCATATTTTGATACAATGTTAAAAGATTGTCATCTTCACATAGGTGACTTCCATAATGGTCATTTTAATAAATAGCATTTAAAGAAACCATAAAAACAAGTTGTATACCACACTATTAACCCTACATATGCTAAATTTTCATAAAAAATTAAGAACATTATTTGTGGATAGCACTAGTTACACAACAACTACATAACAAGAAGCCTTACTATAAATCATCTATCAAAATACATCTAATTGAGTACCCATATTTTACAACTCAAAAATTCGACAACGGTTTTAACGCCCACAAAAGTTCGTTGCCTTTTTCTACAAAAATACCGCACGATTGACTACCAAAAACATCACCAAGGAGCATTAGCCTCTTTACAAAACACCATTTCAAGCTCTAAACCTTTCATCTTCAAACTTTCAATCTCAAAATCAAGATTCTTGATCACTTCTCTAACTCCATTCAACTTACCATTAATAACCCTCATTTCTTCTTCTACTTTCACTTTTTCATTCCTCTTCACTTCCAACACCTCATTTGACTCAAACAACAACCCCACAAGTTTCCCAATTCGCCTTCGCAAAAACCCAACTTTCATACCCACTTCTTCAAATGCCTTCAAAGTTTTCTCCCATGTTTCAAAATCATCACAAGTAGTTGTCACTTTACAAGCTTTAATCGCGTCAGAAATTGTAACGGTTTCAAGAATTATTCCAACTGCTAGTTTCACATTGAGACCTTTTAAGAGGTTTTCGTGAAGATACGTGTTTTGACTACGACATAAATCGTAGTATTTAATTTGAAAATGTTTAGGAATTTCGGAATCTATGATTAAATCATCCACCACGATGTTGAAATCTTTGATGCTTTTAATGTTTTTGAATTCAAGAACGGATTGTGAGAATCTTAGCCCTTCGGTAACTTCCGATTCATCAAACACTACCAAACTTTTGTCCATATCTTCGAGATTTCTTGATTCTTTTTCTATTTTAGCTTTAAATCAAAAGAAAATGTAAGCGTGGTGTTTGACCATGGTTGACTGAAGGAAATATGTAAAGAAACTTACAGAAATTCATGCCACAAGGAACTAAATTCAGAAGGCCAAGGGCTCCATCGATTTCATTTAGACAATTTACCCTTGCAATGTACACCTGCAAAAGATGGATAAAAACAAAAATTAATAAGATAAAGATATATAGCTAAAACTATAGTGTATAAACATATTTCATTTCGTTTGAAATAATATATTATATGTATCTTAACTGGTGAAAAAAATTGTTTATCGTTTTAATAAAATTGTTTACAAAATAAAAGATTTCAATAAAATTAAATACCATGAAATCTTTATGTTTACCTTAAATTTCCAATTTTCAATTAATTGGAAAACAAGAGCATCTCCTTCAAGCAATTTATGAGCAATGGAAAATCCTCTCCAGCCAGCACTTAATCCAGTCTTGTCGACAAGATACTTTGTGTTGAATTCTTGATCATTTTCATCCACCAACACAACTGTTTCATCATGTTTTGGTAAATGTACATCACAGAATTTCTTAGGAAACCCCTGCATAAAAAAGGGTATTTCGTAATTTTCAATTTTTCGTTGCTGTGTTTTTGTGTCAATATGTAGCCCAACAAAGATACTAAAATGACCGTATTTTGATCATAAAGTAGTGAACTTACGAGCCAAAAGCCACCAGTAACATGTGATGGAAGCATAGGCTTAACGAAACTAGGAAACTCAGATGGAAGGCTTGCTTGAACTTCTGTAGCTCGTTCCATGGCAGCAGATTTGGCTTGCGAGCTAGGAGGTTGGGATAAAGCAGCTGACTTCGGGTCATAGCTTGATTTTGCAGAATGGATCGAATGTATAGTCAGAAATAGTTGATAAATGAGTTGATTTGGTTGAAGAAATGAAGAATATTTTCCGAATATGAACTAACCTTGCTACTGTGTTGTGTTGAAGATCGAAACTCACCTGCGAAAGGAGGTTATCAGGCAAATATACAAAGGCTAGGATAAGTACAGCCCCAGTTTTGAGAATGCACGAAAGGTGTTCGCTGAAATGACTGACAGAGAAAACTAAGAAAACATAGAAGAAAAAGAGAAGGGTCTCACTGTCTTGACCCTTTGCTTAGCCTTTTTCTGTAAAGCCTTTTGCTTAATCTCCATTGCCTTTCTCTGTTTCCATTACAAAAATAAGCTTTTGAGCAAATAAATGCAAGAGATAGAAAGAGAAAAGTGGTAGAAAGTTAACATGATCTGGGTATATATACCTTGGAGGAAGTCAGAGGGCTTGTGTTGGTGGGTTTAGACTGGGGAGCGATCGCCATTAAGCTGTTCTTGAAGCTCAACAAAACAGAAG